>CM072163.1:468953-495595 GCA_036850595.1 Rhyacichthys aspro | reverse complement strand
TTTTATTTATTACAGCAACATTAAAAACAAGTCACAGTAAAAATATAAATGAAAATATTTATATCCACACAATTTACAGTGTTGTTGCTCTGGGCCCACTTTGAGGGTCTCAGGAGGGTCTCAGGAGGACTTCTTGTACACATAAACAGTGCCGTGGATGTAGAGGTCGGGTTGGTGAGGGTTGGCCAGGTATCGCTCCACCTGAGTCACCTCCAGCCGCTTCCACAGACCCTCCTCCTCCATCTGACGGAGCTCCAGCTGAAGGGCCTCGGTGTAAGAGACGTGCTCCGGTCTCTGGTAGTTTCCCCGGGACATGACCACCAGGCCTCCTGCAGAACAACCAGAACACAACCAGAACCAGAACCAGCGTCAGGCCACAGTTTTTACACTTCTGCAGCTATTAAACTTCCTGGAACGTCATGTGACAAGTGTCGACCAATGGGAGCGCTCCTTTTTGGAGCATGTGATTGTCCAAGGTTTTCTGTTCCTGAATAGAGGTTCTCATCTATTACAATCCCTTACAATAAACAGTAGATGGATCAGAAAGACAAACGATTGATTTTACAATAAACTATTTGGGTTTAAACCATTTTCCAACGAGAAGAACCAACATCAGGTTCAGTCTGTTAGAGTCAGAACTGAAACTGTAAAAACAAAGTAAATAGACAGAAGCTAAAGTTAAATCCAGGCCTGTTCTTTATTTTAAGAGCAACTGAAATAACAGCCTTTATCTTTTATCTCCAACACTGTACCGACAGAAAAGGTAATCAACTAAGCAGCCAAACCTTCAGACACATGTTTGTACAAGTGTGAGCCCTCTTCAAACCGGAGCCAGATCTCTGGAGGTGTGTGCCGTGTGAAATTTGGAGAACTCACACCAGTTAAACAGGACAGTCTTCTTGGCTCTGGCTTTAGTCCTGGATAGTCCTGGTTTACTATCGTCCAATCAGAGTGCTCTGTTCTTAAACAGCAGGGTTCCTAGTTGTGAATTTGGGCCAGTGAAGTGAAATGAAATAAAATAAATAAAATAAAATAAAATAAAATAAAATAAAATAAAATAAAATAAAATAAAATAAAAATTAATAAAATAAATTACATTAAAAAAACAAAATAATAAAATAAAATAAAATAACATTGGGGAAGTCTGCAGAGTTCAATGTTAATTTTGTTGACAAATCATTTTCGTCATAATTTGCATCAACAACATATTTTTGCGTCTGAAAACTAAATGAAAACTAAATAAAAATTAATAAATGAGAATAAAAAATCAAACTAAATGTATCAACACTTTCGTCAGTGAGACGAAATCCAATCAAAAAGAGGAGGAGATCCAATCAGACTCAGACTAAATTAAGACTAAAACTAAATATCATTTTATTCCAAAGACGAGGCTCTGGCACAGGTCTGTACCTGGTTTGGCAGCAGCACAAAGCTCTCGGACGACACTGACCGGAACGAAGCCCGGATACAGAGCCCCGACGAGAGTCACCACGTCAAACTGTCCTGGAAACACACACATTAAACCAGTTCCAGGATTAAAGGGTTACACCGGGTTCCAGCCTGAGGTGAGTCTAACCTGGGTCCACGGGAAGAGCCTGTGTCCCCAGCAGAGCCAGTCGGACGTCCTGGTACAGACCGGACCGACGGGCCTGCTCCAACATGCCCTCGCTCCCGTCCACTCCTACGAACAGCCTGAAGCCCAGCTCTACCATCTGCCCCGACAACATCAGAACAAACAAACAGGTCTGAGGTCAGCTTTGTTACAGCACAATATAACTCTCAATGGATTTAAATGAGTCCCTCCTTAGACCCGACTGACCTCAACTCTGACCTGGTTTTTACTGTTGCATTTAGTTTTTCAGTGTAATCTCAAGTCTTGAGTTTAATCTTACTGTTTATTGTTTTTAAAAACAAAACACTTGAATTAATTTGACTTTTGACCAGGATTTATAAAAAGTCATGTAGTGTTCTACAAGAACATTCTCAGAAATGACTGTATCACGAGAACCAGACAAGCCTTATTCAAAGCAGCATTGTCATCACTGAATCTGGCACAAACCACAGTCAGCTTAGTGCTGTTCAAATGAAAAGTTTCCACATTTCCTGCAACAGTAAACATGTCCTGACTTTGGAGTTTTTAAAGCACAGTAACTTTTGTGGCTGAAAGAAAAGTCAACACTGTGTTTGTTTTGAATTATTCAAGACTCCCTCTGTTTGTCACAGTTAATAATTTGGCAGTAACTAGTTTTTTGTCCATTTAGACTTATTTAGACTAAATACTAGTTATTTATTTATTCTCGTCTGTATTTAGAGGTTTATGTTCACTTCTTATGTTTTGAATAGTCTTCCTTTTCTTGAAGCGCTGCTAATAACTGCTGCTGTGACTGGATTTAAACACAACATTAACACATTTATGACTCCATCTTCCTGTTGTTATGGTTTAGAATGTTCCGACTGAAATCACCTGAACACACCACATACTCCAAGTTTCCGAGCAACATCTGAATGCACCATGACTCTATCGACCAGAGGCTTTAATAGACAAAATGATCATTAAAAATGTCTTCAGTAGAGGGGTGTGGTCTAGTCCTGGTCTAGTCCTGGTCTAGTCCTGGTCTGGTCCTGGTCTAGTCCTGGTCTAGTCCTGGATCTGGTCCTGGTCTAGTCCTGGTCTCGTCCTGGATCTGGAGGATGTGGACTCACCAGTTTAGCCACAAGTCCAGATCCACAGGCCACGTCCAGGATCCGGGTCTCGGCAGGACTCCCGCTGAAGTGAGGCATCAGGACGTCCACCGCGTGATGAGGAGCCATGTAGTCCATTAGATTGTGGTCCTGCAGCGGGACAGACCGGGTTAGACCGGGTTTAGACCGGGTTAGACTGGGTAAGACCAGGTTTGGACTGTGTTAGACTGGGTTAGACCGGGTTTAGACCTGGTTAGACTGGGGTTCAACCTAGTTTCTCCTGGTTTAGTCAAAGTTCACTCCTGATTTAGTCCTGCTCTAGTCCTGTTCTAGTCCTGGTTGAACTCACCTTCTCGTAGGTGGTGGCCCACTGGTCGTAGTAATGTGGATTCTTGCAGGATTTGAAGGCATCACTGGCCTCTTGGATGGATCTGGATCTGTTGGACATTCTGAAGAACCGGACTTCACCTGGACCTGGACTGGACTGGACCTGGACTGGTCTTAGGTCAGGAAACAGACAAAGGTTATAACATCAAGAAGAAACATGTAAAAACCTGTTTAGTCCTTATTTAGTCCTGGTTTAGTCCTCATTTAGTCTTGGTTTTTGCCCAGTCTGATGTAGTCCATGTTTAGACCTGTTTAAGTCCTGGTTTAGTCTTGGTTTAGACTCTCTTTAGCCCAGGTTTAATCCCAGTTTGTCAATGACTTTAAAAACATTAAAGCTGAGAAAGGCACTTATTTCCGCCTCATTAATCCCGGTCTAAACCTGGTCTAAACCTGGTCTAAACCCAGTCTAAATCCAGTCTAAACCCAGTCTAAACCCAGTCTTAACCCGGTCTAGAGAGTGATACGGAAGTGTACTCACCGGCTGCAGAGACACACTGCAGAGAATGTGTAAATGTTAAAGTATTTATTAACTGTTAGCTGTGATCTGACTGCATCATCTTTAGAACCAGTCTGACCACACCCCTCGCCCAAAACAAAACAAAACAACACCCCGAGGGCCACAGGAGGACAGCCCAGGACCAGGACCAGGACCAGAAGGACCAGGACCAGACCGGACACCATTTGAGCGATAGTTACTCACCCTTCACTTCACTTATTTATAGAAAAAGCTAATTATTAATATCCAAAACTCTTTACATGAGGCTACAAACAAAAGACTGAGCTCAGCGGTCCGGTTGAAAAGAGAGGAAAAGAAAAGACAATAAAATAAAATGATTAAATTAAACTATTTAATTTAATTTAAATACCAGCTTATAAAATATAAAAATAATGATGTGTTTTATGTGTTTTTAAACCAGATTGATATCTGTAACTATTTCCAAATTCTCAAGCAGACCTTGGTTCAGTTTGGGCAGAAACCAAATGGGAGAGTGTGAAAGTCTGAACAGTCCAGGAATGAAAGGAGAAAAGAGGAAAGCCAAAGCTCACAATTTCTGTGCTTAGACTTCATTCTCGCGGTCGTTCAGCTTCACATTTGAGACGAGCAGGTCTTGAGAGGACGAGTAAATGTCACTGAGCAGGTCGGGTTAGTCCTCAGACAAAAAGAGAAATAAAAACAACGGATGATTATTGCTGGAACGAGATGCCTGAGGGTCTGAGGCGTAGGAGTCGGACAATAAACCTGCACAAGTCCCTCCATGAACCTATCGGTAAATGTTACAGACTGCATACGACAAAGAAACTAAAGGAAATGCAAAGTGACTTCTTATCACAGCAGGAAGTGTTACAGATGAGGAAATGAACAAACCGTCTCCAAAAATGTAGAAAATGCCACTTTGATGGAAATCCAGTCCATGTTTTTCCTGGTGCCTCACTCTCTGTTGGTTTGGTGTGGTTCTGGCAGAGCGCCTTAACGGCTCCATTATCCTCCTCCAGAGAGAGCCTATTGTGATCATGACACCTTTTATAAAAACTACAACTACTTGAGGTGTTTAAAGTCCAGTTAAAACAGGTTAGATTCTGTTAATGTCAAACTGAAACCATTTAAAACCTGTTAAAGTCCAAATAAAATCAGTGAAAACCTTTAACTTAAACTCCATAAAACTTGTTAAAATCAAACAAAAAAATCTTTTAACCCTTTCCCATCCCCAAAAAAGCCCCCAAACTGTATTAAACTGAACTGAACTCACTTTAGACCTGTTTATGTCCAGAATTATTACTGTACTGTTTGACCCTCTACAGCTCCTTTTTTTTTTTTTTTCCCCCCCAAATCCTCTTTTTTTTTTTTTTTTTTTTTTAAACTCCTATTTTTCTGGGTTTTGACCCTCTAAAGCTGCTGTAGTTGTAGTTTTAACCCTCTAAAGCTGCTGTAGTTGTAGTTTTGACCCTCTAAAGCTGCTGTAGTTGTAGTTTTGACCCTCTAAAGCTGTTGTAGTTGTAGTTTTAACCCTCTACAGCTGTTGTAGTTGTAGTTTGACCCTCTAAAGCTGCTGTAGTTGTAGTTTTGAGTTTCTAAAGCTACTGTAGTTGTAGTTTTGACCCTCTAAAGCTGCTGTAGTTGTAGTTTTGACCCTCTAAAGCTGCTGTAGTTGTAGTTTTGACCCTCTAAAGCTGCTGTAGTTGTAGTTTTGACCCTCTAAAGCTGCTGTAGTTGTAGTTTTGACCCTCTAAAGCTGCTGTAGTTGTAGTTTTGACCCTCTAAAGCTGCTGTAGTTGTAGTTTTGACCCTCTAAAGCTGCTGTAGTTGTAGTTTTAACCCTCTAAAGCTGCTGTAGTTGTAGTTTTGACCCTCTAAAGCTGCTGTAGTTGTAGTTTTGACCCTCTAAAGCTGCTGTAGTTGTAGTTTTGACCCTCTAAAGCTGCTGTAGTTGTAGTTTTGACCCTCTAAAGCTGCTGTAGTTGTAGTTTGACCCTCTAAAGCTGCTGTAGTTGTAGTTTGACCCTCTAAAGCTGCTGTAGTTGTAGTTTTGACCCTCTAAAGCTGCTGTAGTTGTAGTTTGACCCTCTAAAGCTGCTGTAGTTGTAGTTTTGACCCTCTAAAGCTGCTGTAGTTGTAGTTTTGACCCTCTAAAGCTACTGTAGTTGTAGTTTGACCCTCTAAAGCCGCTGTAGTTGTAGTTTGACCCTCTAAAGCTGCTGTAGTTGTAGTTTTGACCCTCTAAAGCTGCTGTAGTTGTAGTTTTGACCCTCTAAAGCTGCTGTAGTTGTAGTTTAACCCTCAAAAGCTACTGTAGCATGAATTAAACTTTATTGATATTATTACGGGTCGTATTTACGGGTCTCTGAAACTACCTCAGGACGGAGCTCAGTGTGTGATACAGAAGTGGGACTTGTCTCTAACTTCAGTCTCTGTTAGTCTTTCTGTTTGGACAAAGATGGACGCTCTCATGTCTCTTCAAACCATCATCAAAGGTGAGACTCAAACAGGTGAGACTCATTCAAACAGGTGATGCAGTAGTAGCTAGTAGGACTACTGTTCCCACAATGCCTTGCTCTGTATGGACTTCCTGGTACACAGTAAACACGTTCCTTGAGAAGAGTCTGCTGAGTCCCGTGTCCTCGTTATACCTGGTGTCAGAAGTCTCCGTGGTATTTTCAGGTGCAGTTAACTGGCGGAAAAAAGTTTTAAATCGAAAATTACCGGCGAGCGGACTAGCTGCTAGCCGCTAGCTGCTAACTGCTAACTGTGTTTATGTGAGCGTTGCTAGGATACGGCCCCGTGGCGGAGGGACACGTGCAGAGAGACGACGCATCTGAAAGTTCTGATCCTAAACGTGAGGAAACCAGGGATTTGATCGCACAGATGGCCCCTCCAGAGCCCTTCGATGTTTCATGTCCTGCAGAAAGGCCAAAGTGGATCAGAAGAGTTGGAAGTTTGGTATTGCAACAGCTCTAGACGGAAAAACGGAGGAATCTCAGGTGAATTCACTCAAATATGCAATGGGGGACACTGCAGATGATATTTTAGCAGTTTTACCATTGACTGCTGAGGACAATAAGAAATATCAAGATGTCAAAGCAGCGTTTGAACAGCACTACATAGAAAAACATAATGTCATATTTGAGAGAGCACAGTTTAATTCCAGACGTCAACAGGACGGGGTAAATGCAGAATCATTTATCATTTATGAATTTACTGAGTTTTTACCAAATTTTCTGTTTTTGCATGAACACAGCCAAAGTTATGCAAAAATAAAATTGAAAAATAACAAAACATGTCCAGGAGCAGGAGTTAAAGACTCAGCTTTTATTTTGCTTCATAAATTTGTTTTAGTACTTATTGTTTTCTGATTGTACTGTGTTTTTAATTTGTGCTCTTTGACTTTTATTTATTTTAATCCTTTTGTCATATTTATTTCCTTGTTTATTGTGATTGTTTTACCTGTACAGCACTTTGAGAAGTGAGAGACTGGAAGCAGTTTACTTTGTGGATTAATAACTTATTTTTATTTGCTTTTTATTTATTACAGCAACATTAAAAACAAGTCACAGTAAAAATATAAATGTAAATATTTATATCCACACAATTTACAGTGTTGTTGCTCTGGGCCCACTTTGAGGGTCTCAGGAGGGTCTCAGGAGGGTCTCAGGAGGGTCTCAGGACGGTCTCAGGAGGGTCTCAGGAGGGTCTCAGGGGGACTTCTTGTACAGGTAAACGGTGCCGTGGATGTAGAGGTCGGGTTGGTGAGGGTTGGCCAGGTATCGCTCCACCTGAGTCACCTCCAGCCGCTTCCACAGACCCTCCTCCTCCATCTGACGGAGCTCCAGCTGAAGGGCCTCGGTGTAAGAGACGTGCTCCGCTCTCTGGTAGTTTCCCCGGGACATGACCACCAGGCCTCCTGCAGAACACAACCAGAACACAACCAGAACCAGCGTCAGGACACAGTTTTTACAAAGAAGAACATCTGAAGTCTAAACCCTTCTCTCTTCTTTTTGTCCCTTTAGCCTCCCCAAAATCGAGGGACCCTCTCCTCTTTTTTAAATAAAACACAACTACTAATCCATTTGCCAACGTTGTTTGCGTTGCTAGCTTACTGTGGCTTTCTCCCCGTTAAACATTACGTATTAATTGACAGTATTTATCTTTTTCGTTGTCTCCCTTCTCTTTGATGCTTTCTTTTTCAGCTTTCTCTGTTAAAAGACATATTCAGCTGAAAATACACTTTATCTGCAGCTATTAAACTTCCTGGAACGTCATGTGACAAGTGTCGACCAATGGGAGCGCTCCTTTTTCCTGAATAGAGGTTCTCATCTGTTACAATCACTTACAATAAACACTAGATGCATCATAAAGACTGATTTTACAATAAACTATTTGGGTTTAAACCATTTTCCAACGAGAAGAACCAACATCAGGTTCAGTCTGTTAGAGTCAGAACTGAAACTGTAAAAACAAAGTAAATAGACAGAAGCTAAAGTTAAATCCAGGCCTGTTCTTTATTTTCAGAGCAACTGAAATAACAGCCTTTATCTTTTATCTCCAACACTGTACCGACAGAAAAGGTAATCAACTAAGCAGCCAAACCTTCAGACACATGTTTGTACAAGTGTGAGCCCTCTTCAAACCGGAGCCAGATCTCTGGAGGTGTGTGCCGTGTGAAATTTGGAGAACTCACACCAGTTAAACAGGACAGTCTTCTTGGCTCTGGCTTTAGTCCTGGATAGTCCTGGTTTACTATCGTCCAATCAGAGTGCTCTGTTCTTAAACAGCAGGGTTCCTAGTTGTGAATTTGGGCCAGTGAAGTGAAGTGAAATGAAATAAAATAAATAAAATAAAATAAAATAAAATAAAAATTAATAAAATAAATTACATTAAAAAAACAAAATAATAAAATAAAATAAAATAACATTGGGGAAGTCTGCAGAGTTCAATGTTAATTTTGTTGACAAATCATTTTCGTCATAATTTGCATCAACAACATATTTTTGCGTCTGAAAACTAAATTAAAACTAAATAAAAATTAATAAATGAGAATAAAAAAACAAACTAAATGTATCAACACTTACTCACTCACTCGTCAGTGAGACTAAATCCAATCAAAAAGAGGAGGAGATGCAATCAGAATTCAGACTAAATTAAGACTAAAACTAAATATCATTTTTTTCCAAAGACGAGGCTCTGGCAGAGGTCTGTACCTGGTTTGGCAGCAGCACAAAGCTCTCGGACGACACTGACCGGAACGAAGCCCGGATACAGAGCCCCGACGAGAGTCACCACGTCAAACTGTCCTGGAAACACACACATTAAACCAGTTCCAGGATTAAAGGGTTACACCGGGTTCCAGCCTGAGGTGAGTCTAACCTGGGTCCACGGGAAGAGCCTGTGTCCCCAGCAGAGCCAGTCGGACGTCCTGGTACAGACCGGACCGACGGGCCTGCTCCAACATGCCCTCGCTCCCGTCCACTCCTACGAACAGCCTGAAGCCCAGCTCTACCATCTGCCCCGACAACATCAGAACAAACAAACAGGTCTGAGGTCAGCTTTGTTACAGCACAATATAACTCTCAATGGATTTAAATGAGTCCCTCCTTAGACCCGACTGACCTCAACTCTGACCTGGTTTTTACTGTTAAATTTAGTTTTTCAGTGTAATCTCAAGTCTTGAGTTTAATCTTACTGTTTATTGTTTTTAAAAACAAAACACTTGAATTAATTTGACTTTTGACCAGGATTTATAAAAAGTCATGTAGTGTTTGCCTTTAAATTTACTCTATAGCAATAAAGTAATTAATATTCATCAAATAGATGTTAAAAATGAATCTTGTTACTAACTCTAATAATATGCAAGGTTTTTACTGACGTCAACAACGAAGGACCAAGAAAATAAACCAAGGAAATGTGTTATTCTGTTGAAAATACATCTTATTTTACAGAGAAACAGCTCAAAAAAGAGAAAAATAGAGAAATATGCAGCAAATTAAACATAGATAACTGTTGACAATACTTCGACACAGTGTTAAGA
Organism: Rhyacichthys aspro; assembly: GCA_036850595.1. Classification (NCBI taxonomy): domain Eukaryota; kingdom Metazoa; phylum Chordata; class Actinopteri; order Gobiiformes; family Rhyacichthyidae; genus Rhyacichthys; species Rhyacichthys aspro. The sequence continues at coordinate 486,005 of CM072163.1, read as the reverse complement.
AGCTCTAAACTTCAATTTAATGTAACGTATTAGTATTTTGTGGTGAAAAATTGGTCTGGTTTGACCGTTTTTAAAAAAAAAGGAAGCAGGAAAAGTTACTACGATGATGCAGCTTTAAACTGGAGCAGAACACGTGACATTAAACAGTCACAAAAATGTAGGAGACTCTTGCTGATTTCTAAAATTAGAAGAAGAAGACCCAAAGAGCTAGAGACACGCCCTTTTCTTCTTGCACATTCTCAGAAATGACTGTGTATCACGAGAACCAGACAAGCCTTATTCAAAGCAGCATTGTCATCACTGAATCTGGCACAAACCACAGTCAGCTTAGTGCTGTTCAAATGAAAAGTTTCCACATTTCCTGCAACAGTAAACATGTCCTGACTTTGGAGTTTTTAAAGCACAGTAACTTTTGTGGCTGAAAGAAAAGTCAACACTGTGTTTGTTTTGAATTATTCAAGACTCCCTCTGTTTGTCACAGTTTTGCCCCGAGCTTTATTTGTGTCTGAAACAGCTGCTGAAATAATGCTCTTTTAAAGGAATTTTACCAGCATCTGTTGTTTAAACCTGGATCTACAGCAGAACAACAAAACAATGGAGGGAAAAATCATCCGTCGTAACTGAAAACGGTGGTTGTACGTCTCACAGTGAGGCTCGAAGACGAGATATTTAGAGGAACCTTCACAGAGTAATGGTGCATTCAGGTGCTCCTTGGAGACTCGGAAAAAATGAACATGAAGCCTGCTGGAGTCAGGACAACAACTCTGAAACTCGGGTGAGTCAGAGTTTACGTTATTTTCATCAACAACAAGATATTTCAGTTTAATATAAGTTATTTAAAAATATTTCAACTGTTTTCACATTAATAACTTGATAATTTGACAGTAACTAGTTTTTTGTTCATAGACTTATTCAGACTACTTATTTATTAACTGGTTTCTTTATTAAAGACAGAGTGTTTATGATGTTGTCGACATGTTCCGGCTGCGGTCTGAGAGCCATCTTCAGAACCGGTCTTGGTGGTGACGTCTTTTCAGTTACTTCCTGGTTAGGGGGCGTGGTCAGCTCGGTTTAAACTGACCACGCCCCCTAACCTGACTCCTTCAGATAGAATGCTCCACAGAACATAGTCTGTTTCACAGAACCATCTGAAGGCTCCCGTTTAAAGCGTTTTCAAAAGGGAGGCGCCTTCTGTCAAAGACTTTGAAGTGATTGGATGAAGCACTAGTCTCCGCCTCCAAGAGGTTCCTTTAACCAATCACAGCAACGATATGACTAACACTGTTTATGTTTCTTTCAAAGAATAAATACTCTCTACTTCTGATAAAACTGTTTCAATAGCAGCGTCAACACTAACCCACTCACACAAACCAATACTTACTCTGGACGTCCGAACATCCCACAGCACAAACTTTCAGTCGTAAGGACATTATATGAACAGGAAGAACAACACATCGAACAAGCACTAAAACAATGTCAAGATCTAAATTGGGCAATAAATAAAAGCAAGCAACAGGCCACAAACAAAAACAATAAACGGGACAGGAAAAAGACCCAACAGACCAGCAGGGGGCAGACTGAACACACAAATATAGTCACACTTCCATACATCAGAGGCATCACAGACTGGGACGGGGCACGGGTCTTTGATCAGAAAACAAGTTCAAACGCTGGCTCAAAGAGTCGATAGAGATCAGAAACAACAGCATCAACCGCGACGACGGAGCCTTCCTCCTTTCACACACGACAGGAGGCGGGGTCAGTTTAAACCGAGCTGACCACGCCCCCTAACCAGGAAGTAACTGAGAAGACGTCACCACCAAGACCGGTTCCATTTATGACTCCATCTTCCTGTTGTTACGGTTTAGAATGTTCCGACTGAAATCACCTGAACACACCACATACTCCAAGTTTCCGAGCAACATCTGAATGCACCATGACTCTATCGACCAGAGGGTGTGGTCCAGTCCTGGTCTAGTCCTGGTCTAGTCCTGGTCTAGTCCTGGTCTGGTCCTGGTCTAGTCCTGGTCTAGTCCTGGTCTAGTCCTGGTCTAGTCCTGGTCTAGTCCTGGTCTAGTCCTGGTCTAGTCCTGAAACGAGGATGTGGACTCACCAGTTTAGCCACAAGTCCAGATCCACAGGCCACGTCCAGGATCCGGGTCGCGGCAGGACTCCCGCTGAAGTGAGGCATCAGGACGTCCACCGCGTGATGAGGAGCCTTGTACTCCATCAGAATTATGTCCTGCAGCGGGACAGACCGGGTTTAGACCGGGTTAGACCGGGTTAGACTGGGTTAGACTGTGTTAGACATGGTTTAGACCTGGTTAGATGGGGTTCAACGTGGTTTTCTCCTGGTTTTTGTCAAAGTTTACTCCTGGTTTAGTCCTGATTTAGTCCTGCTCTAGTCCTGTTCTAGTCCTGGTTGAACTCACCTTGTCATAGGTGGTGGCCCACTGGTCGTAGTATTGTAGATTTTTGCAGGATTTGAAGGCATCAGTGGCCTCTTGGAAGGATCTGGATCTGTTGGACATTCTGAAGACTTTGAAACGGACTTAACCTGGACCTGGACTGGACTGGACTTGACTGGACCTGGACTGGACTTAGGTCAGAAAACAGACAAAGGTTATAACATCAAGACTCTCTTTAGCCCAAGTTTAATCCCAGTTTGTCAATGACTTTAAAAACATTAAAGCTGAGAAAGGCACTTATTTCCGCCTCATTAAACACTTTGTGAGTAAAGTGATAATATTTAAAAGGATTAACCAGGTTTTATTTCTCTTTTACTCGGACGTCCTTCCATTGCCCTTAAATCTCACTGAAGCTGTCCCTCTGCGCTCACGGACCTTTATCTCTGCTTTCAGTTTTAATTACAGCTGGTTTTGACCGTATTTTAGTCCTGGTTTAGACCTCGGTTTAGTCCCAGTTTAGTCCATGATTAGATCTAGATTAAAACTAAGAATAATCTAGTTTAATCCTGGTTTAGCACTTTCTTGGGTTATAATATTTAAATATAAGTAAACTGCAGCAAGAATCCTCACTTTTTCTAATTCAACAACAAAAATCTAGCCTAAACACGGTCTAAACACGGTCTAAACCTGGTCTAAACCCGGTCTAGAGGCTAGAGTGATACGGAAGTGTACTCACCGGCTGCAGAAACACACTGTAGAGGATATGTAAATGTTAGAGCATTTATTAACTGTTAGCTGAGATCTGACTGCATCATCTTTAGACCCAGTCTGACCACACCCCTCGCCCAAATGTAATTTATTTTAATTCAATGTGTTAAACAGTGCAGTGATGAAACGAGGAGGGTTTTTGGAGTCGTTAAAGCCCCGTTAAAATGTTCTTAAGACACGGAGAGTGAATTCCTGATCGATAAAATGCTCTGATAGTTTCCAAATCCATTCCACTTATTCACTGAGAAAATGCGACTTTGATGAAAATCCAGTCCATGTTTTTCCTGGTGCCTCACTCTCTGTTGGTTTGGTGTGGTTCTGGCACAGCGCCTTAACGGCTCCATTATCCTCCTCCAGAGAGAGCCTATTGTGATCATGACACCTTTTATAAAAAAACAACTACAACTACTAAAGTCCAGCTAAAACAGGTTAAATTCTATTAATGTCAAATTGAACCCATTTAAAACCTGTTAAAGTCCAAATAAAATCAATGAAAACATTTAACTTAAACTCCATAAAACGTGTTAAAATCAAACTAAAACTGATCTAGACCTGTTCAAGTTCAACAAGAAGCTCTTAAACTGTATTTAAACTGAACTGAACTCACTTTAGACCTGTTTAAGTCCAGAATTATTACTGTATTTGTAGAGAAACTAATATATTATGAGATGGAACTTAAATTAATTAATATATAAATTTTGCTCAAAATGTCACTTTCATTAAAAAGTCAGTACCTTACAGCAGAGAAAAACACCATTTTCCAAACTTATTCTATTTATTTTACTATTTTTATTATTTATTCAGTGTAAAACAGAGACATCAGTCTCTGTTTCTTCTGCAGAACTCAATATAGGACTGAGATGCAGTTTTGACCCTCTAAACCCACTGTAGTTTGAGTTTTGACCCTCTAAAGCCTCTGTAGTTGTAGTTTTGACCCTCTAAAGCCTCTGTAGTTTGAGTTTTGACCCTCTACAGCTGCTGTAGTTGTAGTTTTGACCCTCTAAAGCCACTGTAGTTTGAGTTTTGACCCTCTACAGCTGCTGTAGTTGTAGTTTTGACCCTCTAAAGCCACTGTAGTTTGAGTTTTGACCCTCTAAACCCACTGTAGTTGTAGTTTAGACCCTCTAAAGCCTCTGTAGTTTGAGTTTTGACCCTCTACAGCTGCTGTAGTTTGAGTTTTGACCCTCTAAAGCTGCTGTAGTTGTAGTTTTGACCCTCTAAAGCCTCTGTAGTTTGAGTTTTGACCCTCTACAGCTGCTGTAGTTTGAGTTTTGACCCTCTAAAGCTGCTGTAGTTGTAGTTTTGACCCTCTAAAGCTACTGTAGTTGTAGTTTTGACCCTCTGAAGCCACTGTAGTTTGAGTTTTGACCCTCTACAGCTGCTGTAGTTGTAGTTTTGACCCTCTAAAGCCACTGTAGTTTGAGTTTTGACCCTCTAAACCCACTGTAGTTTGAGTTTTGACCCTCTAAAGCCTCTGTAGTTTGAGTTTTGACCCTCTAAAGCCTCTGTAGTTTGAGTTTTGACCCTCTACAGCTGCTGTAGTTGTAGTTTTGACCCTCTAAAGCCTCTGTAGTTTGAGTTTTGACCCTCTACAGCTGCTGTAGTTGTAGTTTTGACCCTCTAAAGCTACTGTAGTTGTAGTTTTGACCCTCTAAAGCCTCTGTAGTTTGAGTTTTGACCCTCTACAGCTGCTGTAGTTGTAGTTTTGACCCTCTAAAGCCTCTGTACTTTGAGTTTTGACCCTCTACAGCTGCTGTAGTTGTAGTTTTGTCCCTCTAAAGCCTCTGTAGTTTGAGTTTTGACCCTCTAAAGCTGTTGTAGTTGTAGTTTTGACCCTCTAAAGCTGTTGTAGTTGTAGTTTTGTCCCTCTAAAGCTGCTGTAGTTGTAGTTTTGACCCTCTAAAGCTGCTGTAGTTTGAGTTTTGACCCTCTAAACCCACTGTAGTTTGAGTTTTGACCCTCTAAAGCCTCTGTAGTTTGAGTTTTGACCCTCTAAAGCCTCTGTAGTTTGAGTTTTGACCCTCTAAAGCTGCTGTAGTTGTAGTTTTGACCCTCTAAAGCTACTGTAGTTGTAGTTTTGACCCTCTGAAGCCACTGTAGTTTGAGTTTTGACCCTCTAAACCCACTGTAGTTTGAGTTTTGACCCTCTAAAGCCTCTGTAGTTTGAGTTTTGACCCTCTAAAGCCTCTGTACTTTGAGTTTTGACCCTCTACAGCTGCTGTAGTTGTAGTTTTGTCCCTCTAAAGCCTCTGTAGTTTGAGTTTTGACCCTCTAAAGCTGTTGTAGTTGTAGTTTTGACCCTCTAAAGCTGTTGTAGTTGTAGTTTTGTCCCTCTAAAGCTGCTGTAGTTGTAGTTTTGACCCTCTAAAGCTGCTGTAGTTGTAGTTTTGACCCTCTAAAGCTGTTGTAGTTGTAGTTTTGACCCTCTAAAGCTGTTGTAGTTGTAGTTTTGACCCTCTAAAGCTGCTGTAGTTGTAGTTTTGACCCTCTAAAGCCTCTGTAGTTTGAGTTTTGACCCTCTAAAGCTGCTGTAGTTGTAGTTTTGACCCTCTAAAGCCTCTGTAGTTTGAGTTTTGACCCTCTACAGCTGCTGTAGTTGTAGTTTTGACCCTCTAAAGCTGCTGTAGTTGTAGTTTTGACCCTCTAAAGCCTCTGTAGTTTGAGTTTTGACCCTCTACAGCTGCTGTAGTTGTAGTTTTGACCCTCTAAAGCCACTGTAGTTTGAGTTTTGACCCTCTACAGCTGCTGTAGTTGTAGTTTTGACCCTCTAAAGCCACTGTAGTTTGAGTTTTGACCCTCTAAACCCACTGTAGTTTGAGTTTTGACCCTCTAAAGCCTCTGTAGTTTGAGTTTTGACCCTCTACAGCTGCTGTAGTTGTAGTTTTGACCCTCTAAAGCCTCTGTACTTTGAGTTTTGACCCTCTACAGCTGCTGTAGTTGTAGTTTTGTCCCTCTAAAGCCTCTGTAGTTTGAGTTTTGACCCTCTAAAGCTGTTGTAGTTGTAGTTTTGACCCTCTAAAGCTGTTGTAGTTGTAGTTTTGTCCCTCTAAAGCTGCTGTAGTTGTAGTTTTGACCCTCTAAAGCTGCTGTAGTTTGAGTTTTGACCCTCTAAACCCACTGTAGTTTGAGTTTTGACCCTCTAAAGCCTCTGTAGTTTGAGTTTTGACCCTCTAAAGCTGCTGTAGTTGTAGTTTTGACCCTCTAAAGCCTCTGTAGTTTGAGTTTTGACCCTCTACAGCTGCTGTAGTTGTAGTTTTGACCCTCTAAAGCCTCTGTAGTTTGAGTTTTGACCCTCTAAAACTGTTGTAGTTGTAGTTTTGACCCTCTAAAGCTGCTGTAGTTGTAGTTTTGACCCTCTAAAGCCTCTGTAGTTTGAGTTTTGACCCTCTAAAGCTGCTGTAGTTGTAGTTTTGACCCTCTAAAGCTGCTGTAGTTGTAGTTTTGACCCTCTAAAGCCTCTGTAGTTTGAGTTTTGACCCTCTACAGCTGCTGTAGTTGTAGTTTTGACCCTCTAAAGCCTCTGTAGTTTGAGTTTTGACCCTCTACAGCTACTGTAGTTGTAGTTTTGACCCTCAAAAGCTACTGTAGTTGTAGTTTTGACCCTCTAAAGCTACTGTAGTTGTAGTTTTGACCCTCTAAAGCTGCTGTAGTTGTAGTTTTGACCCTCTAAAGCTGCTGTAGTTGTAGTTTAACCCTCAAAAGCTGCTGTAGCATGAATTAAACTTTATTGATATTATTACGGGTCGTATTTACGGGGATCTGAAACTACCTCAGGACGGAGCTCAGAGTGTGATACAGATGTGGGACTTGTCTCCAACTTCAGTCTCTGTTAGTCTTTTCGTTTGGACAAAGATGGACGCTCTCATGTCTCTTCAAACCATCAGACGTCTCTCGATGTGGACTTCACTGTCGTCTTATTTGTTCAAAGACTCCTCAAACTAAGTCTAAACCAAATCTAAACCTGGACTAGTTCGACTTAGTTTGAGGATTCTTTGAACAAACAACAGTGAAGTCCACATCGAGAGACGTCTGATGGTTTGAAGAGACATGAGAGCGTCCATCTTTGTCCAAACACTGAGACTTTAACTGAAGTTAGAGACATTATAAGCCTCACATCTGTATCTCACACTGAGCTCCGTCCTGGGACCGTTTCAGAGCCACAACAGGACCCTCTGAAAGCCTTTGTGTGGTCTGGACCGGTCTGGTCTGGACCGGTCTGGTCTGGGTCCTGTGTTCCCTTTAGACCTCACTCAGTGCAGCTGCAGTGAAGAACCGTACTGACTGTGGTCTACAGAAGGAACTCAGGACCCACCACAAGAACCACACACAGCCCTGGATTTAGGACTTATCTGGGACCGGTCCAGGTCTCATCCTGGGCTGGTCTTGGGCCGGACTTCCTCCTCTTCATCGTCATCGAAGGCCTGGAGAGAGTGGTCAGAAACAGAAAGAATCAGCAAAGGTATTGTTTGTTTAGTTGGTTTTAAAAGTCCTGAGTTAGACCTGGTCCAGACCTGGTTTGGACCTGAATCTAGACTTGGTTTTTGTCTTGGTTTAGACTTGGTTTAGACCTAAATGCAACATTTACTGAACCTACCCCTCCTCTTCCTCCTCTTCCTCCTCTTCCTCGTCTCTGGTCCTTTTCTTGGACCTTGATCCTGACTCCAGACTGTTTTGGGACGAGACCTGGTCCTCACTGAACCCCACTGGGACCGGGACCAGGACCGGGACCAGGACTGGGACCAAGACCGGGACTGGACCGGACTCTGGCCTCGAGTTCTTTGGGCTTCGTCTAAAAACATTCAGAGAAAAGGTTTACAATAAAAACTCAGCGTTTAAACTGATCCCAGTTTTGTGTTGAGTCCAAACCTCCGTCCCGTCTCCGTCTCGTCCTCTCGTCTCCGTCCCGTCTCCGTCTCGTCCTCTCGTCTCCGTTTCTTGGAGCTGCTGCTGTGGGACGAGTCCTGGTCGTCCTCAGAGACCTCCGGGACCACTTTAGGAAACGGAGTCCCCTTCCTCTTCTTCTTCAGCTGGAGCCTGGAACAGAACCAAGGTTTAGACTCACTTCATTAAAGAGTCCTGGTCTAGTCCTGTTCTAGTCCTGGTCTAGTCCTGGTCTAGTCCTGGTCTAGTCCTGTTCTAGTCCTGGTCTAGTCCTGGTCTAGTCCTGGTCTAGTCCTGTTCTAGTCCTGGTCTAGTCCTGTTCTAGTCCTGTCCCAGTCCCGGTTTAGTCCCCGACCAGTCCCACTCCAGTCCTCACAGACCTGTCCCGGGTCTCTGTCCGGTCTCTGGTCCGGTCTCTGGTCCGGTCTCCGGTCTGGTCTCTGGTCCGGTCTCTGGTCCGGTCTCTGGAGCCTGATGAAGGAGACAGGCTGCTGCTGAAGGATCCTTGTGGAGTGTGCTTCCTTCTCTTAGCGACATGTTTCCTCTTCGTTCTCGTCGTCTTTTCAACACTTTTCACAAAAACATCAGAAAAGACAGTTTTATTTAATATTAATTTAGTTTTGAATAAACAAGTCTCTTTAAATCCAGAGAAAACATCCAAACCTGTCTGAGCGACCTGTCTCCTCCTCGTCCTCGTCCCGGCCTCGTTTAGTGGAGGGCCCCTGGTTGGTGCTGGAGGGCCCCTGGTTGGAGCTGGAGGGCCCCTGGCTGGTGCTGGAGCTGGAGGGCCCCTGGTTGGTGCTGGAGGGCCCCTGGTTGGAGCTGGAGGGCCCCTGGCTGGTGCTGGAGGGCCCCTGGTTGGAGCTGGAGGGCCTGGTCTGAGGCCCTGTTGGTGCTGGAGGGCCCCTGGTTGGAGCTGGAGGGCCCCTGGCTGGTGCTGGAGGGCCCCTGGCTGGTGCTGGAGGGCCCCTGGCTGGTGCTGGAGGGCCCCTGGCTGGTGCTGGAGGTGGAGGGCCCCTGGTTGGTGCTGGAGGTGGAGGGCCCCTGGTTTTGTCGACTGGAGACACAGTGCATCAGTTCGACGCTCTGGTTCACACTGAGACACATTTAAGAGTCACACTTCAGTTTGAGCATCAACAACAAAACAAAACCAGACTTTTATTAATGAAACATGTTTAAATCTGACTAAAACCTGTTCAAATCCAATTAAAACCTGTTTAAATCCAAATAAAACCTGTTCAAATCCAGTTAAAACCTGTTTAAATCCAACTAAAACATGTTTAAATCCAACTAAAACATGTTTAAATCCAAAGAAAACTAGTTCAAATCCAACTAAAATATGTTTAAATCCAACTAAACATGCTCAAGTCCTTCTAAAACCTCTTCAAATCCATGTAAAACCTCTTCAAGTCCATCTAAAACCTCTTCAAGTCCATCTAAAACCTCTTCAAGTCCATGTAAAACCAGTTCTAGTCCAGCAGACACTCACTACTCGGTGTGGAAGACGTCGGCGATGTGTCTCATGGAGATGAAGGGATGCTGCAGGACGTCTCCAGGAGTGATCCTTCTCATTGGATCCAAACAGAGCAGCTGCAAGACCAGGTCCACAAAGAACTCCAAGTCCAGGTCCCTGTCGATGGAGAAGGGCTCGAGGTAGAGTCGGTCCATCTGAGAGACAAATCAACCAGATTTCATTTTAGGAATTCACTTATTTTAAATCCCATTTTGTCCTCTTTAAAATAATGACTGTTTTTAGAGTCATTCTTCTCTGATTAATGAACAAAGTACCAAATATATCACCTGCAAAATGTTTTAGAGCCAAATAAAACAATGCAAAACAATGAAAATATGAGAGAGTAAGAGTAAAAGTACCTGGTAGAGATCGTGGAGGCTGTTGATGGTCCTCTGTCTGAGTCTGAGTCTGTTCACCGTCGACTGAACACAACAAAAGAGAGACTTAGAGAAACACAGTGGAATGGATTCAGTGGAAATGAAGAGTGCAGTACCTTCAGTCTCCACACGGGGGAGCCTCGGACCCTCTTCTGTTGGAAGTACTTCCTGGTGAACTTCCCTCGGCGCAGAACCGGGTTCGGAGGAGTCCCCACCGTTTTTATGATGTGTCTCACCTGTCGACAGAAGATTTAGAGAAAGACTCAGACAGGTGAGACTCAAACAGGTGAGACTCAAACAGGGAGAAGTGAGACTCAAACAGGTGAGACACAAACAGGTGAGACTCAAACAGGTGAGACTCAAACAGGTGAGACTCAAACAGGTGAGACTCAAACAGGTGAGACACAAACAGGTGAGATTCAAACAGGTGAGACTCACCATTTCAGGATCAGTTTCTCCTGGAAACAGCACCTTTCCCATCAACATTTCCACGGCGACGCAGCCCAAGGACCAGACGTCGATGGCCTCGTCGTATTTGGCCCCGACCAGGACTTCAGGAGCCCTGCAGACAAACAGGTGAGTCCAGGTGAGTCCAGGTAAGTCCAGGTGAGTCCAGGTGAGTCCAGGTGAGTCCAGGTGAGTCCAGGTGAGTCCAGGTAAGTCCAGGTGAGTCCAGGTGAGTCCAGGTGAGTCCAGGTGAGTCCAGGTAAGTCCAGGTGAGTCCAGGTGAGTCCAGGTGAGTCCTACCTGTACCAGAGGGTCTGTATGATGAGGCCTTTCCTCACGAGCGACGCTTGGTGAGCGGAGCCGAAGTCGATGAGCTTGAGTCTGAGGCTGGAGGTGTGGTCCACCATCATGATGTTGTCAGGCTTCAGGTCTCCGTGGATGATGCCCAGGTTTCTGAGGAACGTCATGGCTGTGGCCAACTGGAAACAAACAAGAGGAAGACTTTGGATTGAACCTGTCCTCCACAAACGTCACGTGTGTCTCAGAGTAAAAAGTCCTAAAGTGTAGTTCTGGTCCAGACCTGGTGCAGGACGGGCCGGATCTGCGTCAGACTCAAGCGGTGGGTCTTCTCCAGGAAGTCCCAGAGGCTGATGTCCAGCTGCTCAAACTCCAGACAGTACGTGTCTCTGAACTCGAAGGAGCTGAACCAGCGCACGATGTTGTGTTCCTCTGAGCCGTGCTCCTGCAACATCTTCAGGATTTCTTTCTGTGGATCGTCAGGAGTTTACGTCGACCGCTGCTCTTTTTCAAATTACAAACAACGGAAAAGATTAAATACGTCGTACCTCGTCTTTGGCGTCGTCGGCGTCCTCTTTGTTCTTGATGACCTTCAGAGCCACGGTCTGTCGACTGCTTCTGTTTCTGCACAGGGCCACCTCCCCGAACGTGCCCTCGCCCAAAATGTCTTTCACCAAATAAGAAGTCGAGGGCGCAGTGATGACCGCCCCGACCTTCAGGTAGGCCATGTCTATGTAAAAAAAAACTGCAAAAGTGAGACAAAATGAGGAAAAAATGTGTTAAAATGCAATGAAACACCAAAAGAATGCAACTCATCAACAAAAAATGTGACAAAATTTTGAAAAAAAAGGGACAAAATGCTGAAAAAACACAATCAACTTCCTTTAAAATGCAGCTATTCAGGAACAAAACATATACGAACACTGCTAAACATCCTAATTCTGCAAAAACCCGGACTCTTGGAGTCGACCATAAAGAAAAAAACTATATATTTGGAATAAACTCCTGATTATTTTGTAAAATCAATAAAGTAAGAACAGTCGAATCCTTCAAACACGGAACTAGTTTTATTCATTTATCAGTTTTTGTTCTGAGTTTAACACTGTACACTTCTGTTGCACTCGTGTGGAGTTAATGAAGCAATAATTGTTTAAAAGATGCATTAAACTTAAATAAAAACATGTCCAAAGTTAAACATTTCAAACCCAAATAAATCTTGTTAAAATCCAACTAAAACCTATTAAAACTCAAATAAAATCTATTTAAATCCAACTAAAACATGTTCAAATCCAACTAAAGCCTTTTCTAATCCATCTAAAACTGGTTTAATTTCAACTGCAGCCTGCTGAAACCCAAATAAAAGCTCTTCAAATGCAACAAAACCTTTTCACATCCTGCTGAAACCAGTTCAAATCCAACTAAAACTTGTTCAAATTAAATTCAAATTCTGTTTTTCTGGAAATAGAATAAAACCAGAAGAGTCTGTCGCCTTTAAAACTTTCCTCTCGTCAAATGTGTCCGTCTTTGTTAAAAGTTTGGACTCTGGTCGTGAGAAACCAACAGGAGCGGCGAGGGCTTAACACACGGTTCATCCTTTTGAATCACACTCTTTTCACTTAAATGAGTAATTTGTGCTAAAATATTTGTAAATTGAGGTTGTTAATACAGTAGACTTAAAATAATGATGGAAATAAACGCATTAGAACAATTCAGAGTCAATATAAGGCTTTGAAACCACTACAGTAAACACATCAAAAATCACTAAATCAACTCTAAATTAGCTGTGACTCCACTCAACTTAAATGAAAACATGATGAAACAAAGTGAATCGTGAGTGAAAGTGAGCTGTGTGTGAGCAGAGAGAGAGCTGACCTGGTGAAGTTCAGCAGAAAAACACCAGAGCTGTGTTTCAGGCTGAAATCTGTCTGAAAATGAACAGAATTGTGTCTCAGTCTGGACTCAATGACATCACTCATCGCCGCGGCGACCCTCCGCCATGACACCACCTCGCCATATAAGGAAATGACCCTTTACCATATAAGGAAATGACAGAATAATGGCAGTTGAAGCATTACAATATACAGTGATCTGAATAAACCTGTTCAAATCCAACTAAAACCTGTTCAAATCCAACTTAAACCTGTTCAAATCCAACTAAAACCTGTTCAAATCCAACTAAAACCTGTTAAAGTCCAACTAAAACCTGTTAAAGTCCAACTAAAACCTGTTCAAATCCAACTAAAACCTGTTAAAGTCCAACTTAAACCTGTTCAGGTCCATGTAAAACCTATTTAGGTCCATCTAAAACCTGTTCAGATCTGACTAAAATCTGTTAAAATCCAACTTAAACCTGTTCAAATACAACTAAAACCTGTTAAAGTCCAACTTAAACCTGTTAAAATTCAAATAAAACCTATTTGAATCTAACTAAAACCTGTTTGAATCCAAAATCCAAACCTGTTTTCCAAACGATTAAACTTGTTCAATTTGAAATGAAAGCTGTTCAAATTGAACTAGAACCTGTTCAAATCCATCTAAAACTTGTTTAAATCCAACTAAAACCTGTTGAAATCCATCTAAGACCTTTCAAATCTAACTTTAACCTGTTCAAATCCATCTCAAACTTGTTCAAATCCAGCTTAAACCTCTTCAAATTCATGTTCTACAGCTAAAATCATAACAGCGACTGCCTATAAGATCTTTACAGAGACAAAGAGTGTGGTGTCTACTCTTCTTTCCTTCAAACCAGTAGCTTGTTTCTTTATTTACTCAATAAACCAATCAGGGACCAGCCTCAGGTCAGCTGTTTGTTAAAAGTATCCCCCATTTACCTCCATTAGACCGGCGCCCCACGACCAGGAAGTGCTCTGTTTACTTTAATGTACGTTTTAATGTTTGATTATTCTTCTTTAAACTAACCAGGCGTCTTATATGAAAAATAATTTGAATTTTTATACATTTACTGCTCATACTTCTCCGACACTGACAGTAAAGACCGAGAGGCATGAAGTTTGTTCTCATTTGTAAACTTTATTCCAGTAAGACCTCATGAACCTGAGGAGATTTATGAAGGAAATCTTTATCCCAGCCCTCTGTTGGGAGCACGAGTCGTCGCTTTTTCATTTGGAGGTGCTTCTACGCAGTGAAAGTACTCCACTGTGTCATCTGTGCTCTTTAAAATGGACAGAATATCATCTTCCTCTGCCTTTGTGAATCCTTCTCTTCTAAAATAGTTGTGGCACTTTCCTTCTACTGTCTGATCAACCTGAAAACAAACAAACGAAAACAAAAAAACATCACATTAAGACAATTAAAAACACTGATTTAAAGTAGCACAGAGTAACTTTTAGCCCCAAAATTTCCTACAACTGACAAAAATGTTGGATTTTGGACTTTTTTTTACTCATTCAGCGCCCTCTGCTGGCTAAAAGGTACACAGTGTTACTTTAAAACTCCAAGACTTTGCAAGATTGGTGTTTTTTTACTTTTTTCATTCATGATTTCAACTGCAATATTTCACATTTTAGATTTTTGTCTTGATAACTAAACTAATAAAATAAATAATAAATAACACGATTTTAGAACCACTTTAATATAAATGTAGTAATTCATGAAACTGAAAAGATGAAAATTGTCTGTTTATAATTGAGCCATTTGCAGCGTATCGTCTGAAAACTGAACTGTGAAGCGTTATTTTTTGTTTTGAAATTAAAATTAGTAAAACAAACAAACAAAAAAACAATATAAAACATCTGATTTCAAGTTAAAACAGAAAAATGAAGCACGACTGAATGTTTAAAATTGTTTTATTTCACTTTCCCTCCCATTTTATTTTATTTTATTTTTTTACTTAATATGCAATTAAAACACAACTGGTCTGTGTAAAACCTATTTAGATCCATCTAAAACCTGTTCAAATCCAACTAAAACTGTTCAAAACTGACTAAAACCTGTTTAAATCTATCTACAACCTGTTAAAATCTTATTAAAATCTGTTCAGATCTGTTGATTATATTGTTCTTCTCATCTAAAACTTGTTTAAATCTAACTAAAACCTGTTCAAATCCATCTAAAACTTGTTTAAATCTAACTAAAACCTGTTCAAATCCATCTAAAACTTGTTTAAATCTAACTAAAACCTGTTCAAATCCATCTAAAACTTGTTTAAATCTAACTAAAACCTGTTCAAATCCAAATAAAACCTGTTCAAATCCATCTATAATCTGTTCAAATCCAAATAAAACCTGTTCAAATCCAACTAAAACCTGTTCAAATCCAACAAAAACTGATCAAATCCATCTATAATCTGTTGAAATCCATCTAAAACCGTTTGTAATTTTCCAGTTTTTTCATATGTTAACCACAATATAAGCCATGTTCTGCCTATTTTCTGTGAAGTCTGTATTGAACTCTGTCAATAATCGATAAGTCATTGGAAGGTACCTGCAGTGAGACGGAGATGCCGTAGCGGACGTGTGTCGCCAGGTGCTCACAGTTATTGAGAGTGGGCAGCCACGGTTTACAGTTGTTCAGAGCCTCGTTGATCCTCGTCGTGATGTCGGCCTCTGTCCTGGGCTTTATTTTGTCCCTGTATGTCTCGATGTTGTCCAGGTAATTATGAACACGCCCTGTTGTTTTTGTCTCAACAGAGAGTTTACCAAAAACGCAACCACTTACTTTTTTTAGTAATTTCCCTTCCATAATGGGACCTGAGAACGACATGAAAACAACGTGATCTCAATATGGCATAAATGTTTCTTAAATCCAGATGAGACAAGGCCACAGTAATCTAACAGATACACTATCCAACCATACGGACAAATCTGACTAAAACCTGTTCAAATCCAACTAAAACTTGTTTAAATTCAACTAAAACCTGTCAAAATCCATCTAAAACCAGTTCAAATCTGACTAAAACCTGTTCAAATCCAACTAAAACCTGTTCAAATCCAACAAAAACCTGTTCAAATTCAACAAAAACTGTTCAAATTCAACTACAACCTGTTCAAATCCAACAAAAACCTGTTCAAATCCAACAAAAACTGTTCAAATTCAACTACAACCTGTTCAAATCTGACTAAAACCTGTTCAAATCCAACAAAAACCTGTTCAAATTCAACAAAACCTGTTCAAATCCAACAAAAACCTGTTCAAATTCAACTAAAACCTGTTCAAATCCAACAAAAACTGTTCAAATCTGACTAAAACCTGTTCAAATCCAACAAAAACCTGTTCAAATCCAACTAAAACCTGTTCAAATTCAACTAAAACCTGTTCAAATCCAACTAAAACCTGTTCAAATCCAACTAAAACCTGTTCAAATCCAACAAAAACCTGTTCAAATCCAACTAAAACCTATTCAAACCCATCTACAACCTGTTCAAATCCATTTAAAACCTTTTCTAATCCAACTAAAACCGGTTCAAAACCCAATCCCAAAGCCTGTGTCAGTGCTCCTGTCTGCTTCTCCAGTTACCTTCTGTAGGATATAACTAACCCTCACTAAGACTCATTCACTGGTCTAAATACTGGACTCACCTGTGATATGGAACAGGTCGTCTCCTTCCTTCTGGCCTTTGTCTTTAAATCGTAGTTTGTCGATGTAAATCCCGTAGTGCATGATGTTAAAGTTCTTTAACCCACAGAAATCCGTACGTTGGAAACCTATGATGTCTCCATATTGGAACTTTGTAAAAATAAAGACAGTAAATAAGTCAGTTTAGTCGTAAAGGACAGACCATACATTATTTTAATTTACCGTTTGTGTTGCTTTATCCTTGGTTTGCTGCAGAATAAGAGACAAAAGAACATTAATCCATAACTTCTGAAGCACAATCCTTCGTTAAATTACGTTTAGAGTAAAGTACCGCATCAGAAGAAGTCGACGGCTGCTGGTTTTCGTCTCCGTTGCCGTCGGTGACTTTAAAAAGCAGCTGGAGAACGAGGACAGTCCAGAAGATGCTCCTCATCTTCGTCGGTTCAGCCTGGACTTCATTTACAGAGAGAGGAAGACGAGTGGAGGGAGTTTTATGAATGAAGTGAAGTGAAACCTGTTTGAATCCATCTAAAAACTATTCAAATCCAACTAAAACATGTTCAGATCTGATTAAAAACTATTCAAATCCAACTAAAACTTGTTCAAATCTGATTAAAACATGTTCAAATCTGATTAAAACATGTTCAAATCCAACTAAAACATGTTGAAATCCATCTAAAACCTATTCAAATCCAACTAATGCCTGTTTTACACCATCTAAAACCATTAAAATCCAACTTAAAACTGTTGAAATCCAACTAAAATCTGTTCAAATCCAACTAAACCAGTTAAAATCCAACAAAAACCTGCTCAAATCCACCTAAA
>CM072163.1:457495-468853 GCA_036850595.1 Rhyacichthys aspro | reverse complement strand
ATTAAAACATTTTCAAATCTGATCTAAAACATGTTCAAATCCAACTAAAACATGTTGAAATCCATCTAAAACCTGTTCAAATCCAACTAAAACCTGTTTTACACCATCTAAAACCATTAAAATCCAACTTAAAACTGTTGAAATCCAACTAAAATCTGTTAAAATCCACCTAAAACCTGTTGAAATCCATCTAAAACCTGTTCAAATCCAACTTGAAACTGTTGAAATCCAACTAAAATCTGTTCAAATCCAACTAAACCAGTTAAAATCCAACAAAAACCTGCTCAAATCCACCTAAAACCTGTTGAAATCCAACTAAATCTGTTCAAATCCAACTCAGCCTGTTCACATCAAACAAAAACCAGTTCAAAAACCTGTTCAAATCCATCTAAAACTTTTTCCAACCCAAGAAAAACTGTCCCAATCCGACTTAAACCTGCTCAGATCCTACTTAAACCGGTTCAAATCCATCTGAAACCTGTACTTGTGCAGTGAGAGCACCATCAGAAGAGACTGTCATCAATTGGAAAACTTTTCTCTCATTAATTGTGGCCCTCTTTACAAAACATTAGGACACTGTGCTACAAAACCAGCCCGAGCCAAAGAGACTCAGGAACAAATAGCACTAAAACTTTAAAGCGTTTGTACCTGATGCAGTGAGACGTCCAGAGCCTGAAGTAGAAGTCCTGCTCTTTATATTTCACTCAGACACATCTGATAAGAGTGTGTCCTCAGACTCTTTTGCATAAAAGTCAACGGTAACGGTTTATTGCAGTCTCCAGTGAGAATGTGGTCTTTTATCTTTGTCAGAACGGAACAGAGAAGTGTTTTAAGTGACATTTTATGAAAGAACTTGTAATTATTTTGGCGCTAATGCTAATTTGTCTCATTGAAATGTATTGTGGTTAACATTAAAAGGTCTATTAACAGAACTTTTGAATATCCCTTTAAACACACAATTAGACTCTTAAGAAGCAGAGGAAATGATGTATATTTGCTATTTGGGGTAAATCCATGTTCTGCTGATGCATTTACTCCATTATTTTGCTGCTTGCCTTTCCTTTACGTTATTTCATCTTAATGTTTGTAAAGTCCTATTATCAAATATATTCTCTTCTAAATCAGCTGGGATTTACACCTATGATACATAAATATGATCATTTAATTCCCCAAAGGCACATTGTAAAAGACTTGTTATATACAGAATAAAAGTGTATTGTTAAACCTTAATCCTTTCTTCTTCTTTTTTCCTTCTAATCTCATGGATGCTGTATTGGAATAATTCATTGTAAAAAGTGCATTTACATCTTTGACAGTAAAATAACTCCTATCAGCCGTTCTTTATGGCTGTGGTCTAAACGGTTCGGACGAGAAATGAAACTCATTCACGTTTGAAACCCTGATACGAAGGATATTATTGCTGTTATCACAAACGGACACATACTTTTACAAGAGAACAGCCATAAAACATGAGACAGAGAGGTCTTTATTACATTCAAACAGTTTTATTCAAAGACATAGAGCAGTTTTATGTTGAGATGTCATCAGGTGAGACATTGTCCTGGTCGTTTTAAAATGGCCGACTTCAGCGTCAGGACGACAATTATCTCCTCCTCGTTAAACATTACGTGATTGAATTGACAGTATTTATCTGTGTTTTACGTTGCCTCCCTTTTCTCTGTTGATGCTTTTCTTTTTTTCAGCTGTTTCTCTGTTAAAAGACATATTCAGCTGAAAATACACTTTATCTGCAGCTATTAAACTTCCTGGAACGTCACGTGACAAGTGTCGACCAATGGGAGCGCTCCTTTTTGGAGCATGTGATTGTCCAAGGTTTTCTGTTCCTGAATAGAGGTTCTCATCTGTTACAATCCCTCAGAATAAACACTAGATGGATCAGAAAGACTGTTTTTACAATAAACTATTTGGGTTTAAACCATTTTAACAACAAGAAGAAAAAACTAATAATGTTCAGAGGAGGCTCATGTTCTTTCTTTCTTTAACAGCATTGAGTCCTGTCCCATTGAGAGTCTGTAATATTAATATTTGAAGATTATATGACGTTACAAAGTGTGTTAGTTTAGCTTCAGTGATGATCTTTAATTAATCCTGTTGAGTTTATTTCTGTCTAATCTGACTAATCTCACCTGGGAACTGTATTATCTTTATGGCAAATGTATAACGTTAATGTCTTTGTTGTGTTATTGTTTAAATGGGGACTGTTCAAAACTGGGACATATGATTGTTTTTGAGTGTTTCAGTTACAGATGAAGTCTACACACGTTTATTTTTGTCTAATGTGAGTCATTTGTCTTTAATGTCGATGCAACTTGTTAAAAATCTCACATCGGAAAACTTTACAAATGTCTTTGTCGTGACTTAATTCACTTAAAATGAACAAACTAGCTCAGGAGAAAAAGGGCGGCCTGGCGTGTTCCGTGTTTCAGTTTCAGATCATTTACAGAAATCAAGTGCATTATAATAACTCACCTCCAGATGGCGCCAGTGTCCTTTTAGCGTCAGCTGTAAAATAATCACAACGTGTCACTGTGTTCTCTGTAAATTATAGTTGTGGAGCAATTTAGGGCAGGCTCGTTGGTCTAGGGGTATGATTCTCGCTTTGGGTGCGAGAGGTCCCGGGTTCAAACCTTAACCTTAACCTTTAAAAAATGATTACAAGCTATATTTCTGCTTTAAGTTTGATGTCTGCTCTAATAACACCAGATAAACCTTGTTGATGTGTGCTTCTCTAAATGGAGTCTAACATGTAAAAATGAGACACACATTAAACCCTAATGAGTCGATTATAAACCAATACTAAATAATCAATACTTCTGAGTACGTTCCAGCAGATCTTGAGCTGAGATTTATATTCTGTTTAAATACAAATGTGACCCATATAAGGCCTCTCACTCACCTGTAGCTGTTTATATACCACATCTATATTAAACTAACTTCTAATCTCTGTAAAATGAGATGTATTTAGGCCCAGGTTTGTGTTTGTGAAGGTTCTTGTAAAGAACAAAAGAAACCAAAGAAGTTAAAACTGTTTTCATCTGAGTTTATTTTATCTCAGACACAACAACATCCACAAAAAGGAACCTGAGGAATTTCACTTCAAATCCACAAACCTGAGACTGAGCAGAAAACATTCAGTAAAAACTGTATCAAAGACTTCAGGAGCTTCAAGAGTTTTCTTATTATTATTTTGTCATTTTTTTATTCCAAACAATACAAAAACAATTAAATTTTCACAAATAATAATATTTTCCAGAACATTTTAATGAATTTCCAGGTTATTTTTATGAAGGAACCCTGACAGTCCAGTTAGATTTTAAAAACAGATTTCAAAATAAAGGAATTCTCATCATCATAATAATAATAATAATAATAATAATAATAATAATAATAATAATAATTCATATTTCTGTCGTTTGTAAAGACACTAGTCTCATCAGATTATAAATAGCATAAAGGAAGTTAGACCTGAAACCCACCTCAGTCTTACTCCGACCTGTTTGCTGTTGTTATTTTTAGTTTGTTCATTTTCAGAGGAAGTGTTCCATCATCAGTGAAGCTCCTCACTTCCTCTTGGTGTTTGATAAACAGAGCCCTGTACGTCTCAGTCTGACGGGTTATTGCATCATTTAAAGAAGCTGCCATCTTTTATTCTGTGTAGGTTTGTATAAGTGGATAAAATGAACAAATAAACACAGCATTCCTTTCATCATCTGTTCAGAACAACATTAACTGAGATCAAGACAAGACCGAGACCAGAGACCTTCAGAGTTTTAAAACTTTCATTATGTGAGTCATCATTAGAGTGACCATATTTACAAACCCCAAAAACTGACATTTTAATTTTACCTCAAATACTTTACATTAACATTAACAAATGAAAAATAATGTCACCAGAAATTAATAAAACATCAGCAAATAATAAAAAAACGTGAACTGATTGAACTGATTAACGTTAAAATTTTAAAAATTATTTCACTTCAAATAAACAAACTTTTCTTCAGTGTTTGAAAGAATATTAAGTGCTTTTCTGAGACGGTGTTGTTCCTGGAGCCTTTCTTTTCGGCTGATGACAGGTCAAAAGGTCAAACTGTGAACGTTGGAGCAGAATTAGCTTAGCATTAGCTTCGCGCTTAACAACCAATCATTATTAAGCTACAGACCTGAGGAACACGGTTGGTCTTTTTCTATTGGTTGATATTGCCGTTGCCGTGGTAACCCTGTGATTGACACACAGACAGTTTACAGACAAATGAGTTTCAAACACAGTGCACTGCTTTGGGTCAAAAAATCAGGACATTCGGGACAGAAAGAGGGTAAAATCAGGACATTTGAGTGTTTTTGTAGATATCCACCGGGACACGGGACAGAGGTTTCAGATCAGGACTGTCCCGGTTTAATCTACCAGTTAAAGGTCCCGGTTAAAGGACTCTGAAGTCATCCAAAGGTCGGTCTGAAGGTAAACTGTTTCCCTAATGTCGTCCCTACTGGAGCCACCACATTGTTCTGTTTCACTTGGATTTAGGGCCACAACAACTTTATTTTTTTATAGTCAACGTGTCATTTACTTTGATTTATTATATATATTAATCACAATAAATATCAGTTATAGCTGCAGTGCTCTGGAGGAAGTACAGGGGGCAGTGTGGCCTAAGAGTCTGCCCTGAGAGCTTTTAAACAGCAGTGGAACAGAGCGGACAGAATTAGATTGATTTATTT
Organism: Rhyacichthys aspro; assembly: GCA_036850595.1. Lineage (NCBI taxonomy): Eukaryota > Metazoa > Chordata > Actinopteri > Gobiiformes > Rhyacichthyidae > Rhyacichthys > Rhyacichthys aspro. Next base: position 464,116 of record CM072163.1, on the reverse strand, counting down.
ATGTAACATTAATGAACATCTGTAACTAATGCTACAGCAGTGAATGTGTCTGATTGTAGCAGGAGCTCATTTCCATAAATAACATCAAATAACACACAATAACAGACTCCGGACACTGAGCTCTTTTAAACAGGTTTGTCATGAATCACCTTTGACCTTTGTTCTCTAACATGACATCATTGAGCAGGTGTTTATTATTGTCAGACAAGTTTTTACAAATGACTTCCTGATTTACTTACTCCATCTGTTGACGCTAATGAGGCAATAATTCAGCTGGAACTTTATCAGAGAAAAGTTTAACATTGAAAACATCTAAAAACACTATTTCATTTTGCTGCTTTTAAATCAAGATGTTTATTCGACAGGATAAGATCAGAAATGAGACAAATTCTGAACTGCATCGCTATTATCAGTAGCTAGTGTTTGTCAGTGTTAGAGTTTCTGCAAAATCTTTTATTCGATTGTGACCCGGGTGAATGAGAATCCCCACAGATGCATTGGAGCTGCTGGTTTAACAAACAAAATGATGGTCTTAAATGGCAGAAAACAATAGAATAGACTGAGAAAAGACAGATTTGAACAGAAAACAAGGAGGCAATCGATGGAAGATCAGACACTGAGTTATGTTCATGTTTATTAACAGCTTAATATGTGATTATTAATGAAGCATTTTACTTTATTTGATCAGAGACCACCTCATTAGTTGCTGTTAAACTCCCAAAACAGACAGCTTCCAGAAACAAATGAATCAAAAAACAATTCACTTCAATTATTTGGGAGTGGTTTTGGACTCACATTTAAAATTTGAAGCTCAAATAAATAAAATCACAAAGACTACTGGGATTAATTTGAACTGCTTTCATCTTAAAAGACCCTGTTTGTCCTTAAATGTCTTTTAAATTGTACTTCCATGTGATGATTTTATCCCGTTTCTCGTCAGTATCACCGTCTAGGACCAGGTTGATTTAATGAAAGGTTCTCTTTATAAACAGGCCTTAAAGTCATGGACCAACCGGTTGCACTTGTTTTTTGTTCTGTCCCTTTTGAATAAACGTATAAATAAAAGCTGTGGCGATACAACTGTTCTGTTTTAGCTCTAAACTTGACTCCAGTGAACCTTACATTTGTCAGAGTCTGAGCTGCCTTTAAACAGGTTTCTCTAAACTCTCGCTCACGCATGACTTTCTCAAACCTTTGTTCTGTTTGGTTTAAGTTTACATCATTCAACAGGTGTTTACTTTTGTCACACAGGTTTTTACAGACTACTTCCTTGTTGGTGATGAAATGACACAGAGAATGAAACCAAATACAAAACTGCAAAGGCTCTTTTTTCTTCTCATTAAAGTCTCATTTGTAATATTTATTTTGTTTTGATTAAAAACTATTGCTTTTCATGTAAATGCAAATGTAGTTTCACACTTTGCTCTGTTTGTATGGTGTCCATTTTGGGACATTCTCAGGCTGAACATCTTTAGACTCAGATAAACAGATAAAACAGAGTCAGATAAAACAGCCTTAAAATAAACAACTTTAGACTAAACAGTCTCAGGCAAAGAGTAAACACAGCAACATTATTTATTTAAATCCGGAAAGAACCAACAAAAACAGAATAAACTGAAAGTCCAACCGATTTTGTGACTGCATAAATAAATAAATAAATAAATAAAATTAAGGTCCGATATTTCATCTAGTTAGAAATTGGTTTGAATCGTAGGGGTGCCAGTTTGTTCATTATTTAATTAATTTGTTCATTTAAAACAAATTAATAACCAAGCAGGAAGTGAGATTAGAGAAACAGGAAGTGGGGCTTTTTACTTCACGTATGTGTTTGAAAACACAACGGGGTTAGTTCAACACAAATCCAGAGAATTTTAATGGGTCTGACACAAAAAAACCTTGAAAAAACTAAACCAAACTGTGGAAAGTAACGTACAAACCGCGGCAGAGAGTATTCAGCCCTGTGCACTCTGCTTACAGCACCAGTCGCACTGCTCTCTTCAGCTAAAGGTTAAAAAAAATGATTGGTTCCCATATTTTGGTTTTGGTTATTATGGGTTTGTGTTATTTTTACTTCACTTCTGCTTTATTCACTTCAACTTTATTAAAAACAAAGAGAACACAATCTGGCGACTCTTTTGTTTTGATATTTTGTGGTAACTATTGCCTCGGATCTGGCAACATTCGAGAAATCAAATCAAAAGGCCTAAAGAGCAATGGGTTTTTCTTTTTTTTTTTTTCTTTTTTTTTGGAAAGAACCAAAATAAGCCGAGGTCAAACGTTGAGCAACGAGGAGGTAAAATGTCTTATTAGTGTTTGGTGAAGCTGAAAAAACCCCATGCAACAACAAGGATTTTCCCCACAGACCACAAAATCAAACATGAAGTCTGAGGAACTGCTGACGGGACACGTTCAGCCAAAAGGGTTTGTTTACTGTTTTCATGCCATCCACTTTTTTATCTGTCAACAAATCTGAAAAAAAAAAAAACCAGGCTCGGATCAGGTTCCACGAAGGAAGAGACGAAGGTAACGTAATGAGGAACAGATTAAATGAGCAGCTAAAATACACAACAATAACACAGTTTGACATGTCACAATGGGTCTATTGTCAGGAACAGTCAGGGGGCGGGGCCTGAGGTGAGTTACACTTTAATTTAGAGAAACTGATTACAAGGAAGGAGTCCAGGTGTGCACAGAACTGTTCATTAGTCACTATTGGGCTGCACTAAACTGCTCTGGACACTTCACAACTGGTTTTTTTTTTGCTCCTTAAGTGGAAAAAAAGCTAAAAGTTAAACCCTGGCAAAACTTAAACAGTGTTGTGTGATTTTTTTTAATGCATGTGACAATAAAGAACCATTTAATCACCTTAAATCATGTTGTAACAGGGATCATCAGAAAAAAAACAAGACCCAGAGGCCTTGAGAATGTTATATCTGGCCCTACAATACATTTGGTAAAGGATTTTTTTGGGACTTAATCAGAAACAAAGGGCACTCAACTATTTTAAAGACATGCAAATAGGAAAGAACACCAGCATAAAATGACATTATACAGGGGTAAGCATTTTAAAGAGACCAAAATGGGGATTAAATGAGGTTAAAGAAGCACAGACTGAAAAGAATTCACAAAATGATGCGTAAAAAGAGGCATAAAAGGAGGAAATGAATGTTCAAATCAAACTGATGTGATAAAGACTTCAATGAAGATGAAACCTTACATTCAAACACGATACTCAAGATACTCAAGATACTCAAGATACTCAAGTGTCCCAATCCTCGGGCCCTGAGAGGATTCTTATTTACTCTGGGGGCCCCTCACCACTTTGAGTTTGACACCTCTGCCTTAAGACCTCCTCTAGACTTTATAATTAAGAATATTATTAAGATTTATTATCAATGAGTCATAAACCAAGCTTTGTCCAATCACAGCTCGCTTCAGAAAAAAGGAGCGCTCCCATTGGTCGACGCTGATGTCAATAAGGAAGTAATGGCTGCAGATTAAACAGAGAACGTGCATACTCAGCGTTAAATTCGGAGCTAAAAATTTTTACAGTAAACTCTAATTATTCTACTTAATTTTGTGAAATGTATTAATATTTTGTGGAGAAATAATTGGTCCAGTTTGTAAATATTTTTTTTTAATAAAAGAGAAGCAGGAGAGACAACTACTCACTCTTTCATTCACTGTGTTTGGCTTATTCTTCTTCTGAGACCAGTTGAACGTGGATTACCTGTTTTTTTTTATTGTTTCATTTAGTTTTTCAGTGTAATCTCCTAAAGTTTATTGTAACAGGAATCATCTGAAAAAATGAGACCTTAAGACGTGATCTAGTCTTTATAATGAAGGATTTTAATAGATGAGAATGATCAGTCCACAGCAGGATTTTGTCCAATCACAGCTCACTTCAGGTAAAAAGGAGCGCTCCCATTGGTCGACACTGATGTCAACAACGAAGGAACAAGGAAATAAACCAAGGAAATGGGTTATTCTGTTGAAAATATGTCTTATTTTACAGAGAAACAGCTCAAAAAGATGAAAATAGAGAAACAGCAGCAAATGAAACATGGATAAATGTTGTCAGTGCTTCAGTGTTTTATGAGACAGAGATAATTACAGGATCACTACAGTCTACGACGATAAACTCCAAAGCTCTAAACTTTGATTTAATGTAACATATTAATATTTTGTGGTGAAAATTGGTCTGGTTTAGCTTCTTTTTAAATAAAAGAAGCAGAGAGGCATTCGCAGGACAGGAATTCATACAATCAGGATAAAATACAAAAAATATAAAACAATTGTTTTTTTAACTTTTTACTACCCTTTCTTCTTGTATCTTGTCCTGTTGTGACAGGTGTTAAAAATATAAAGCTCTCATTATTTCACAACAGACTGGTTTTGTGGAACTGGGAGAATCCAAACATCCACAAACCTTTAACTTCTGCTTTAGAAATAGATTTATCACAGGGTCAGCAGCTGTTTTCACACGAGTTTTAACATGTGACAGCAGCACAATAAACTCGAGACAAATAAACCTTTGAGCAGCAGGAAGTCTCCCTCAGACTTGACTTAACATTTACCAATGCAGTGTAACGTAAGCAGCTGTCTTCTTTATCTGTGGAGTTAAATATCACCTAAACACGGCTAATGTCACCTGAACCGAGCAGGAAGTGAGATTAGAGAAACAGGAAGTGGGGCTTTTTACTGGACGCATGAGTTTGAAAATGTAGCAGGGATTGATAAAGATAGTAGTTCAACACAAATGTAAAGAATATTCATGTTTCTGACGTTAACCAGAGCGGAAAGTAACGTACAAACAGCTGCAGAGAGTTCGAGCTCCGTGCACTCTGCTTACAGCACCAGTCGTACAGCTCTTCAGCGCATCCAAAGGTTTTTTTAAAAGGTTTAGGTCATTTTTTTGTTTAGGTTTAGTCATTTGTGATGTGTTATTTTTAGCCTTTCAGACTTTTCTTCCTGTCTGCTGTAATTCACTTCCTCTTTACTCAATTCAACTTTATTAAACAAAAAAGGGAAATATAGTTGTTGTAAAATCTCTCAGTTTGATAAAAACAAAAATTTTCTTGAGAAATCTGAGAGAATTGTGTTCATAAAGAAGTCAAAAGGATTGTTTTTAGTGTCAATCTTTAAAGCAAAACTTCTTTAAATGTTCTCAATCTCTTACTCAGTTTCTTGATTTATTTTATGATTCCCAATTTAATTTAAAGCTAAATTATTTGACAGTTTCCCAGCATTGATCAAACCCTTCCCAAAAGAAAATTGCGTTGTCAGCAAAAATAACTAGTTGAATTACTCCTACGTTCTTCTTCACATGAAAGTTTTGAACTACTTTTCGTCTCCGGCTGCTGCTGGAGATGAGACTTCTTCAGGTGTTTAATGTATTTAGGATTTATCCTCGATCCATTCAGGAGACAAACCGCTTAAACGAATCAAAACTCCATTTTCCCAGTGGAAGAACGGCAGAGACAAACAGGACGAGGAAGTAGAAGAAGGAAGGAAGCAGCTGTGGGCGTTCTGTAATGTGATCCGTCTGAGCAGAGTTTCCGTTTCCGTTCCATCTTCTTCTGTTTCTTCTGAGTGGGACTGACTCTGGTTCTGAGTCTGAGGCTGCAAATAGGCCACAGACACAGGAAGGACTCACTCAAAATTTCATGATACAGTAAAAAGGACGTGGGAGGTTTATCGACGGGAATACACCGCACTTTCAGACGCAAAAATAAAAACGTGATTCATTTATCTATTTCAGTGAGTCGTACCGTCTTGCAAAGGTTTCTAATGTGGTGTAATTTGCTCTACTGAACCAAACAAAATCTCAAAAACACATCAGAATTTAAATGAAATCTGTTTTATAATTGTTTGCCTTGTTTGGATGTTTGTTTCTGCTTCCTTGGGTCCAAACTAAACATATTTATGATAGGCCCTGTAAAGCGTTTAGTCCATTCTGGGAGTGGATTCTACTTCTGAGGTTCCTCTTTTCTCATTCTGAAGACTAGACACAAGTTAAACAGACTGTACCTGATTTTTTTTCTTCTTCTAGTTGTGAAAATGGAATAATCCAAGATTATTGTAAAAACAGTCTTTCTGATCCATCTACTGTTTATTAGGATTGTAATAGATGAGAACCTCTATTCAGGAACAGAAAACCTTGACAATCACATGCTCCAAAGGAGAGCTCCCATTGGTCGACACTTGTCACATGACGTTCCAGGAAGTTTAATAGCTGCAGATAAAGTGTATTTTCAGCTGAATATGTCTTTAACAGAGAAACAGCTGAAAAAGAAAAGCATCAACAGAGAAAAGGGAGACAACGTAAAACACAGATAAATACTGTCAATTCAATCACGTAATGTTTAACGAGGAGGAGATAATTGTCGTCTGACGCTGAAGTCACAGCTAAGCTAACGCTAAACTCTAAACTTCAGTTTGGTCAAATGGATTAGTATTTTGTGTTTTATTTTTAATAAAGAGAAGCAGGAGAGGTCCCTAGACTGATTTTGGAGGAGAGTCTGAGACAGGGACAAAAGAAACTCAGGGACTGGAGCTTGTGATTTTTTTTATAAACACATTTTACTTTGAAATGCTTTAAACGTTCATGTTTAGAAGTGT
>CM072163.1:431584-457395 GCA_036850595.1 Rhyacichthys aspro | reverse complement strand
AAACATGTTGAAATCTGATTAAAACATGTTCAAATCCAACTAAAACATGCTGAAATCCATCTAAAACCTATTCAAATCCAACTAATGCCTGTTTTACACCATCTAAAACCACAAAACTAACTTAAAACTGTTAAATCTAACTAAAATCTGTTCAAACCAACTAAACCAGTTAAAATCCAACAAAAACCTGCTCAAATCCACCTAAAACCTGTTGAAATCCAACTAAATCTGTTCAAATCCAACTCAGCCTGTTCACATCAAACAAAAACCAGTTCAAAAACCTGTTCAAATCCATCTCAAACTTTTTCCAACCCAAGAAAAACTGTCCCAATCCGACTTAAACCTGCTCAGATCCTACTTAAACCGGTTCAAATCCATCTGAAACCTGTACTTGTGGAGTGAGAGCACCATCAGAAGAGACTGTCATCAATTGGAAAACTTTTCTCTCATTAATTGTGGCCCTCTTTACAAAACATTAGGACACTGTGCTACAAAACCAGCCCGAGCCAAAGAGACTCAGGAACAAATATCAGTAAAACTTTAAAGCGTTTGTACCTGATGCAGTGAGACGTCCAGAGCCTGAAGTACAAGTCCTGCTCTTTATATTTCACTCAGACACATCTGATAAGAGTGTGTCCTCAGACTCTTTTGCATAAAAGTCAACGGTAACGGTTTATTGCAGTCTCCAGTGAGAATGTGGTCTTTTGTATTTGTCAGAACGGAACAGAGAAGTGTTTTAAGTGACATTTTATGAAAGAACTTGTAATTATTTTGGCACTAATGCTAATTTGTCTCATTGAAATGTATTGTGGTTAACATTAAAAGGTCTATTAACAGAACTTTTGAATATCCCTTTAAACACACAATTAGACTCTTAAGAAGCAGAGGAAATGATGTATATTTGCTATTTGGGGTAAATCCATGTTCTGCTGATGCGTTTGCTCCATTATTTTGCTGCTTATCTTTCCTTTACGTTATTTCATCTTAATGTTTGTAAAGTTTGTCCTATTATCAAATATATTCTCTTCTAAATCAGCTAGGATTTACACCTATGATACATAAATATGATCATTTATTACTCAAAGGCACATTGTAAAAGACTTGTTATATATATATATATACAGAATAAAAGTGTATTGTTAAACCTTAATCCTTTCTTGTTTTTTTTCCTTCTAATCTCATGGATGCTGTATTGGAATAATTCATTGTAAAAAGTGCATTTACATCTTTGACAGTAAAATAACTCCTATCAGCCGTTCTTTATGGCTGTGGTCTAAACGGTTCGGACGAGAAATGAAACTCATTCACGTTTGAAACCCTGATACGAAGGATATTATTGCTGTTATCACAAACGGACACATACTTTTACAAGAGAACAGCCATAAAACATGAGACAGAGAGGTCTTTATTACATTCAAACAGTTTTATTCAAAGACATAGAGCAGTTTTATGTTGAGATGTCATCAGGTGAGACATTGTCCTGGTCGTTTTAAAATGGCCGACTTCAGCGTCAGGACGACAATTATCTCCTCCTCGTTAAACATTACGTGATTGAATTGACAGTATTTATCTGTGTTTTACGTTGCCTCCCTTTTCTCTGTTGATGCTTTTCTTTTTTCAGCTGTTTCTCTGTTAAAAGACATATTCAGCTGAAAATACACTTTATCTGCAGCTATTAAACTTCCTGGAACGTCATGTGACAAGTGTCGACCAATGGGAGCGCTCCTTTTTGGAGCATGTGATTGTCCAAGGTTTTCTGTTCCTGAATAGAGGTTCTCATCTGTTACAATCACTTAGAATAAACACTAGATGGATCAGAAAGACTGTTTTTACAATAAACTATTTGGGTTTAAACCATTTTAACAACAAGAAGAAAAAACTAATAATGTTCAGAGGAGGCTCATGTTCTTTCTTTCTTTAACAGCATTGAGTCCTGTTCCATTGAGAGTCTGTAATATTAATATTTGAAGATTATATGACGTTACAAAGTGTGTTAGTTTAGCTTCAGTGATGTTTATTAGTTATTAGTTTATTTCTGTCTATTCTACCTAATCTCACCTGGGAACTGTATTATCTTTATGGCAAATGTATAACGTTAATGTCTTTGTTGTGTTATTGTTTAAATGGGGACTGTTCAAAACTGGGACATATGATTGTTTTTGAGTGTTTCAGTTACAGATGAACCAGTACCAGATGGCGCCAGTGTTCTTTTAGCGTCAGCTGTAATATAATCACAACATGTCACTGTGTTCTCTGTAAATTATAGTTTTGGAGTAGTCTAGGGCAGGCTCGTTGGTCTAGGGGTATGATTCTCGCTTTGGGTGCGAGAGGTCCCAGGTTCAAATCCCGGACGAGCCCTTAACCTTTAAAAAATGATTACAAGCCATATTTCTGCTTTAAGTTTGAACTTCTAATCTCTGCAAAATGAAATGTATTTAGGCCCAGGTTTGTGTTTGTGAAGGTTCTTGTAAAGAACAAAACAAACCAAAGAAGTTAAAACTGTTTTCATCTGGATTTATTTTATCTCAGACACAATAACATCCACAAAAAGGAACCTGAGGAATTCCACTTCAAACCCACAAACCTGAGACTGAGCAGAAAACATTCAGTAAAAACTGTATCAAAGACTTCAGGTGCTTCAAGAGTTTTCTTATTATTTTCATGTCATTTTTTTATTCCAAACAATACAAAAACAATCAAATTTTCCCAAATAATTCATCATTAATAATCATTTCCAGAACATTTTAATGAATTTCCAGGTTATTTTTATGAAGGAACCCTGACAGTCCAGTTAGATTTTAAAAACAGATTTGAAAATCAAGGAATTCTCATAATAATAATAATAATAATAATAATAATAATAATAATAATTGTCTGCACTAGATGAGCTGCATGGGTTCTTATTGTTGGGACTAAGATACTGTATGGTCTTCACTCATTTGGATTCATATTTCTGTCGTTTGTAAAGTAAATTATTTCACTTCAAATAAACAAACTTTTCTTCAGTGTTTGAAAGAATATTAAGTGCTTTTCTGAGACGGTGTTGTTCCTGGAGCCTTTCTTTTCGGCTGATGACAGGTCAAAGGTCAAACTGTGAACGTTGGAGCAGAATTAGCTTAGCATTAGCCTCGCGCTTAACAACCAATCATTATTAAGCTACAGACCCGAGGAACACGGTTGGTCTTTTTCTATTGGTTGATATTGCCGTTGCCGTGGTAACCCTGTGATTGACAGGTCAACAGTTTACAGACAAATGAGTTTCAAACACAGTGCACTGCTTTGGGTCAAAAAATCAGGACATTTGGGACAGAAAGAAGGTAAAATCAGGACATTTGGGACAGAAAGAGGGTAAAATCAGGACATTTGGGACAGAAAGAGGGTAAAATCAGGACATTTGGGACAGAAAGAGGGTAAAATCAGGACATTTGGGACAGAAAGAAGGTAAAATCAGGACATTTGGGACAGAAAGAGGGTAAAATCAGGACATTTTAGTGTTTTTGTAGATATCCACCGGGACACGGGACAGAGGCTTCAGATCAGGACTGTCCCGGTTTAATCTACCAGTTAAAGGTCCCGGTTAAAGGACTCTGAAGTCATCCAAAGGTCAGTCTGAAGGTAAACTGTTTCTCTAATGTCGTCCCTACTGGAGCCACCACATTGTTCTGTTTCACTTGGATTTAGGACCACAACAACTTTATTTTTTTATAGTCAACGTGTCATTTACTTTGATTTATTATATATATTAATCACAATAAATATCAGTTATAGCTGCAGTGCTCTGGAGGAAGTACAGGGGGCAGTGTGGCCTCAGAGTCTGCCCTGAGAGCTTTTAAACAGCAGTGGAACAGAGCGGACAGAATTAGATTGATTTATTTATGTAACATTAATGAGCATCTGTAACTAATGCTACAGCAGTGAATGTGTCTGATTGTAGCAGGAGCTCATTTCCATAAATAACATCAAATAACACACAATAACAGACTCCGGACACTGAGCTCTTTTAAACAGGTTTGTCATGAATCACCTTTGACCTTTGTTCTCTAGCATTACATCATTGAGCAGGTGTTTATTATTGTCAGACAAGTTTTTACAAATGACTTCCTGATTTACTTACTCCATCTGTTGACGCTAATGAGGCAATAATTCAGCTGGAACTTTATCAGAGAAAAGTTTAACATTGAAAACATCTAAAAACACTATTTCATTTTGCTGCTTTTAAATCAAGATGTTTATTCGACAGGAGCCAAAAGTGGATGAATTTAACGTCAGAAACGAGACAAATTCTGAACTGCATCGCTATTATCAGTAGCTAGTGTTTGTCAGTGTTAGAGTTTCTGCAAAATCTTTTATTCGATTGTGACCTGGGTGAATGAGAATCCCCACAGATGCATTGGAGCTGCTGGTTTAACAAACAAAATGATGGTCTTAAATGGCAGAAAACAATAGAATAGACTGAGAAAAGACAGATTTGAACAGAAAACAAGGAGGCAATCGATGGAAGATCAGACACTGAGTTATGTTTATGTTTATTAACAGCTTAATATGTGATTATTAATGAAGCTTTTTACTTTATTTTATCAGAGACCACCTCATTAGTTGCTGTTAAACTCCCAAAACAGACAGCTTCCAGAAACAAATGAATCAAAAAACAATTCACTTCAATTATTTGGGAGTGGTTTTGGACTCACATTTAAAATTTGAAGCTCAAATAAATAAAATCACAAAGACTACTGGGATTAATTTGAACTGCTTTCATCTTAAAAGACCCTGTTTGTCCTTAAATGTCTTTTAAATTGTACTTCCATGTGATGATTTTATCCCGTTTCTGGTCAGTATCACCGTCTAGGACCAGGTTGATTTAATGAAAGGTTCTCTTTATAAACAGGCCTTAAAGTCATGGACCAACCGGTTGCACTTGTTTTTTGTTCTGTCCCTTTTGAATAAACGTATAAATAAAAGCTGTGGCGATACAACTGTTCTGTTTTAGCTCTAAACTTGACTCCAGTGAACCTTACATTTGTCAGAGTCTGAGCTGTCTTTAAACAGGTTTCTCTAAACTCTCGCTCACGCATGACTTTCTCAAACCTTTGTTCTGTTTGGTTTAAGTTTACATCATTCAACAGGTGTTTACTTTTGTCACACAGGTTTTTACAGACTACTTCCTTGTTGGTGATGAAATGACACAGAGAATGAAACCAAATACAAAACTGCAAAGGCTCTTTTTTCTTCTCATTAAAGTCTCATTTGTAATATTTATTTTGTTTTGATTAAAAACTATTGCTTTTCATGTAAATGCAAATGTAATTTTCACACTTTGCTCTGTTTGTATGGTGTCCATTTTGGGACATTCTCAGGCTGAACATCTTTAGACTCAGATAAACAGATAAAACAGAGTCAGATAAAACAGCCTTAAAATAAACAACTTTAGACTAAACAGTCTCAGGCAAAGTGTAAACACAGCAACATTATTTATTTAAATCCGGAAAGAACCAACAAAAACAGAATAAACTGAAAGTCCAACCGATTTTGTGACTGCATAAATAAATAAATAAATAAATAAAATTAAGGTCCGATATTTCATCTAGTTAGAAATGGGTTTGAATCGTAGGGGTGCCAGTTTGTTCATTAATTAATTAATTTGTTCATTTAAAACAAATTAATAACCAAGCAGGAAGTGAGATTAGAGAAACAGGAAGTGGGGCTTTTTACTTCACGTATGTGTTTGAAAACACAACGGGGTTAGTTCAACACAAATCCAGAGAATTTTAATGGGTCTGAGACAAAAAAACCTTGAAAAAACTAAACCAAACTGTGGAAAGTAACGTACAAACCGCGGCAGAGAGTATTCAGCCCTGTGCACTCTGCTTACAGCACCAGTCGCACTGCTCTCTTCAGCTAAAGGTTAAAAAAAATGATTGGTTCCCATATTTTGGTTTTGGTTATTATGGGTTTGTGTTATTTTTACTTCACTTCTGCTTTATTCACTTCAACTTTATTAAAAACAAAGAGAACACAATCTGGCGACTCTTTTGTTTTGATATTTTGTGGTAACTATTGCCTCGGATCTGGCAACATTCGAGAAATCAAATCAAAAGGCCTAAAGAGCAATGGGTTTTCTTTTTTTTTTCTTTTTTTCTTTTTTTTTGGAAAGAACCAAAATAAGCCGAGGTCAAACGTTGAGCAACGAGGAGGTAAAATGTCTTATTAGTGTTTGGTGAAGCTGAAAAAACCCCATGCAACAACAAGGATTTTCCCCACAGACCACAAAATCAAACATGAAGTCTGAGGAACTGCTGACGGGACACGTTCAGCCAAAAGGGTTTGTTTACTGTTTTCATGCCATCCACTTTTTTATCTGTCAACAAATCTGAAAAAAAAAAAAACCAGGCTCGGATCAGGTTCCACGAAGGAAGAGACGAAGGTAACGTAATGAGGAACAGATTAAATGAGCAGCTAAAATACACAACAATAAACACAGTTTGACATGTCACAATGGGTCTATTGTCAGGAACAGTCAGGGGGCGGGGCCTGAGGTGAGTTACACTTTAATTTAGAGAAACTGATTACAAGGAAGGAGTCCAGGTGTGCACAGAACTGTTCATTAGTCACTATTGGGCTGCACTAAACTGCTCTGGACACTTCACAACTGGTTTTTTTTTTGCTCCTTAAGTGGAAAAAAAGCTAAAAGTTAAACCCTGGCAAAACTTAAACAGTGTTGTGTGATTTTTTTTTAATGCATGTGACAATAAAGAACCATTTAATCACCTAAAATCATGTTGTAACAGGGATCATCAGAAAAAAAACAAGATTACCTGTTTTTTTTTTCCTGTTTCATTTAGTTTTTCAGTGTAATCTCCTAAAGTTTATTGTAACAGGAATCATCGGAAAAAATGAGACCTTAAGACGTGATCTAGTCTTTATAATGAAGGATTTTAATAGATGAGAATGATCAGTCCACAGCAGGATTTTGTCCAATCACAGCTCACTTCAGGTAAAAAGGAGCGCTCCCATTGGTCGACACTGATGTCAACAACGAAGGAACAAGGAAATAAACCAAGGAAATGGGTTATTCTGTTGGAAATACGTCTTATTTTACAGAGAAACAGCTCAAAAAAGATGAAAATAGAGAAACAGCAGCAAATGAAACATGGATAAATGTTGTCAGTGCTTCAGTGTTTTATGAGACAGAGATAATTACAGGATCACTACAGTCTACGACGATAAACTCCAAAGCTCTAAACTTTGATTTAATGTAACATATTAATATTTTGTGGTGAAAAATTGGTCTGGTTTAGCCTTTTTTTAAATAAAAGAAGCAGGAGAGGTTACTGCTGCAGGACAGGAATTCATACAATCAGGATAAAAATACAAAAATATAAAAACAATTTGTTTTTTTTAAACTTTTACTACTCCTTTCTTCTTGTATCTTGTCCTGTTGTGACAGGTGTTAAAAATATAAAGCTCTCATTATTTCACAACAGACTGGTTTTGTGGAACTGGGAGAATCCAAACATCCACAAACCTTTAACTTCTGCTTTAGAAATAGATTTATCACAGGGTCAGCAGCTGTTTTCACACGAGTTTTAACATGTGACAGCAGCACAATAAACTCGAGACAAAATAAACCTTTGGAGCAGCAGGAAGTTCTCCCTAGACTTGACTTAACATTTACCAATGCAGTGTAACGTAAGCAGCTGTTCCTCTTTTATCTGTGGAGTTAAATATCACCTTCCAAACACGGCTAATGTCACCTGAACCGAGCAGGAAGTGAGATTAGAGAAACAGGAAGTGGGGCTTTTTACCGGACGCATGAGTTTGAAAATGTAGCAGGGATTGATAAAGATAGTAGTTCAACACAAATGTAAAGAATATTCATGTTTCTGACGTTAACCAGAGTGGAAAGTAACGTACAAACAGCTGCAGAGAGTTCGAGCTCCGTGCACTCTGCTTACAGCACCAGTCGTACAGCTCTTCAGCGCATCCAAAGGTTTTTTTAAGAGGTTTAGGTCATTTTTTTGTTTAGGTTTAGTCATTTGTGATGTGTTATTTTTAGCCTTTCAGACTTTTCTTCCTGTCTGGTATAATTCACTTCCTCTTTACTCAATTCAACTTTATTAAACAAAAAAGGGAAATATAGTTGTTGTAAAATCTCTCAGTTTGATAAAAACAAAAAAAAATTCTTGAGAAATCTGAGAGAATTGTGTTCACATAGATTTAAAGCAAAACTTCTTTAAATGTTCTCAATCTCTTACTCAGTTTCTTGATTTATTTTATGATTCCCAATTTAATTTAAAGCTAAATTATTTGACAGTTTCCCAGCATTGATCAAACCCTTCCCAAAAGAAAATTGCGTTGTCAGCAATAATAACTATTTGAATTACTCCTACGTTCTTCTTCACATGAAAGTTTTGAACTACTTTTTGGCTCCGGCTGCTGCTGGAGATGAGACTTCTTCAGGTGTTTAATGTATTTAGGATTTATCCTCGATCCATTCAGGAGACAAACCGCTTAAACGAATCAAAACTCCATTTTCCCAGTGGAAGAACGGCAGAGACAAACAGGACGAGGAAGTAGAAGAAGGAAGGAAGCAGCTGTGGGCGTTCTGTAATGTGATCCGTCTGAGCAGAGTTTCCGTTTCCGTTCCATCTTCTTCTGTTTCTTCTGAGTGGGACTGACTCTGGTTCTGAGTCTGAGGCTGTAAATAGGCCACAGACACAGGAAGGACTCACTCGTACGTTTCATGATACAGTAAAAAGGACGTGGGAGGTTTATCGACGGGAATACACCGCACTTTCAGACGCAAAAATAAAAACGTGATTCATATTTATCTATTTCAGTGAGTCGTACCGTCTTGCAAAGGTTTCTAATGTGGTGTAATTTGCTCTACTGAACCAAACAAAATCTCAAAAACACATCAGAATTTAAATGAAATCTGTTTTATAATTGTTTGCCTTGTTTGGATGTTTGTTTCGTTTCCTTGGGTCCAAACTAAAACATATTTATGATGGGGCTCCTGTAGCGTTTGTGTCCATTCTGGGAGTGGATTCTACTTCTGAGGTTCCTCTTTTCTCATTCTGACTAGACACAAGTTAAACAGACTGTACCTGATTTTTTTTTTTCTTCTAGTTGTGAAAATGGTTTAAATCCAAATAGTTTATTATAAAAAAACAGTCTTTCTGATCCATCTACTGTTTATTAAGTGATTGTAATAGATGAGAACCTCTATTCAGGAACAGAAAACCTTGGACAATCACATGCTCCAAAAAGGAGAGCTCCCATTGGTCGACACTTGTCACATGACGTTCCAGGAAGTTTAATAGCTGCAGATAAAGTGTATTTTCAGCTGAATATGTCTTTTAACAGAGAAACAGCTGAAAAAAGAAAAGCATCAACAGAGAAAAGGGAGACAACGTAAAACACAGATAAATACTGTCAATTCAATCACGTCATGTTTAACGAGGAGGAGATCATTGTCGTCCTGACGCTGAAGTCACAGCTAAGCTAACGCTAAACTCTAAACTTCAGTTTGGTCAAATGGATTAGTATTTTGTGGTTTTATTTTTTAATAAAAGAGAAGCAGGAGAGGTCCCTAGACTGATTTTGGAGGAGAGTCTGAGACAGGGACAAGAAAAGAAACTCAGGGACTGGAGCTTTGTGATATTTTTTTTTATAAACACATTTTACTTTGAAATGCTTTAAACGTTCATGTTTAGAAGTGTTATTGGCCTAAGTTCAAAATGAGACTCAAATGGAAACTAACGAGAACAAATACCTCATCCTGGGGCTAATTCTCCAACTGCACCTGTGATTATGTCAGGTTTAAAAATGTCCTACAATGGCTTCCTTCCTTTTTCCATTTCCTGCTTCTCCTCCTTGTTTCCTGAGGTAATGCTTCTCAGCTCGTGATGCCAAACAAAAGCGTGCCGTTGTTCTCGGGGAGTTACTCTGGAGGCGTATGTCAGCGAGCGCTCGGCTGCAGAAAAGGCCACACAGATACAGAGCCTGACCTGTCGCCGGGTTTAGTTACGCCGTTTGAACTCGCTCGGATTGTTTTTCCCGCTCTCTGAAAGGCGGCGTTTGTCCCGGAGAGGATTGGAGCAGGAGATACGAGGCACAGATGACCTTCGAGAGGAAAACTAAAGCCTTTTATAATCCCGTCTCAGTAACACAGCTGAATGTTTGAATACGTCACTGCAGGAAAACAAGGGATAGCCCAACTTTTTATAGAAACAATAAATAGTTGTAAGTGTTTCCCACACATTTACGAGTCCTTATCACTCTACATAAACCAAAAACTGATTATCATGTTCAGACGTTGGATTTTGAGATGGTAAATTACATATTAAGTTCATTTTTTACAGTCTGTTGTGTGAATCTGTGTCTGTTTTGTGAGTTTTCTATTTTCTCTGAGACGAGCTCAGACTCTGGAGCAGCTGCTGCCGAGTGAGTGCTGTTGAGAGAGTATTTATTTGGGTCGTCAAAAATAAAATAAAATAAAAAGCTTAGTCATTTTATAAATTCAGAAAAAACATTGGGGAGTTATAAATCTCACTGTTTTTGTAAATTGGTCTCAGTCAAAGAATAACCTAAAGGAAAACCGAAAAAAAGCTCTATACAATGATGAATATGACTTTGAAATCAATTAGGTGGCATAAGAAATGAAGAAAACTCAGAGAAAATGTCAAAAAATGACCAAAATTATGCCAAAACAGATTAATTGGGTCACAAATTATTTGGTCTTTTAAAATATGTGTCCCCAGAAAAAAACGTTTGTGAAATATTCTAAAGAAAGACTAGTTTATAATATCTATAGTTCGTACTGACCTTGAGCCTCATCTAGAACTGCTCCAAAGTATTTACAGCTTAAATAATACAGATGATCAATAATATTACACAGACTTTACATAAATGCACTCACTTTATGCATTTATTCCACATTTATAACTTTCATGAAGCAGTCAGAATAACCACACAAACCAAAGCCCTCAAACGCACCTTGGTTTGAGATCAGCTGTGGCAAAAAACAAAAAAAACTCGAAACAGAAAGTGAGGAAATGCCAGCGTTGCTCTTTTCAGTCCAACGTTCACTGGTGTTTGTTTAAAGACTCACAGGCTTCGCTCTTATCTGTGTTTGTTCAAGGGCTTTGTTAAAGACTCACGAGCTGCAGGACCCGAGGCCGAGTCTAGACCGAGACCGAGCCTAGACCGAGACCGGAGAGATCCCAGGGAACAGTCCAAGTCCAGACTCATGAGGGGCTGTAAGAACTTGAGAGTTATAGGGGTTAGAGGGATACAAAAACTGCCCTGAATGTTCTCTGAGTCCAGGATGGTTCATAATGGCATTAAAATATCAGAGATTTTACTTTATTTGATGCAGAGGAGGTAAAAGTATTCACATTCTCTTTTTACGTAGAAGTACAGAGTCTGTTAAAAACAACTCTGGTAAAAGTAAAAGTACTGATTCAAAATGTACTAAAGTAAAAAGTCCAAATTAATGTTGTTGTCAGTGATAAACAATATATTTATGATAACTCTGCAATAACTGTTTCATTAAAAGTCTTCTTGGTTGGTGCTTGTTTCAGTTTAGTTCAAGTTTCAGACAGAATCAAGACTGAACCAGTGCAATTGGGATTTGTTCTGTCGTTATTTTCATTCTGCATCATTCACAACAATCACCAACAATATTAGACGTTGTATGTTGTCTTATCTCTTATTTTGGCGGGGCTTGACTTCCCTTCTCTTGTTTCTTCTACGTCGTGTCGTCTGTGGAGGTTGTAAAAGTAACTGTTTTGACAAAGTAAGGAGTAGAAAGTACAGATATTTGTGTCAAAAGTAGAGAGTAAAAGTACTTCCCTTCACCTCTGCTTTTATTGATCATGTATTAGTTTCAGTCTTTGTGAATGATCGGTGCTTGACCAAACAATGGGCGAAAAAATGGGCCAAACAACAGTTACTAAATTCACCGTTCAAAGATGAGCAGGTAATGTAGGTAAAATAATGATCTGAATTCCCCCATAAACAATGATTGTGAGAAATAAGACTCATGGGGGTTTCATAAACCGCAAATGAGTCATGTTCTCGGTGCTTTTGAGTTTTGTCGGATTTAACGTGGTTGACATGGGATTGAAACAGGTTTAAAGTAGATTTTATCTGGTTTTGAAGAGTTTAAAACTGGATTTGGACTGGTTTAAAGTGCTTTAACTTGGACTTCATGTGGTTTTGACTGGATTCAAACAGGTTTTAGATGGATTTGGACTGGTTTAAAGTGGTTTAACTTGGACTTCATCTGGTTTTGACTGGATTCAAACAGGTTTTAGATGGATTTGGACTGGTTTAAAGTGGTTTAACTTGGACTTCATCTGGTTTTGACTGGATTCAAACAGGTTTTAGATGGATTAGGATCAGTTTGAAGTGGTTTAACTTGGACTTCATCTGGTTTTGACTGGATTCAAACAGGTTTTAGATGGATTAGGATCAGTTTGAAGTGGTTTAACTTGGACTTCATCTGGTTTTGACTGGATTCAAACAGGTTTTAGATGGATTAGGATCAGTTTGAAGTGGTTTAACTTGGACTTCATGTGGTTTTGACAGGATTCAAACAGGTTTTAGATGGATTAGGACAAGTTTAAAGTGGTTTAACTTGAAAAATCATGAGAAAAATGTAGAGAAGCCGGTGGTTTTAAGACAAACCTGTTAAAAGTGAATGGTCCTGGTCTCATTAGATGAATGTCATAGGAATTTCTATTTAAGAAAAGAGGAAGAGGAGGCGAGATTAGACCCAAACGATGGATAAATAGGTCAAAGTGGCTTCAAGACTGTTGTAAACCGAGCTTCGAGCTGCATTGTAGTAAGACAGCGGATGTTCTGAGTAAAATCTGAACTGGATCTGAACAAAAAGAGGCGTGTGGAGCAGAAAGCGGAGGTGAAGTCACGGTAACGTCCTGCGGTCGGTACAGTCTTCAGTCTGAGGAGGCGAACTCGACGACTGTTCCCACGCATCCTGGAAAACCTGGAATAACCAAACGGCGACGATGAGTTAAAACTGTGATAAAAGTGAGGATGTAAAGAGCAGCCCACTCTGTGTTCATGAATCTGATTCATTTCCAGTTCCCGTCACCTAAAGCCCACTGGTTTCTGCCATAAATAAAATCCCCCCAAAGATGGAGGCCACTTTGACATGTTTGACTTTTCCTGTTTCTCATATTTGTCTGTTGTTTGAATAAATATGATCATTATCTGTCTTTATCCATCACTGAAGTGGAGGGAATGTACAGTCTGGTATAACACTGGTGTAGTGCATTAATTAGTCTCAAATCTTCACAGATTTTCAATAAAACATTGCTCTTTAGACATTTATCTTCCTTTCCATTCAGTTTTTTTATAAATCGATGTGTCTCCTTCTTAAAGCAGTAATAATTGATCAGAGATGTCGTGAAGGAAGGAGAAGAAGAAGAAATCTCGCTCAGAAATGGGTCTAAAGCTGCACAGATCTCTATTTAACACTCGGCAGACTTCTATAAATCATATAATGTCAAGTATAAAGATCTGGAGAGTCATATTGGACCAATCCAGATGTGGCTTTTCTCGTCTCAGTGTTGCTTTTGTCAGTCTTCACAAGCAACATAAACATACTTTTAACATCTTTTTAACAGCTGACCCTTTCACTGAATTACTTTGAGGCACAAATTATTTATTTATTTATTTTTATTCACACTTAATGTAAAAAAAACCATACCATTTTTATTGCAATTAATATAGAATTGCTGTAATGTCAATATTATTAATTCATATCTTTTCTTCTTTCGATTGGCAATAAAAATATATAAAATATGGTAAAAATATCTTGAGTTACTGCAGATTGAGTTGAAGATAAATGAATTGACCTTCAGTGTTTTTACTGGAGTCCAGCCACAGCTCTGGGATTTCCATGAGCTGCAAAACCAGTTCTTATAAAACCTGCCTCAGATCTGGTTTTCATTATTATGAAATAATGTAGAGAAAAAGGTCAAAGGTTTGGCACTGAAAAAACAGGTTTAATACAAGTGTTCACTGACAGCCATCACACTATTACAAAATAAAATAAAATAAATAAAATAAAATAAAATAAAATTAAATAAAATTAAATAAAATTAAATAAAATTAAATTAAATTAAATTAAATTAAATTAAATTAAATTAGTGACAGAGGGATGAAGGTTGGGGTGGTGGATTGGATGTACAATTTAGGACTTTATTAAGGATTTACTCATAGATTTTTTGTGCCTATCTTTAAAACAAAAGATGTGGTTTTAAGATGGACTTCTTAGCGCCATCACAGTTTTAAAGAGAGGATAAATTACCCATTCATTTTATCATTAATGAGAGTGGTGATCAAAGTTTAATTGGATTAGCTTGTGCTCGCCGCTCAAACTGCATTTTACCAAAACACGGACAGTTTTCTCTGTTCTCATAGATTTGAAAAACAAATCTAGGACGGACATTTACACACAGTACATTCTCAAAAGTCGGAGCAAAAAAACACATGTGTCATAATTATCAAAAAACACATATTAAACGTAGGAAATGAAATGTGAAATTGACAAAAACAACAGAAAACACCCTGAGATTGATTAAAGAAATACCAGTGTGTTGTACATCAGGGTAAAAAAATAAGAAACGCTGGCAGCTGTTGTGTTTCTGTTTCAGATCTGGAACATGATGCAACTGCAGCGACTGAACAAACCCGTTTTTTACTGTTGTCTGTGAACTTTGAGCTGATTCATCAGTGTCTCATTCAGTTTCCCTTTCATCTCTAAGTGCTCTCTTTTGTTTGTTCGGCTACTGCAGCTCTCACTTAAACGGTTCAGTGCTTTCATAACTCCTGAACGGTATTTATACATTTTAGAGAAGTGAAATATCAATGGGATGTACTCACTTTGAATCAGAAAACCCCCGTGAGTCCTGTCCTCGCTGTAAACGCTCTCATCAGCAGGTGACACTCACATTTTTGTGGCGTTGGCAGCGTTTGGCGGTGATTTGGTCGTGATTTGCTGGTTATCCTCGGCCTCGGCGGTGGATTTATGTGCTTACACTCCGTGGTTCAGACTAAATATGTGTTTATGCGCTCATGACTCAGGTCTGTGTTTGAAACCGACACTTTCCCACAGCTCCCTGCAGCTTTGGGCAAACTTTCTCATAAAAACACTGTAAATGGACCTACAGCAGATTCTACACTTTTCGTGACCCAGTAACTGACACCGACAAATATAATACCTCAGGCTGTGTTCACAGTAAAGGAAAAAATGAGCTTAGATATGGATTTTTGAAGACTGTAGTGATCCTGTAATTGTCTCCGAAGCATTTCCAACATTTATCCATGTTTCATTTGCTGCACTTTTCTGTATTTTTATCTTTTTTGAGCTGTTTCTCTGTAAAATAAGACGTATTTCCAACAGAATAACCCATTTCCTTGGTTTATTTCCTCGTTCCTTCGTTGTTGACATCAGTGTCGACCAATGGGAGCGCTCCTTTTTACCTTTTTCTATTAAAATCCTTAATTATAAAGACTAGATCACGTCTTCAGCTCTCATTTTTTTCTTCTTTTTATAAGAAACTTTAGGAGATTACACTGAAAAACTAAATGCAACTAAACTACAATTAACCCCAGGACCAGGAGCTGGAGCAGAACTTATGTTTTCCTTTTGTCTTTTGTTTTCTGCAGTGTTTAGCTCCACCTTTTCAAAAGCGGACCACACTATGGTTTATTGCGCTTCAAACACCTTTTAGCGACAGAAACCCTCACTGAACCCGTTCCAGTAGAAACAAGACTAGATCCAGGCCACTTCTGCTCCAAACTGACTCTATCATCATTAACACTGACACTTGTTCATCTAAAAAAAGCAGGGAATTATTTCACAGACTTATGTCTTACTACTTTAAAGCCACGATGAATGACTTTAAGTTGTCTTTGAGCCACAACTGCATTCACAGCCTTCATAAAATGTGATAAAAATACATAACTTTACTTAAATCTGGATTACATACATGTTCTACGTATGCACGGCTTTAGATGTGGTTCATGTGTGATTTTTAAAGGTGCAGTGTCTAGTTTTTGTGCTTAGTTTATCCTCACTTTTAGACACATAGATGTTGTTCGACTTAAAAAAAAACAAGTGTTTAGCCCCAAAAACTGCAGGTAAACTTTCCCATTTCTCCTTTGGATTTTTAAGTTTTGAAGTCCCCCATTGGAAAAAACAGCCTACATGTCATCATTTATTAAGCCAGTGTTAATATGTGACCATAAGTTTACATTTGTGCTCACCAAAATTCCTCATAAAATCCTCTCTATTCTCCAAAAACTCTCATTTTCAGAGCTGGTTCAGAAAGAGAGAGTGAAATAAAGAGCGACAATGAAAAGTGAGTTTCCAGTTTGGTTTATTTCTTTGGGAAAACTCCACTTAAGTGTCTCTGTTTCCCTTTTGTCTGGTCTGCTCTCGCGCTGCACTCCGCTTACATCATGACATCACTGGAGTTTCCCTTTCGCTCGTGCAGCTGCAGCAGCATAAATACTACAGCGGCTCTGGCAGCGCTTCAGTCGCAGCCTCCACAGCTTCTGAACGAGCCGGACTTGGTTTATTATTCAACCTGGAGAACGTCATGGTGGCGTATACGCTCGCTCCCGGAGACGTGGAGATGGGAGCTCAGGACAAAACCGTGGTCCTGGTGCAGAAGAAGTCCTCGCTCGGCTGGATCTGGAAACTGGCCGGGGCCCTTTTCTTCGTGGCCCTTTGTTTGGGAGCCGTGTTCGTGGTGGTTTGGACCTGGAGCGGGAAAGCAGAGGCAATGGTAAGACTGGTTTTGTTGGTTTGAAGTGAAATAAACAGGAAATGTTTGGTCAGATGACGTTACTGAAGAGTCAGGCTTGATTAACCCTGGTTTAAACGCTGCTTTAGCTCAATAATAACACGTTTAAAATGAATTTAAACTAAGAGATTTGTCTTGTACTTTTACATTTCTGTCTCAAATAATGCCTCAAAGAGTTTATTAATATGCTGCTGTTTAACTTTAGCACTCGGTCCTGATCTACAGTTGTTTTCTGCAGGTTTGGATTTAAAAACTAAACTATAAAGAGTATTTATTTTTATTATTTTACAAAATGCAAAATGAAAAATTAGAAGAAATTTCTAAATGAAATCAATATTTGAGTTTGTCTCAAAACCAGACCAGACTGGACTAAACCAGACCATGTAATCCCAGACAAAACCAGACCAGACTGGACTAAACCAGACCATGTAATCCCAGACAAAACCAGACCAAACTGG
This sequence comes from Rhyacichthys aspro, assembly GCA_036850595.1. Classification (NCBI taxonomy): domain Eukaryota; kingdom Metazoa; phylum Chordata; class Actinopteri; order Gobiiformes; family Rhyacichthyidae; genus Rhyacichthys; species Rhyacichthys aspro. The sequence continues at coordinate 440,096 of CM072163.1, read as the reverse complement.
ACTAAACCAGACCATGTAATCCCAGACAAAACCAGACCAGACTGGACTAAACCAGACCATGTAATCCCAGACAAAACCAGACCAGACTGGACTAAACCAGACCATGTAATCCCGGACAAAACCAGACCAGACTGGACTAAACCAGACCATGTAATCCCAGACAAAACCAGACCAGACTGGACTAAACCAGACCATGTAATCCCAGACAAAACCAGACCAGACTGGACTAAACCAGACCATGTAATCCCAGACAAAACCAGACCAGACTGGACTAAACCAGACCATGTAATCCCAGACAAAACCAGACCAGACTGGACTAAACCAGACCATGTAATCCCAGACAAAACCAGACCAGACTGGACTAAACCAGACCATGTAATCCCAGACAAAACCAGACCAGACTGGACTAAACCAGACCATGTAATCCCAGACAAAACCAGACCAGACTGGACTAAACCAGACCATGTAATCCCAGACAAAACCAGACCAGACTGGACTAAACCAGACCATGTAATCCCAGACAAAACCAGACCAGACTGGACTAAACCAGACCATGTAATCCCAGACAAAACCAGACCAGACTGGACTAAACCAGACCATGTAATCCCAGACAAAACCAGACCAAACTGGACTAAACCAGACCAGACTGGACTAAACCAGACCATGAAATCCCAGACAAAACCAGACCAGACTGGACTAAACCAGACCATGTAATCCCAGACAAAACCAGACCAGACTGGACTAAACCAGACCATGTAATCCCAGACAAAACCAGACCAGACTGGACTAAACCAGACCATGTAATCCCAGACAAAACCAGACCAGACTGGACTAAACCAGACCATGTAATCCCAGACTAAACCAGACCAGACTGGACTAAACCAGACCATGTAATCCCAGACAAAACCAGACCAGACTGGACTAAACCAGACCATGTAATCCCAGACAAAACCAGACCAAACTGGACTAAACCAGACCATGTAATCCCAGACAAAACCAGACCAGACTGGAGGAGGTTTACCTTTTATATCGATACCTGCAGAAAACTTTTTCACAGAACTGTTTATAACCTTCCGTCTTCCTAAACACATAAAAGGATCTCTTGTGTAAAAAGTAAATACTGATATTTCATGTAAGTCTGTGGGTGTGTGCTGCAGTAAAAGCAGTGGCTGATGGGGAATCCCGGGTAGAAACGAGGGTCGGCTCCAAGATTCAAATGTTAACTCAGCACTTTTTTTTTTTCTACTGTAATAATTGGTTTGTTAGAGATTTGTTGGAGAGTTCTCTAAACACAAAAGAAGGAGATAAATGGGCCTTTTACAGATTCACAGACCATTTTCAATCCAAAATACTCACATCTGATATAAATAAACCAGTAATCCACTTTTAAATTTCCCGCCACATGTGACACTTATTCATTTTCTAAAATTGGCTGATATTTCTGATTCATAAAAGACAGGCCTGACCTCTACTCAAAAAATGACGTCACCAAATGCAAAGTCAGCATATTTTTACTGATATATTCAGCCTCGACTCACTTTTCTGGAGTTTAATGTAGATTTGTAGTTATTTAAGACAAAAAAAAAGGGCCATAGTTAAGTTTTAAGGAATTGGTTCAAGGATAAAGTACCTAAAAACAAGAGGGAAAGTCTCTGTATCGTGGAAGGGATCTAGGGTTTTTTTAATCACACTGAAATCTTTACAAAGGAAACAGTAAACAATAAGAGCAGTGTTAAATGGAAGCATGGTAAAAAAAAAAAAACAACAAAAAAAAAAAAAAAACCTGGTGCTACATCTGAACCTTTTCATTTTGATTGTAAAAAACCCCCAACATTTATCAATTTTCTGCCCATTTATCGTTTTTTTATCTTTTTTGGAGTAAAATAAGACGTATTTTCAACAGAATAACCCATTTCCTTGGTTTATTTCCTTGTTCCTTCATTGTTGACATCAGTGTCGACCAATGGGAGCGCTCCTTTTTACCTGAAGTGAGCTGTGATTGGACAAAATCCTTAATTATTAAGACTGGATCACGTCTTAAGGTCTCATTTTTTCAGATGATTCCTGTTACAATAAGCTTCAGGTGATTCAACTGCCAAAGTAAATGCAACAATTAAAAAACTATTTAAATAAAGATCAAATAAAGCAAAATATTCTCTTCAACCACAGTTTGGAGAAGCAATGAAAACACACTTTTAGAACAAACTAAAAAGGCTTCTACAGCTTCAAAAACTCCTCAGTGACAGTACAGTGTTACTTTGAAGAGATTTACATGACTTTATTTTGGCATTTATTCATACTAAAGCTAAATTTTGTCTTTTAAGGTCATTGAATCTGATAAAAAGTCCTTTTTGCTAATAACAAACTTCAACTTTTCATCCATAAACCAACACTACTGCAGTTATCTTCATTTACCTCCAGAAGGGAATAAGACACCTGTTAGTTTAAGGCCAAGATGTAAATGTTTGTAAAAGCTACAAACATTTGTTGTAAAAAAGCTAATGCAAAGAGTTAGCATCAATAGCTACACATGCTAAAGCTAAAGCTAACCTGGTGAATGTCATGCTTCTTTTATTTTTGATCAATTCTGGCTCCACAAAAACAGATGGCAAACTTTTGAGGCTTCACGGCTCCATTTAAAGTTTAAATCCATCCGTTCATTTATTGTTGTAGTAGATATATTCTTATAAATCTCATATATCTTAATTTTTTGGTCATTTTCACTCAAAATCCCAGGTTGTCGAATGCAATGCTTTGTTTTCTGGCTGGTTTTAGAGTCCATTGGGATTTTATTCAGAGTCTTTTGGTACTTCCCCCAGAAAATCTCACTTAAATCCAAAGAGAAACTAATTCTTTGTAAAGTCTGAAAAAACAACGTCTTAAAAGTCGCTCAGTCAATGGCACAACATCAGTTTATGTTTTTATTCCTGTTTCACTTAAATGAAGTTGTTTTTTTCTGTTGCAGGTGCAATCAGGACAAAGCGAGGCCCTGTTGGAGACCTCCGCCGAGAGAACAGGTGACTGCACTAAAGTCCTGACGCTTTAGAGGGATATTTTTAAACTTTCTCGACTCATATTGTGTTTCTCTTTCAGACCCTCTCTCCAATCTGAGGCGGATCAGCAGCAAGGCCAAGGCAGCCATCCATTTAGAAGGTGAGTCACTCTGTTCAAACAATGGGCTCATGATCTTTCAAAGAGGCTTTTCAGACGCTGCCCCACTTCGCTGTTTCCTCCGGTTGAGGTCATTACAGTATTTAATGCCTTTCCCGCTCAGAAATACGTTAACCATTTATTTAATCAGCATCGTATTCCACAAAAGACATATTTTATTTGGAATAGATGTTTTTTCCATTGCTAATAAAAAGGAAAGACAAAGAAATACAGCATGTCAGACTATTATCGACAGTTCAGTGGGTCTTACTTCATGGATAAAACCATTTCATTTAAAGTCTATGTAAAATGAATAAAGACAGCACTAATAACTCCACAGAGAAAGGCCTAAATGTGTCCAGTTCTCAAAGTTATTCTGCAAATGTACTTTTATTTATTGAAGGAAAGTGGCTAAGCAGGTATCGGTCACCTTTTTAGCAGCAAAAAAATCTATTTATCAATAAAATACAGTATTAATTGACATTTGACGCACAATTTGCTTGTTTTGCAAATTATTACAACAACACCAAATGAAGTTTTAGTCATAATTTAGTCTAATATTTATTAGTTTTAGTCGACTATATCTACAATAGATTTAGTCACTTAAATATAAAGGATAATCTGACTGGATCTCTTCTCAACTCTCTCCTTTTCATTGGATTTAGTCTCTGTTCAGTTTCGTTTTTATTCGAAAGTGTCGTTACATTTAGTCTGAGTAGTTCTCATTAATGACATTTTGTTTTCGTTTCGTTTTCTGACACAAAAATAAGTCGTTCATAAAAGCTATGACTTAAATTATTCGTCAACAACTGAACACTGGATGTGACTTGTTTTTGCAGGAACTTATGAAGAGGGTGTCCAGTCTGAGCTGGAGTGGCACAGCGAGCAGGGCCAGGCCTTCGCTCAGGGCGGGTTTCGACTCAAAGAAAACCAGATCCTGATCCCTCAGAGCGGCCTGTACTTCGTCTACAGCCAGGCCTCCTTCAGAGTGTCCTGTAACGCCGAGGACCCGTCCCTCACTCGCAGGACGCCTCTGAGCCACCGGATCTGGCGTTTCTCGGAGTCATTCAACAGCGAGACGTCCCTGATGAGCGCCGTGCGGTCGGCGTGTTCGCAGTCGGCGTCGCAGGAGGACGGACCCGATCGAGGACAGGTCTGGTACAACACCATTTATCTGGGAGCCGTGTTCCAGCTCAACAGAGGAGACCGACTCTGGACCGAGACCAACCAGCTCAACGGACTGGAGACGGACGAGGGCAAGACCTTCTTTGGCGTGTTCGCGCTTTGACGAGGCTTTTCACAAAAATAATACAAACAATAGACTTTAAACAAGATGGACAGAGGTTTAGGTTTAAGCCAAAAAGAAAATGGGACTTTGTTTTTGATAAATTGTGTAAATCTGCCTTTTTCACTAAATCAAAGTAAGCGATGATTAATATACAAGAAAGCTATGGCTCCCTCTAGTGGCTGGCTCCAGTAAACAGCATAAGCTCCGCCCTCTTGTTTTTATTCTTATGACGCTAGTTATAACTAAAAGTTCATCTGCTTCTCTAATATTTTAACTTTTTCACAATCACTAATTAGTCTAAAGTTACATTTTGGACAAAGCAAAAATTATATAGTTTTTGGTACAAATTTGAAAATAGTGTCATTGTGTTGTTCTATAGCATTAGCAAACAGATGCTAAAGGAAATAAAGCTAATTATTGGGCCTTTAGGTAATTTCATTTGATTAAAAAGTCCTGTGCTCTAATTACAAACTAAAACTAAAACCAAGACTACTGCAATTAATCTGCGAATAAAAGTAAAAAAAAAGGAAGGAAGAAATGAAATGGGATCAGAAACTGGTCGACAGAAAGAGATAAAAGGCAAAGCAAGATATTTCAATTGACTTAAGTTTAAAGAACGCAAGGTGTTTTTATAAATAAAAAGTGAAGGAAAAAAAATGTGTGAGACAAAAGGACAAAAGTGAGTTTTAAGAAGTAATTAAATACTTGAGTCTGCAGGAGGGCATTGGTTTATTATTTAATTATTTTTCTGTGGTTTAGTTCTGGTTTAAGTCCTGGTTCAGACCCGGTTTAGAACTGGTTTGCCATTTAGTTCAGAACTAGAAGTGGCCTCTAGTCACATTCTCACCTCAAAAACAGGTACCATTTCACTTTCACTGCTTAAAATACTCCTTTTTAGGGAAAAATAAAGGTACAGACTTAGATTGTGTCCTGCAGCCACACTCAAGGGGGCGCCAGAGAGAACATGACCTCACATTACTCACTTGGACCACTGTCCATCTTTATTTACATGATTTGAACCAAGACAATCAAAGACCTGGCTAAACTTTACGACGAAGTGTTATTATTCATCTTCACGGTGATAAATGTTGGTCTCAATGGAGATAAACCAGACTGTGCTGATTCAGAGCACTTAAACTGTACCAGTTTGAAACTTTTCCTTTTTGGGCACTTTTTGTGGGCTTTATTTTCTGACGTGAGATTGTAGTGAGCTCCTGACGACACGACTCTTCAGAGAAAACAGTGTCTGTGCTCTTCTCCAGAGTCTGGACTGTTTCTTATTCCTTTTCCATTTATACTGTTCTTTTATCCTTTATTTTTGTATTTATTATGTATTTATTTGTATTTATGTTGGGTATCGGTGGTGTATTTATGTATGTAATAAAAGTACAAACTAATGTTGGTCTTGGGAGTTTTTAAGATCATAAACTGTCCTTAAACACCTTTTGTCTCGTTGTGAAAATGGTTAAAACCCAAAAACAGTCTTTCTGATCCATCTAGTGTTTATTATAGTGGATTGTAATAGATGAGAACCTCTATTCAGGAACAGAAAACCTTGGACAATCACATGCTCCAAAAAGGAGCGCTCCCATTGGTCGACACTTGTCACATGACGTTCCAGGAAGTTTAATAGCTGCAGATAAAGTGTATTTTCAGCTGAATATGTCTTTTAACAGAGAAACAGCTGAAAAAAGAAAAGCATCAACAGAGAAAAGGGAGGCAACGTAAAACACAGATAAATACTGTCAATTCAATCACGTAATGTTTAACGAGGAGGAGATATTTGTCGTCCTGACGCTGAAGTCACAGCTAAGCTAACGCTAAACTCTAAACTTCAGTTTGGTCAAATGGATTAGTATTTTGGAGGAAAAACTGGTCTGGTTTTATTTTTTAATAAAAGAGAAGCAGGAGAGAAACTTCAGTCTTCAGTTTATCAGTCATTTCTCACTCCTCAGAGAGCTTCATGTTGTATTTATTTCACACACATTCCTGACAGTGTCAGATGTAGAAATTCCATCTTAAATCTTCCCACTAGGAACCAACAAAAGCCACAAACCACAGTTTCACATAAATTCTCTTTTTTCTAGTTTTGCATGTGATCCTTGGGCGGGTTTAGAACATTTCCAAACTGATTTTAAAATGAATGTTTATCTATAAACTTCTGAAGACACAGATTGTTACGACTGCAGAGAGTTTGTCTGGGGGACTTACTTTGGCACAACACTGGTCACTGTAGTTGAACACCTTTTACTCTCCATTACTCAGTCATTCACAGAAATATAGGATCTAGAGAAAAGTTAGCGTTAGAAACATGAGTGAAATACAGAATTAAATAAATAAAACAGGAAGAGTGCAGAAAAAAAGCAGAGCAAAAAACAGGACATTTTTAGTCTGAGTCGAGGCTGATCTTAAATCATCTTGAGGCTGTTCCTGTTTTTTCTGCTTCTCCAGGTTTGGTCCTGACTCTGGGCTCCAGCAGAAGGCCTCTCAGAGTCTGAGATGATGATGATTTATGCTTCGACATTAGCCACATTTATGTGTTAGCTCAGTAGGTCAGATGTGGATGGACTTACGCCTCTGTTCTTCACAAAGACTTGGTTTAAAGACAAATGCATTCATCACTTCTCCTTTAACTTGTGAATCTGAGTCAGATAATTCTCAAAACCTACTGAAGTAAAATAATGAGAGTAATTGGTGATTAAGACAGACTTTGAAGATAAATAAAACCTCAACTTGACAAACTCTGACCCACCTGGCCTTGGTATTTAGACTTGAAAGGTTATATTTAGCAGTGGATTAAACAAAGCCTTTGTGTGGAGTGTGTTTGAACAGATCTGCTCTGATTGGACATTCCTCCGCCGCAGCAGCTCATACTTCCTCCGTGAGCTCACAGCTGAACGGGGGAATTTCCTGGTTACTGTTTGTGGGAGTGTGCTGTGTCAGGTTCAGGCCACAGACGCCTCAGGGTTTTCCCCAGTGACAACACACCCTCCTGCCTCCTTCCTCTGCCTCCTCCCTCCTTCTCTCCTCGTTCTTGTCGCTCTCACAGAGCCTCAGCTGATTATCGGCTCCGGCGTGAACAGACTGACGTATCGAGGTTAGAGTTTTCCAAACAGAGGTAACCAGGTAATGCCCCTAAAAACAACAGATCAGTGTTTCAGAGCAGCAGCTGCAGACTCAAGACTGAGGAGTTAGTGTTGGCTCTAAATAAAATACTTAAGATAAAAATGAGAGAGCTTTTGTCACGTATTAGATTGACTTCCTGGTTTGAGATTTTATTTTTGTGCCTCTGCTTGAAGCTCCAGTCCCTGATTTTCTTTTCTTGTCCCTGTCTCAGACTCTCCTCCAAAATCAGCCTGTTTCTCTTTTATTAAAAATAAAACCAGACCAGTTTTTCCTCCAAAATACTAATCCATTTGACCAAACTGAAGTTTAGAGTTTAGCGTTAGCTTAGCTGTGACTTCAGCGTCAGGACGACAATTATCTCCTCCTCGTTAAACATTACGTGATTGAATTGACAGTATTTATCTGTGTTTTACGTTGCCTCCCTTTTCTCTGTTGATGCTTTTCTTTTTTCAGCTGTTTCTCTGTTAAAAGACATATTCAGCTGAAAATACACTTTATCTGCAGCTATTAAACTTCCTGGAACGTCATGTGACAAGTGTCGACCAATGGGAGCGCTCCTTTTTGGAGCATGTGATTGTCCAAGGTTTTCTGTTCCTGAATAGAGGTTCTCATCTATTACAATCCCTTAGAATAAACAGTAGATGGATCAGAAAGACTGTTATTACACAAATTATTATTTTTACAATAAACTATTTGGGTTTAAACCAATTTCACAAATAGAAGAAAACATATCAGGTTCAGTTTATTCAACACTTTTCACCAGCAGCCTCTAGAGGAAGTTGTTACTACTACTATGCATTAAACTTGGGAAAACTCTGTGCTGTAGTTACTGTTTCTTTTGTTTTGTTTTGTTTTGTTTTGGGGTTTTTTTGCTACAACAAGAATCATGTTTGGGTCTGTAGCAAAATACAATTAAATAAAAGAATAAAAAAAGAAAGGAAATGAAAT
>CM072163.1:415834-431484 GCA_036850595.1 Rhyacichthys aspro | reverse complement strand
AAAAAGAAAAAAAAACTTCAATTTAGAATAAAAAACGTTGCTGTAAAAATATGGGGACATTATAAAAGATTGTAAATACGAATTGCAGTTGTTTTTAGTAAATTACTTTTTATCCATCCAGTGTTATTTTTAATTGTGAATTTTAAATCTAATTATGTAAAATTTTGCAATATTGACTAATTGTAGCAATTACTAATCTATGATATATGATGGAAATATCCCATTTATCTTAGAAAAATGTTCCATTTTAATCTTTATATTATGTTTAGCTGTTTTTTATTTACGTTAATTCAGTGCATCCTACAGTTATTATTATATTTTTATATATTTTTTGGCTTTTACCCATATTTACTGTTACGAGATGATCAAATGTATGAAAAACTGTATTAAACGTACTGTATTTTGTTATTGAGGAAAACATGTAAAATAACAAACAGCATATTTTGAGGAAATTAGTTCAAATTGGTTCAGTTTTACTCTTTTTTTAACAAAATAAAAGCAGGACAGGTTGTAATGTTGTTGTTAGAGTAGTTTTGTTGTGTTTTTTTGCAGCTTTGAGTGATGCAGGAGCTCAGGGACAGTATAACAGGACAAATACTTTAATTATTCACCAAAACCACCTCCTCATTTCCTGTTCCGATGACATACTTCCTGTTTGGTGCAGCTCAGAGACTCTGGGGGTAAGAGTAAAGACGAGTGTGGTCGATGTGTCTCTGTGTTTGGACTGAGTCAGGTTTTTGGTTCATTTCCCAAACATTTTCACCGACCAAACGTAAACAAAGTCTTAGTAACAGTTTGTCTGATTAAAAACAGAAGAATTATGAGGTTGAGTTGTTTTTGAGACAATCACAAACAACAGCTGCAGGAGGTATTTGTCATAAATGGAGACATTTTTAATGTTAGTTCTGGGTTTAGACCTGGTTTTGTTGTAGTTGAATTAGTATTCATTCATTTCTCAGTTTGGTTTTAGTTTAGTCAGAATAAATAATGGACTAAATCTAGAGCTAGTCCTGATTTAGTCCAGGTCTGGTTCTGAGTCCTGGTTTTAGTTCAGGATTAAGTCTTAATGTAAGCTTTATTTACTCTTGTTTTAGTTTAAATTATGAATCACTAAAGTTAGACTGATTATTTTTCATTTATCCAGTATTCATTAAGGTTTAAGTCCTGGTCTAGTCCTAATTTAGTCCAGGGTTAAGTCCGGGTTTAATCTTGATTTAGTCTCACTTTAAATCCTAATTAAAACTTATTTTAGTTGGAATTACAAACACTAGGTTTCATTTTTATTAATGTCCTGAATTTAGTCCTGATTCATTGTTTTTATATAAAATGATCCCTGTTTTTGTCCTGGTTTTAATGTAAACTTTATTTACACTTGTTTTAGTTTAAATTACTAACACTAAATTTAGACTGATTCACTTTCATTTTGTTTCATTTGTTTTTTGTCCTAATTTATTCATTGTTTTTATATAAAATGATCCTTCTTCTAGTTCTGCTTTTTCTGGTTTACATAATCCTGGTTTAGTCCAGAGTCGGTCCTTGTTTAAATCTGGTTTAGTCTTCAGTCTCCATCTACGTTTATAATAATTACAGCTTTAATTCGACCCTGAATGATTCCTTTATTTCTCGTCCGAATCCTTTTATAAGCTTCTTTTTTCTTGCCGTGACGTTAAAATCGTGTCATTTTTTTCTTATATGGCTTTTAAAAGCAAACCTTTTTCCCAAAACATTGCCCCGTTTACAGCAGACGACTCCTTGAGCTGCAGTTCTGTTCACAAACTCTCAGGCTGTAAATAAAAATGGACCAACAGACCTTTCAAAATGAAGCCTGGATATCACAGTTATTGCAAATGTCCGAACAGTGATTGGTCTTTATAGCTGTCGATCAGTTTCAACCACATCCCATTTAAAAATCGGAGTCGTTTTAGCAAATGGTACGTAGAGTCTTTCCCATTGGCCGACAAATAAAGTGGGCGGGGTTTGAGATGAGTATTGCAGCCAGCCACTAGGGGGCAGCAGACATCCTGGCTTCACTTTGAACACGATTTAAAGTCATCCCTTTTTCCACCAGAACCATTTTATAGAAGATTAAGATTGATTTATTTTAATGAATCAGAGACAGCGCTAATATCCGTCATAGTGGCCGTTTGTGGTACTGCAATGACAAAAGATACACAAAAAGAGCATAAATAAATAAATAAAGCTGTTGGGAGTTGTCTAAAGCTGTTAAATAAATGGCTTGTATTTATTGCAAATTTTAAGTAATGGAAGAATTAAATAGCTTTGGAAAAAAATAAGGCTAAACGTCAAAGTAAACACAAATAAGACTTTTTATTAAATTATATAAAGTCTTTGGTCCTGGCTTTGTGACATTACTCTGGCTTCGTTTTTACACTGGATGCTCCTGACACAACACTTTCCATTTATCGGGGCTTGGGGCCGGCACAAAAGTACACTGGCTTATGATCCATTATGGCTGGAGTAACTTTATTGTATTTGAATATAATTTAAAAAAAAAGTTGAAATCATTGTATATCGTTGTAAAGTGGGTCAACATCTGTCTCTGAAACTCAGATTTTTCACATTAAATTGAAATATTTTGGTTGGTTTCTGGTGAAAATGTGAAAACTCTTTGTCCTTTTTTATCTACAGCCTTTTTTCTTTTGTTTGTTGGCTCTTCTAAGTTTATTATGGCTATTTCTTAATGCACATTTTAAGTTCCTCGAGGAAACGTGAGGACTGTACATTGCTTTGTCCTTTTCTAACTGTTCTCCCCAAAAAACAAAAACATGACAAAAACAGAAACATAGAAACCACGACGTCCTGTGCTTTTCTAATCGACACAAAAAAGTAGAGACGCACTTTTTCCTCCAAAACTGTCTCCAAAACGAAGGAAAGGGTCTCTGTTTTTGTCCCGGGACAGAGAGGATTCTGGGATGTGCTTGTGACGCTGTGAGGACGGTGTCTGGGTTCAGGCCTGTCACAGCTCGTTTCAAAACAGGGAAAAAGAAAAAGGGATTGTGTTTTAAACTAAATTCATTCATTTATTCATTCATCTAAAGTCCAGCTCGAGGAACAATCATGGCCGACTTCTTCTGTCTTTGTTTAGATTTAAGACTAAATATGTTTCACACGACGCAAAATTAAACGTTATTTTAAAGATAGGCAGTAATTTTTACAGAAAAATGAGCAAAAAAATCAGTTTTTACATCAGAAATGATCGGTTCTCAGGTAAGAAAATAGAAAGTAAAGAGTGATAGAAATATAAAGTTGCTCTATATATGGATTTTGTTCTAAAACTTGATCAAGACCAACTAAAACCTGATCAAATCCAACTAAAACCTGATCAAATCCAACTAAAACCTGATCAAATCCAACTAAAACCTGATCAAATCCAACTAAAGCCTGTTCAAATTAATCTTAAACTTGTTGAAATCCATCCTAAACCTCTTCTAATCCAATAAAACCTGTTCAAGTCCATCTAAAACCTGTCCTTGTGGAATAAGAATAAAATCAGACGAAACTGTCGGCATTTTCCTCTCATTAAATGTCTTCCTCTTCCTGTGGCTTTAGAATAATTTCATGATTGATAGAATGTGTTGACAGCTCTGTTGGTCATTAGACAAGAGTCAGGCAGGATTTTCACTTTTTAAACTCTAGAATGTCTCATTTTAAGTGAATAATAGTGGATTAATCAGCAATAACAGAGCTGGACTGAAACATCCACAACGAAAACTAAGGATCAGACGGGTTTAAACGACTCTGGGCCTAAAGAAGCTGATTAGAACTCAAGAATAGGACGGGTTTACAGAGCGCCTCCTGTAACCGGACGTCCCGTTAGAGCTGATATTTATTTAAGAAGCTGTGACAGGCCTCGTGAGGGTCTCTCGTCCGAAAGCTGCCGAAGTGTAAAGCACTGAGTGAACGGTGCTTCCGGGCCAAAAGTAAAAGTGTCACTACGTCACGGCTGTGCTCACGTCCCGAAGGTGAATCACAGTGAGGAGTGAGTCCGTGCCCCGTCCCGTGTCCGTCCCGTGTCCGTCCCGTGTCCGTCCCGTGTCCGTCCCGTGTCCGTCCCGTGTCCGTTACTTGTACAGCAGCGGGATCTGGCTGTTGTGACAGTGGTTGCGGCTCATCTTGCTCTCGGACGGGTACAGGGCGGAGGAGTTGGAGAAGGACGGGGGCAGGGGGTGGTTGTCCGAGGAGGGGTATCCCGGCGGGGGCAGCAGGGACTTGGGGTCGGTCTGGGACGACGGAGCGTTGTTGTGGTTCTGGTTCTGGGCGTTGGACGGTCGGCGGCGGTTTCGTAAAGCCTGACGCTCGGCGAGTTGGTTTCTCAGAGCGGACACTCGCTCCTCCTTCTGCAAAAAAACACACGACACATTTATATTTAGATCAAAATAATACATTTTCTACAAGTTCTGTTTTAATTCACTAAAAAGAACATCAAGTCCAAATAAAACCTGTTCAAATCCATCTAAAACCTGTTCAAATCCACCTGAAACCTGTTCAAATCCACCTGAAACCTGTTCAAATCCATCTAAAACCTGTTCAAATCCATCTAAAACCTGTTCAAATCCATCTAAAACCTGTTCAAATCCAATTAAAACCTGTTCAAATCCAACTAAAACCTGTTTAAATCCAATTAAAACCTGTTCAAGTCCATCTAAACCTGTTCAAATCCAACTAAACCTGTTCAAATCCATCTGAAACCTGTTCAAATCCACCTAAAACCAGTTCAAATCCACCTAAAACGTGTTCAAATCAAACTAAACCTGTTCAAATCCATCTTAAACCTGTTCAAATCCAACTAAAACCTGTTCAAATCCAACTAAAACCTGTTCAAGTCCAACTAAAACCTATTTTTCCCTCCAATTATTGTTTTTACAATAATTGCAGTTTAAACCATTTTCCTCAAGTGGAAGAAAAATATCAGGTGCAGTCTGTTTAAGGAAAAGCAGACCCGACTAAAATGATCCGGTCCATTTTATGAGAATGTCTTGTTAACCTTTTGCAAATGGAAATGCTCCAGAGAAAACAAGGCTTAAGTTTATTTTTACTGATGGACAATGCTTAATAATCCTGAAGCATGAAGTAGTCTTGAGTCTTGTTCCTGAACCATTAAAACCCAGTTGCAGCTGCTGTCGTTGACCTCCTGAATGATCTTCTGCAGCTCCCGGTTCTCTCGCTCCAGCTGCCGGGACTTCTCCTCGTCGTTGTTGTTGGTGGAGGATCCCGTCTTCAGCGTGTCCTGCTGCTCCGACTGCCATTCCCCTCGAGTGATCAGACGACGCATCTGCGGCCGGAAAAACAAACACATACATCACGCAGAGCGGCAACGAGAAAGGAGCCGGAGTCGAAACCGCGTCCGAACCTTGGGCACGAAGAGCACGACGAGGGTGATGTAGGCGGAGAAGACCACGGCGAGAGACGCGAAGGCGAAGGAGGCGTCCTGCTGAGACGACAGGATCATGGTGACGGGAGCCGTAATCAGGCACAACACCTGGAAATGAAGAAATACAGAGACAACATGAGCCTCAACAGCAGCAGTGACCTTTGCTGCTTCTTTTATTTAAAAAACGTTCAAACCGGAGCAATTTTTCACCAATACGTTACGTTAAATGGAAGTTTAGAGCTGATCTGAGACATTTATCTTTGGAGTTTACTGTTGTAGACTGTAGTGATTGTAATAAAGATCAAATAGACCTGAGAGAATCAAGACTGGGACAAAACCAGAGAACAATGCACTGTAATAAATAAATCTAAAGAGTTAGATCAAGATTTTTGGTTGGTTTTGGTTGGTCTTGACATCCGAGAACAAGACTAGACCAAGACCTTTACAAACTGGTCTTAAATGCATCTTAAAATGTGGAGTAAACGTAGAGACTGAGCTTTAAAAGGAAGGTTTTGGAAATATTCCCAGTTTTCATGAAAGCATCGTCCTTGAATTCATTTTAAATTTTGCTTTTTGCAGTAAACACCTCAAAGTGTGAAAAAACACAAAGGCTCCACTTTAGATCCTCGTGTCTTTTGTAACAGAGACGAGGTGTTTGGTAAAAAGCGCGGCTAAAAGCGAGCGGTTGAATGTGTTTGTGTTGAAGAGCGGCCGCTGACATTTCCCGTCCATTTGAGTCTCAGCGTGAGGAGGACGAGGAGGAGGAGGAAGAGGAGGAAGAGCGAGTCTAAAGTGCAGCGTAATGAGCGTAATGGCAGCTCAGGTGTCGCCTCCGACGGCTTCGTGACAAACGACGGCGAGCTTTTAACGGAAAGCTTTTCTCAGACGGAGCTTTGTGACGGCACTTTGAGTGTGATCTTCAAAAACATCAGGAAATAACAATCCAATAAAGACAGGACGATTTAGAAAAAACAATCTGAGACAGAGATGAGCGTTTTAAAGAAGCAATAGTTCAGAGAAAAGAGTCTGCTTTGTGTTTGACTCTGGTCTCATTATTTAAATATTCTGGATTTTTCACGAAGCCATTTTACATCAAACTTTTGAAAAGAAAATGTCTGAAGCGTCTGAGTTCTGTTGAAGAAAGAGGTCAGAGGCTAAAGAATAAATGAACAGCTTCAATAAAGAACGTTTCTCAGCTTTTCAGTGTTCACATTCATCAGCGACATATTCATGAAACGAAATGAAAACTAAATAAAACCTGAGTCTGATTGATCTCTTCAACTCGTCTTCTTTTGATTGGATTTAGTCTATGTTCATTTTCGTTTTTATTCAAAAGCGTCGATACATTTGAGTTTCGTTCTCATTAATTACTTTTTATTTAGTTTTCGGACACAAAAATATGTCGAAATGAAAGTTATTGGTCGACAGAATGAACGCTGCTCTGAACAGAACAGAACTCTCCGTTTTCACCGACTCTGATTGACTTGAATGATTCACGGTGCGTTCAGGAGCGCTGGGACTCACAGCCACGTTGTAGATGGCCATTCCCACCGCGCGATGGTCGTTGATCTTCTCCGTCGACACAGACTTGGTCTCGTACGCCAAGAAGATCCCGAGGAGCAGCAGCAGACCCTTGTAGCCGTAAACCACTCCTGAAGACACAGGTGAGACACAGGTGAGACACGGGTGAGATACAGGTGAGATACAGGTGAGACACGGGTGAGACACAGGTGAGATACAGGTGAGACACGGGTGAGATACAGGTGAGATACAGGTGAGACACAGGTGAGACACGGGTGAGACACAGGTGAGATACAGGTGAGACACGGGTGAGACACAGGTGCGACACGGGTGAGACACAGGTGAGACACGGGTTAGATACAGGTGAGATACAGGTGAGACACGGGTGAGATACAGGTGAGATACAGGTTAGACACGGGTGAGACACAGGTGAGATACAGGTGAGATACAGGTGAGACACGGGTGAGACACAGGTGAGATACAGGTGAGATACAGGTGAGACACGGGTGAGATACAGGTGAGATACAGGTGAGACACGGGTGAGATACAGGTGAGATACAGGTGAGACACGGGTGAGACACAGGTGAGATACAGGTGAGACACAGGTGAGATACAGGTGAGATACAGGTTAGACACAGGTGAGATACAGGTGAGACACGGGTGAGACACAGGTGAGATACAGGTGAGATACAGGTGAGACACAGGTGAGATACAGGTGAGATACAGGTGAGACACGGGTGAGACACAGGTGAGATACAGGTGAGACACAGGTGAGATACAGGTGAGATACAGGTGAGACACAGGTGAGATACAGGTGAGATACAGGTGAGACACAGGTGAGACACAGGTGAGACACAGGTGAGACACAGGTGAGAACAGGTGAGAAGGTGAGACACAGGTGAGATACAGGTGAGATACAGGTGAGACACGGGTGAGACACAGGTGAGACACAGGTGAGATACAGGTGAGACACAGGTGAGACACAGGTGAGACACAGGTGAGACACAGGTGAGATACAGGTGAGACACAGGTGAGATACAGGTGAGACACAGGTGGGATACAGGTGAGATACAGGTGAGACACAGGTGAGATACAGGTGAGACACAGGTGGGATACAGGTGAGATACAGGTGAGATACAGGTGAGATACAGGTGAGACACAGGTGAGATACAGGTGAGATACAGGTGAGATACAGGTGAGATACAGGTGAGACACAGGTGAGATACAGGTGAGATACAGGTGAGATACAGGTGAGATACAGGTGAGACACAGGTGAGATACAGGTGAGA
Source organism: Rhyacichthys aspro (assembly GCA_036850595.1). NCBI lineage: Eukaryota > Metazoa > Chordata > Actinopteri > Gobiiformes > Rhyacichthyidae > Rhyacichthys > Rhyacichthys aspro. Next base: position 423,282 of record CM072163.1, on the reverse strand, counting down.
TACAGGTGAGAGACAGGTGAGATACAGGTGAGATACAGGTGAGATACAGGTGAGATACAGGTGAGATACAGGTGAGATACAGGTGAGATACAGGTGAGATACAGGTGAGATACAGGTGAGATACAGGTGAGATACAGGTGAGATACAGGTGAGATACAGGTGAGACACAGGTGAGATACAGGTGAGATACAGGTGAGATACAGGTGAGACACAGGTGAGACACAGGTGAGATACAGGTGAGATACAGGTGAGACACAGGTGAGATACAGGTGAGATACAGGTGAGACACAGGTGAGACACAGGTGAGACACAGGTGAGATACAGGTGAGATACAGGTGAGATACAGGTGAGACACAGGTGAGATACAGGTGAGATACAGGTGAGACACAGGTGAGACACGGGTGAGATACAGGTGAGATACAGGTGAGACACGGGTGAGACACAGGTGAGATACAGGTGAGACACGGGTGAGACACAGGTGCGACACGGGTGAGACACAGGTGAGATACAGGTGAGATACAGGTGAGACACGGGTGAGATACAGGTGAGATACAGGTTAGACACGGGTGAGACACAGGTGAGATACAGGTGAGACACAGGTGAGATACAGGTGAGATACAGGTGAGACACGGGTGAGACACAGGTGAGATACAGGTGAGACACAGGTGAGATACAGGTGAGATACAGGTGAGACACAGGTGAGATACAGGTGAGATACAGGTGAGACAGGTGGGACAGGTGAGATACAGGTGAGATACAGGTGAGATACAGGTGAGAGACAGGTGAGATACAGGTGAGATACAGGTGAGATACAGGTGAGACACAGGTGAGATACAGGTGAGATACAGGTGAGACACAGGTGAGATACAGGTGAGACACAGGTGAGAGACAGGTGAGATACAGGTGAGACACAGGTGAGACACAGGTGAGACACAGGTGAGACACGGGTGAGACACAGGTGAGACAGGTAGACAGGTTAATTTAACAGGTAATTTAAAGTTTTATTAATTTAGCTCAAAAAGGTAAAAAAGAAACTACCCTGCCATAGCATTAATAATAAATAATAATAATAATAAATAATAATAATAAATAATAATAATAATACAATAAAAAATAAATAATAATAATAATAATAATAATTATAATAATAATAATAATGATAATAATAATAATGATAATAATAATAATAATAATAGAGCTGCATTGTATCATTTTATTTTCCCTTTTGGCAGGAAAAATGTATTTAAATTTAACTGAATTTAATTTGGTGACTTGTTTTATTTACATGCTTTGGGTTTTCTGCTTGAGTTTGGCCAATTATTTTGATCAAATCTGATGAAATAGACTCAAGATCTGACAAATGGAAAGTCAGAACAATCCACACAGTTCAGGGACTATGTAAGGGATGAGTTTATTGTGTATAATATTACAATAAATTCATTTTCTGATGTACTGCAAAGCCATAATTATGTAAAAATACATAAAACGGTGATGAAAGAAACGACAGAACCAGTATAATTCTGTATTTCTTCTGTCATACACTGATGCGTTTAAATATGACAGTAAAGGACTATTTTTCCATTCTTTTTAGGCCTATTTGCCTTTATTTAATCAGAAAACAAGCTGCGAAACAAAGGACCTGAGCCGGAATCAAACCCAGGTCGTCTGAGCATGTAATATTTTCTTTTCCAGATGAGCCTCAAGGACCTTTTCATCATCAGGACGCTCCAAAAACTAGAAATATTAGAGATATTTCCCTCAGATCTGTTCAGAGTGAATAAAACTCTTCATCTCCGTCGTTCATTAAACACATCTGGGTCACAGCGCCCCCTGTGGTCAAACACTCCTCTTTTATATCTGTCTTTTTTTCTTCTAAACCCTTCCTTTTATTTGGATTTTCTCAGATACATTTTTAAACAGAGCTTCTTTAAATCCCCAAAGTCCTCATTGTGTCAGTTTTTGAGTCAAACTGAACAAATGGACTCTATTCTGTTCATTTACAAAATAATAAGTCGTTCATATTTCAGTCAGACACATAACTGATCACCAAAGTGTTTGATTGATTATTTATTTGTAAGAACAGTAGAAATAGTGTCGTCTCATTGAACTGTTTTTATTGAACTTCTTCGTTTTTTTCTTTTAGATTTTATAGAGAATGACAAATCTCATCAAAACTTTCCTTAACAGTCTGAATTTATCTGAATTTTAGTGATGTTTTCGAGCATCGACCGAGACCAAGTTATGTCCAAGACCAGAGAGGATTAGGACCTGATCAAGACCAGAGCAAGTCCAGTTTTAGACCAAGTCCAGACTCGTGGAGGTTAGTGTTTAATGAAGGAGACACATTTTTAATCATTCTTCAAAATGAAAAAGCTTGTTACAATTAAGACTAAGGCCCCGAATTGGGAAATGTTTTTTAATTGAAGACAAGCTTTTTATTTTGAGGAATGGTTTCTTTTTAAATTGAGACATAGCTTTTTTTTTTTAAATTTTTTTATAGACTTTTTTTTAGGCAACATTTAAAAAAATGGACAAAAAAGTATTGATGATGTTTTGTAAATCGAGACATTGTTTTTACTTTTCATTGGATCTTTTTTTCCTTTCGAGAGATTGGTTTATTATGTGTTATTTTTCTTGAGGACAAAAAAAAAACGACGCAAGATTTTTAATTGAATATAAAGTGATTGAGGTTTTTATTTAATCCAAATCTACCTTTTGTCTGGTCTTGGTTGGTCTTGACCCAAAACTGACTAAAAATGAGTTTGAGACCAAGAGCTTTACTCAAGACCTTTACTCAAGACCGTTACTCAAGACCTTTACTCAAGACCGTTCTGGAGCACATTTATCCAGAAATGCTTTGTGAATAAAACAATGACACCAATAACAGCCTTAAACCGAGCCACGACTGAAACTGAGACTGTTTTTAGACTCATTTTTTCATCATTAACTCTTGTTTTGTCTGTTTTTAAGATCCTCATGAACTACAACCTGATCTTTTGGACCATTTGTTTCCAGTTTTCACACAGATCTGTCACATCCTGATCATTTCTTATCAGTGTTTCTCTTTGTTTTCCATTTTCTCTGTTTATGTTTTTCTTTTTCGTGCTGTTTCTTTCTGTGAACAGAAGTTTGAGCCTGAGATTGTCCAAAGTTAAAGTCACGTTTTATGATATTAGATGATAAACAGTTAAAGGAAGTAAAGAAACAAAAACAACTCAGTGTTTAATGCACACGTGAGATTTAACTGTTCATATAAAAGGACTCCAAACGTACCGAGCCACGTGTTGAGCTTCTCCGAGCTGCAGTGTTCGAGCAGAGGCTGGATCAGGACGTCCAGGTCTTCTTTAGGAGCCTCCTTCGTGAACTTCTGCTCCAGGACAGAGGAAGAGGAGAGGAAACGAGGGTTCATGAAGCAAAAAGGAAGCAAGGGTAAAGAAATGAAGTGATAATAACACAGACAACAACCTCAAAAAACAATCAAATCAAAATGAAATTAGATCCAACGTCTCAATTCAAAAATGAGCATCATCAAAATTGTAGAAGAAAATAATTGTAGAAAAATAAAAGCCGAGGGACATTATTAAAGAGATTGTCTAAAAAAATAATTTAAAAAAAGACAATTAAATTAAAAAACACTTTGAAATTAAGAATGAGAAACCTGAAAAAGAAAAACAAACATTTTTTTAATGATGCTGATTTTTAAATTGCTTTTAGTTTTCACTGGATCTTTTTTCATTTTAAGAGGTTTTAGTTGATTTAAAGTCTTTAAGTGGAAAAAAAAAGGTTTTAGTCAGATTTGAACAATGTTTTAGTTGATTTGAACTGGTTTTTAGTCAGATTTTAATAGATTTTGGTCAGATTTGAACAGCAAAAAAAAACCCCAAAACAAATAAAGAGACAAATAAATTTCTGATTTGTAATTGACAAATTGCTTTTAGATTCCATTAATCTTTTTTAATTTTGAGAGATTGGTTTCTTTTTGAGGCAACATTAAAAAATCAACCCTGAGTTTTGAAGGTGCCCTCAGGGCCACCAGACGTTTGTCCGTTCAATTCAATCATTTTTCTGGAACAGTTTTGCTTCTTGTTTGTTCAGAGATGTTTAGAATAAGACCAGAACGGACCAGACTTAAATATAAACTCTGAATGTGTCCAGAGTGATGCCACAGACAGATTTATGAGAGAACTGAGTCCAGATTCTGCTGATCCAGATGTTTTTAAAGGTATTGATCATTGCTTTAATCTCAATAACCTGCTGCTCTTTACTGCGACGGTTGCTGACTCTCTCAGACTTACTCCTCCTTCATCCATTCATTCTTTTATCGATTGAACCATTAGGACAATACAAACCGGCGCTGTTTACTTTGTGTTGAATTGAAATGAGCTTTGATTTTATTGATGTTTGAGCCTCGACAGACACCATCTCTTCTTCTTTTGTGACACGTCGGAGTGTTCGGGATGAAAAGAAACCCCACGCTGCCTTCACTGCCTCCGGTTTTTCTCACAAAGCCTCATTGTGAAGCTAATTGTTTTACATTTGTGATCTCAGTCACTGAGGTTTCCACGGCACGGCAGCATCTCCAGGATTATGGTCCGATGTATTTGTTTAGAGATGTATTTACTATAAAACACTAAACACACTGGAAACATACTCTGTTCTCCTTCATTAACAAGTCTGATTTATTACAGAGACAATAAAGACCAGAGGTTTAACAAAGACGAGAGGAAAATATCCAAGAGCCAACAGTTTAATCTGAATTTATTCTTATTCCACAAGTTTCAGATGGATTTGAACAGGTTTTAGTTGGATTTGAACAGGTTTTATTTGGATTTGAAAAGGTTTTACTGGATTTGAACAAGTTTTATTTGGATTTGAACAAGTTTGAAGGGGTTTTAATCAGATCTGAACAGGTTTAAGTTGGAATTAAACAGGTTTTAGTGAACTTAAACAGGTTTTAGTTGGACTTGAACAGGTTTTAGTTGAACTTAAACAGGTTTTAGTTGGACTTGAACAGATTTTAGTTGGACTTGAACAGATTTTAGTCAGGTTGGCATGTTTTTGATGGATTTAAGGAGGTTTTATTGAGATTTTAGCAGGTTTCAATCACATTTTAACTGGTTTTAGTCAGATTTTAACTGGTTTTAGTCAGATTTTAACAGGTTTAAGTCAGATTTCAACAGGTTTTAGTCAGAATTTAATATATTTTAGATGAACACAGATAAACCTGGTTCATATCCACATCAGTAAAATCTACATGTTCTAGTTCATCATTAAGTTCTTACAGTGTAGAATCAAATCAAAATAAGACTCAGACTGAGCCCAGAGAGAACACAACTCTTATTCTCGATGAAATAAATCATTCTGATCGTTCCTGAGGGTCCTTTACCTCGACGGTGATGTGCAGAGGGTCCACGATCTGCCAGATCATCAGAGACAGAAAGTCCACGGCCAGCAGCACTCCGGCCGTCGTAGACTTCCACGGCTCCAACTGCTGCTGTGGGTCCAACAAACACAGGTGTATCAGTGAAAACGGTCCACAGAGTCATTCAGAGACCTGTCCCAAACCCACACTTCATGAAAACTGAATAAATACTACTTATACTCACACTTCTTGTTCTTTACAAGTACAGACTCTAAAACAGATTGATTTGTATAAAAAACATAACATTTCTATCATTTCCATCGCTTAGGCTCAAATAATAAACTTGTTTGGACTCTCATTAATATTCATAAACACCGTCGGACATTTATTAGACTAAAAAAGGATCTAAAAAGCCCCAAAGGTCGGTCCTGTTTAAGATTTTAACGCTCATTCTTATTCAGAAGTGGTCTATAAATGGATTAATCTGGGATTTTCAGTTCCCAGCCTCCAGCCTCTAACGTCATGGTTCCATAAAGATATAATATTCTAAACGGGTCCATTTACAAACATTTAACCAACAGTGTCTATTATCTGCAGCTGAAACACCCGAGGATCATTTATAAGCTTTCTTTGCTCAAAAAGGTAAAGTATGTGACTTTTGAGGCATCCTTAACATCAAACTATAACAATAATCACCTGTGAAAAAAATGAGACCTCAAGACGTCATCTAGTCTTTATTATTATCATGCATTTTAATAGTTTTTTCTCTTCAGGAGCTTCGCCCAATCACAGCTCGCTTCAATAAAGGAGCGCTCCCATTGGTCGAAACTGACGTCAACAAGGAAGTAATGGCTGCTGATGAAACAGAGGAAGTGTATTTTCAGCTCTGGGTTTGTCTTTTTACAGAGAAAAACGGAGCAAAAAAGAAAAAGAAAGAGTGGAGATAATTGCCGTTCTGATGCTAAAGTCAGAGCTAAAAGTTTACAGTCAGCTCTAAACTTCAGTTTGGTCAAATGGATTAGTCTTTTGGAGGAAACTTGTTCTGGTTTTTTTTTAATAAAGAAAGCAGGAGAGGCTGTTTTTGGAGGAGATGGAATAAATTGAGTCGTGCCACTTTAATTCACACTTTCCTTTTCTTTTGACACATTTCTCTTCAAATTGACTTTATATTTAATGGTAACAGCTGTCAGACTTGCTCCAGTAAAGATCCTCAGGGAACATTCAAGTCAAATGTAGACGTTAAAGGAAGCCAGTAAAGTCAGTGACACATTTTAAAAGTTCTTCAGATGACACAGACCCAGCTGAGCACAGAGTGAAGGAAAAGCGTCTTAAATAAATCTGGTGGAAGTCCGCTGCTGTTTCTGTGCAGAGTCCGGCTGGCCTCTCAAAGCTCCCTCCACAAAGCTTTCATATTTCAGACTTTCATTATCAGCGTCGACCACACGCTGAAAGCTCTGTCCCCGTCTCCCTCTCCTCTGAGAGGACGTTTAGAGACTTAAATCCCTCAGTCTCTGCAAAACTCAAACATGACTCTGAGATTTACTCCAGAACTGAGGCGGGTCACGTGACTTAAACCTTAAAAAGTAATTGAAAATTTCACACAGGCCAGATTAAGCCAATTAGTTCAGTTAAATTTTATTTCTAAGTTGTAAGATATTTCCAGCACAAAATAATCAAATTTTCATGTTTAATTTGCTGCTGTTTCTCTATTTTCATCTTTTTTGAGATGTTTCTCTGTAAAATAAGACATATTTCCAACAGAATAACCCATTTCCTTGGTTTATTTCCTTGTTCCTTCGTTGTTGACATCAGTGTCGACCAATGGGAGCCTCCTTTTTACCTGAAGTGAGCTGTGATTGGACAAAATCCTGCTGTGGACTGATCATTCTCATTTTAAAATCCTTCATTATAAAGACTAGATCACGTCTTAAGGTCTCATTTTTCAGATGATTCCTGTTACAATAAACTTTAGGAGATTACACTGAAAAACTAAATGAAACAGGAAAATAAATCAGGTAATGGACTTTTAAGACAGCCAGATATTTTTTTGCCTGAACACATTTGTGAAAAGCCATGTTCCTGTGTC
>CM072163.1:360748-415736 GCA_036850595.1 Rhyacichthys aspro | reverse complement strand
AGCACGTTTTATTTCTGTAACTGTATTGCCTCAGATCTTCAACATTCCTTCAGTCAAAGATCACGACTGAAAGGAAAGTGGAGCTGGAGTTTCCGAAGATAAAGAATCGCTTTGTTTGGTATTTTCTCAGCTCCGAATGTTGTCAGTGGAAAGTTTATGAGATTTACGACACAACTGGATCCTTACATCATCTCAAAGGTTTGAACAGCTTGACCCAAATCCCAGTGAAAAAACATTGATTTATTTATTTACCCATACGTCTGCATACACATATTAACATTTAGATCAGCTTAGATAGAGTGAATATAAACATCCCCCAAACCCACGTATATTATTGTCATATATGTGCAAGATTATACAACAGTTCCCTAATAATGTCTGCATCCATATATTACACGATCAGCTCTGTACAGTTAATAAATATGGCCTATTCCATTCATTAATGTCTTTAATGTGAGCTCCGAACCCTGAGCGAACAGTTATCAGCGAAACAAAAATCCACCGAGAGTAAAGTACACACCGAGAATGAGTTCAGGAAAATATATAGAAACACAGACTGTATATGAAAGTGGACAGAGAGATCGGGACAAAAGTGAGGGCTGGCTCCAGGAAACATTGACTTTAAAGACTTTAGATAAATATAATCTGGTTTAAAAGAACAGAGTGTAGATAAAGTCTGACTTAAAAGTGTGAAAATTGTGCTCCAAAAAAAAACAAACAAAAAAAAAATAATGTAAAAGTGTAGCATGAAACAAAGCTAGAATTAAATATATTTAAAAAAAAAGAAAATGTAAACTATTGGAGCTTTTCTGTAAAATGTGCTTTTAAAGCTTTTAATTAATTTGAATCTGTTTTTGTGCCGGTTGATTATTGCTACTTTATTTTTAACATCTTTTAACAAGTGAAAAGCCACATAAAACTTAAAAAATGGAAGTTCTAGTTGACATTTATGAAAAGGTACATAAAGATAATTGCTCGTTAATATTCTTGTGCTCAAACTCTATTTATTGCTTTTAACGGTAACTTATCTTAATCTTTAAAGAACCCTTTGTCGTTGTTTTTCTGGAGCCGGGCCTCGTCGTTCAAGATTATGATCCAGTATTTAAATTCATATTGTGCATGGTTTTGAATTTTTATTTAATATTTTGGTCTAACCTACCTTACTAAACAATATTATTGCGTTACTGTAGCCATAAAAAAAAAAAAGTTTGAATCAAAACCAAATATATTGTGATCTTAATAATAATAATAAACAAAAACAATAATAACAATAATGATTATTATTTTTAAATAAAATAAATAAAAAAAAAAGGGACAATTATTTTAGCATTAAAAAAATCAATCAATCTAGCTGGAAAACAGGTCAACTACACTGTAAAAAATATTTTACTGTAAAAAACTGGCACCTGTGGTTGCCATTTTTTTCCTGTAAAAACATGGAGACATTATAAATCGCATAATTGACACATCTTTGAAAAAACAAGAGAGAAGGTGTCATCAAGTTGTAGCTTTGGCTAAATTTGCATCTGATTTTTTAGTCTAAACTGAAGGCTCCATTAAGTCACATGTTAATCACTTGGTCCACTTTTTTATAAAGTCTGTGGAGTTAAATAAATAAATACAGTGTGACTTTATCCTCACAAACCTAAGAACGAAAGGCAACGTGGAAATAAAATACAAAATAAACACGTAGCAATGAGTCTAAGATTGTCTGTTAAATAAAGTAAAAAAACACCCCCAAAACACTCCTTCAAAATAAAAGGCTCACAAGAATAAAATCTATATAAAACCTTTGAGGAATAAACTGTGCTTTCTCTGAGTCACTACAGAAACCAGACCACTTCTACTGCATGCTGTAGAAAAGAGAAATAAAGATTGGGTTTTTTTTAAAGCCTGCAGAAAACAAAGACGAGACGTTTTCTTGTGGCGAGCAGGCGTCTGGACGGTTTCCCTTTAAGAGCTCGAAACATTAAGATCAGCTGCAGTCGACGTAAGACAAAGAGTTCAGTTATGGCTCCAACCTTCGGAACAACACAAAACGTTCAAGTGAAACGATCGAAGCTAATGTTTTAAAACTGTTAGCTCTGAGAAAGTCTCTTTTTAATGGGCTTTGAGTTTTGGGTTCAACATTTCGGGAAAAGGTTTGCTCGTGTTTTTAACGCTCAGGATAAGATTCATAATTATTGTTTATTCTTTAAAACTGATGGTATTGCTTTTGGCTTCACACTGCATTTGTTTTTGACATAAAAGACCGTCATGTTTTAAGAAAATAAGGCTGAAAAGGGTTCATTTGGAGCCATTAGAGGCTTATTATTAGGATTATTTTGGTATTTAACATTTAATTTATGAAGAGCTTCTTCCAGATTATTCTTCCTATTTATTTTTTCAATATTATTCAAACTTGAGTAAAATTGAAATCCTAATTTGCTGAAAATTTCCCCCAAAATGTTTTTTTTTTTTAACTTCCTGTAGCTGGAAAACAGATCAACTTCACTTAAAAAAGAAAAAAAAAGAAGAAGAAGGGAAAAAAAAGACTTAGAATAAAAAACTTTGCTGTAAAAATATGGGACATTATAAAAGATTGTAAATACGAATTGCAGTTGTTTTTAGTAAATTACTTTTTTTTATGCTGATACTGTATCCATCCAGTGTTATTTTTAATTGTGAATTTTAAATCTAATTATGTAAAATTTTGCAATATTGACTAATTGTAGCAATTACTAATCTATGATATATGATGGAAATATCCCATTTATCTTAGAAAAATGTTCCATTTTAATCTTTATATTATGTTTAGCTGGGTTTTTTATTTACGTTAATTCAGTGCATCCTACAGTTATTATTATATTTTTATATATTTTTTGGCTTTTACCCATATTTACTGTTACGATTTGATCAAATGTATGAAAAACTGTATTAAACGTACTGTATTTTGTTATTGAGGAAAACATGTAAAATAACAAACAGCATATTTTAAGGAATTGGTTCAAATTGGTTCAGTTTTACTCTTTTTTTAACAAAATAAAAGCAGGACAGGTTGTAATGTTGTTGTTAGAGTAGTTTTTGTTGTTTTTTTGCAGCTTTGAGTGATGCAGGAGCTCAGGACAGTATAACAGGACAAATACTTTAATTATTCACCAAAACCACCTCCTCATTTCCTGTTCCGATGACATACTTCCTGTTTGGTGCAGCTCAGAGACTCTGGGGGTAAGAGTAAAGACGAGTGTGGTCGATGTGTCTCTGTGTTTGGACTGAGTCAGGTTTTTTGGTGTATTTCCCAAACATTTTCAGCGACCAAACGTAAACAAAGTCTTAGTAACAGTTTGTCTGATTAAAAACAGAAGAATTATGAGGTTGACTTGTTTTTGAGACAATCACAAACAGCTGCAGGAGGTATTTGTCATAAATGGAGACATTTTTAATGTTAGTTCTGGGTTTAGACCTGGTTTTGTTGTAGTTGAATTAGTATTCATTCATTTCTCAGTTTGGTTTTAGTTTAGTCAGAATAAATAATGGACTAAATCTAGAGCTAGTCCTGATTTAGTCCAGGTCTGGTTCTGAGTCCTGGTTTTAGTTCAGGATTAAGTCTTAATGTAAGCTTTATTTACTCTTGTTTTAGTTTAAATTATGAATCACTAAAGTTAGACTGATTATTTTTCATTTATCCAGTATTCATTAAGGTTTAAGTCCTGGTCTAGTCCTAATTTAGTCCAGGGTTAAGTCCGGGTTTAATCTTGATTTAGTCTCACTTTAAATCCTAATTAAAACTTATTTTAGTTGGAATTACAAACACTAGGTTTCATTTTTATTAATGTCCTGAATTTAGTCCTGATTCATTGTTTTTATATAAAATTATCCCTGTTTTTGTCCTGGTTTTAATGTAAACTTTATTTACACTTGTTTTAGTTTAAATTACTAACACTAAATTTAGACTGATTCATTTTCATTTTGTTTCATTTGGTTATAATTTATCCATTGTTTTTATATAAAATGATCCTTCTTTTAGTTCTGCTTTTTCTGGTTTACATAATCCCGGTTTAGTCCAGAGTCGGTCCTTGTTTAAATCTGGTTTAGTCTTCAGTCTCCATCTACGTTTATAATAATTACAGCTTTAATTCGACCCTGAATAATTCCTTTATTTCTCGTCCGAATCCTTTTATAAGCTTCTTTTTTCTTGCCGTGACGTTAAAATCGTGTCATTTTTTCTTATATGGCTTTTTAAAAGCAAACCTTTTTCCCAAAACATTGCCCCGTTTACAGCAGACGACTCCTTGAGCTGCAGTTCTGTTCACAAACTCTCAGGCTGTAAATAAAAATGGACCAACAGACCTTTCAAAATGAAGCCTGGATATCACAGTTATTGCAAATGTCCGAACAGTGATTGGTCTTTATAGCTGTCGATCAGTTTCAACCACATCCCATTTAAAAATCGGAGTCGTTTTAGCAAATGGTACGTAGAGTCTTTCCCATTGGCCGACAAATAAAGTGGGCGGGGTTTGAGATGAGTATTGCAGCCAGCCTCTAGGGGGCAGCAGACATCCTGGCTTCACTTTGAACACGATTTAAAGTCATCCCTTTTTCCACCAGAACCATTTTATAGAAGATTAAGATTGATTTATTTTAATGAATCAGAGACAGCGCTAATATCCGTCATAGTGGCCGTTTGTGGTACTGCAATGACAAAAGATACACAAAAAGAGAACAAATAAATAAATAAATAAAGCTGTTGGGAGTTTCCTAAAGCTGTTAAATAAATGGCTTGTATTTATTGCAAATTTTAAGTAATGGAAGAATTTGGAAAAAAAATAAGGCTAAACGTCAAAGTAAACACAAATAAGACTTTTTATTAAATTATATAAAGTCTTTGGTCCTGGCTTTGTGACATTACTCTGGCTTCATTTTTACACTGGATGCTCCTGACACAACACTTTCCATTTATCGGGGCTTGGGGCCGGCACAAAAGTACACTGGCTTATGATCCATTATGGCTGGAGTAACTTTATTGTATTTGAATATAATAAAAAAAAAAGTTGAAACCATTGTATATCGTTGTAAAGTGGGTCAACATCTGTCTCTGAAACTCAGATTTTTCACATTAAATTGAAATATCTTGGTTGGTTTCTGGTGAAAATGTGAAAACTCTTTGTCCTTTTTTATCTACAGCCTTTTTTCTTTTGTTTGTTGGCTCTTCTAAGTTTATTATGGCTATTTCTTAATGCACATTTTAAGTTCCTCGAGGAAACGTGAGGACTGTACATTGCTTTGTCCTTTTCTAACTGTTCTCCCCAAAAAACAAAAACATGACAAAAACAGAAACATAGAAACCACGACGTCCTGTGCTTTTCTAATCGACACAAAAAAGTAGAGACGCACTTTTTCCTCCAAAACTGTCTCCAAAACGAAGGAAAGGGTCTCTGTTTTTGTCCCGGGACAGAGAGGATTCTGGGATGTGCTTGTGACGCTGTGAGGACGGTGTCTGGGTTCAGGCCTGTCACAGCTCGTTTCAAAACAGGGAAAAAGAAAAAGGGATTGTGTTTTAAACTAAATTCATTCATTTATTCATTCATCTAAAGTCCAGCTCGAGGAACAATCATGGCCGACTTCTTCTGTCTTTGTTTAGATTTAAGACTAAATATGTTTCACACGACGCAAAATTAAACGTTATTTTAAAGATAGGCAGTAATTTTTACAGAAAAATGAGCAAAAAAATCAGTTTTTACATCAGAAATGATCGGTTCTCAGGTAAGAAAATAGAAAGTAAAGAGTGATAGAAATATAAAGTTGCTCTATATATGGATTTTGTTCTAAAACTTGATCAAGACCAACTAAAACCTGATCAAATCCAACTAAAACCTGATCAAATCCAACTAAAACCTGATCAAATCCAACTAAAACCTGATCAAATCCAACTAAAGCCTGTTCAAATTAATCTTAAACTTGTTGAAATCCATCCTAAACCTGTTCTAATCCATCTAAAACCTGTTCTAATCCATCTAAAACCTGTCCTTGTGGAATAAGAATAAAATCAGATGAAACTGTCGGCCTTGGGACATTTTCCTCTCATTAAATGTCTTTCTCTTCCAGTGGCTTTAGAATAATTTCATGATTGACAGAATGTGTTGACAGCTCTGTTGGTCATTAGACAAGAGTCAGGCAGGATTTTCACTTTTTAAACTCTAGAATGTCTCATTTTAAGTGAATAATAGTGGATTAATCAGCAATAACAGAGGATCAGACGGGTTTAAACGACTCTGGGCCTAAAGAAGCTGATTAGAACTCAAGAATAGGACGGGTTTACAGAGCGCCTCCTGTAACCGGACGTCCCGTTAGAGCTGATATTTATTTAAGAAGCTGTGACAGGCCTCGTGAGGGTCTCTCGTCCGAAAGCTGCCGAAGTGTAAAGCACTGAGTGAACGGTGCTTCCGGGCCCAAAGTAAAAGTGTCACTACGTCACGGCTGTGCTCACGTCCCGAAGGTGAATCACAGTGAGAGTGAGTCCGTGCCCGTGTCCGTCCCGTGTGCCCCGTCCTGCCCCGGTGTCCGTCCCTCCGCTCCCGTCCGCCCTCCGTCCTCGGTCCCCCGTGTCCGTCCCGTGTCCGTCCCGTGTCCGTTACTTGTACAGCAGCGGGATCTGGCTGTTGTGACAGTGGTTGCGGCTCATCTTGCTCTCGGACGGGTACAGGGCGGAGGAGTTGGAGAAGGACGGGGGCAGGGGTGGTTGTCCGAGGAGGGGTACCCGGGCGGGGCAGCAGGGACTTGGGGTCGGTCTGGGACGACGGAGCGTTGTTGTGGTTCTGGTTCTGGGCGTTGGACGGTCGGGCGGCGGTTTCAGAAAGCCTGACGCTCGCGAGTTGGTTTCTCAGAGCGGACACTCGCTCCTCCTTCTGCAAAAAAACACACGACACATTTATATTTAGATCAAAATAATACATTTTCTACAAGTTCTGTTTTAATTCACTAAAAAGAACATCAGTCCAACCTTGGCCCCCCGGGGCCAAAAAAAACCCTTCTCAAATCATATAAAACCTTTTTAAAATCCACCTAAACCTGTTTAAACCCACCTGAAACCTGTTCAAATCCAACTAAAACCTGTTCAAATCCACTCTAAAACCTGTTCAAATCCAACTAAAACCTGTTCAAATCCAACCAAAACCTGTTCAAATCCACTCCTGTTCAAACTGCCTGAAACCTTTTCAATACATCTACCTGTTCAAATCCAACTAAACCTGTTCAACCTAACCTGTTCAAATCCATCTAAAACCTGTTTAAATCCATCTAAAACCTGTTCAAATCCATCTAAAACCTGTTCAAATCCAATTAAAACCTGTTCAAATCCAACTAAAACCTGTTCAAATCCAATTAAAACCTGTTCAAGTCCATCTAAACCTGTTCAAATCCAACTAAACCTGTTCAAATCCATCTGAAACCTGTTCAAATCCACCTAAAACCAGTTCAAATCCACCTAAAACGTGTTCAAATCAAACTAAACCTGTTCAAATCCATCTGAAACCTGTTCAAATCCAAATAAAAGCTGTTCAAATCCAACTAAACCTGTTCAAGTCCAACTAAAACCTATTTTTCCCTCCAATTATTATTTTTACAATAATTGCAGTTTAAATCATTTTCCTCAAGTGGAAGAAAAATATCAGGTGCAGTCTGTTTAAGGAAAAGCAGAACCGACTAAAATGATCCGGTCCATTTTATGAGAATGTCTTGTTAACCTTTTGCAAATGGACCTGAACAGACCGTCCTGCTCCAGAGAAAACAAGGCTTAAGTTTATTTTTACTGATGGACAATGCTTAATAATCCTGAAGCATGCTGTAGTCTTGAGTCTTGTTCCTGAACCATTAAAACCCAGCTGCAGCTGCTGTCGTTGACCTCCTGAATGATCTTCTGCAGCTCCCGGTTCTCTCGCTCCAGCTGCCGGGACTTCTCCTCGTCGTTGTTGTTGGTGGAGGATCCCGTCTTCAGCGTGTCCTGCTGCTCCGACTGCCATTCCCCTCGAGTGATCAGACGACGCATCTGCGGCCGGAAAAACAAACACATACATCACGCAGAGCGGCAACGAGAAAGGAGCCGGAGTCGAAACCGCGTCCGAACCTTGGGCACGAAGAGCACGACGAGGGTGATGTAGGCGGAGAAGACCACGGCGAGAGACGCGAAGGCGAAGGAGGCGTCCTGCTGAGACGACAGGATCATGGTGACGGGAGCCGTAATCAGGCACAACACCTGGAAACGAAGAAATACAGAGACAACATGAGCCTCAACAGCAGCAGTGACCTTTGCTGCTTCTTTTATTTAAAAAACGTTCAAACTGGAGCAATTTTTCACCACAAAATACTAATACGTTACGTTAAATGGAAGTTTAGAGCTGATCTGAGACATTTATCTTTGGAGTTTACTGTTGTAGTCTGTAGTGATTGTAATAAAGATCAAATAGACCTGAGAGAATCAAGACTGGGACAAAACCAGAGAACAATGCACTGTAATAAATAAATCTAAAGAGTTAGATCAAGATTTTTGGTTGGTTTTGGTTGGTCTTGACATCCGAGAACAAGACTAGACCAAGACCTTTACAAACTGGTCTTAAATGTAAATTGTGGAGTAAACGTAGAGACTGAGCTTTAAAAGGAAGGTTTTGGAAATATTCCCAGTTTTCATGAAAGCATCGTCCTTGAATTCATTTTAAATTTTGCTTTTTGCAGTAAACACCTCAAAGTGTGAAAAAAAAAGACAGGCTCCACTTTAGATCCTCGTGTCTTTTGTAACAGAGACGAGGTGTTTGGTAAAAAGCGCGGCTAAAAGCGAGCGGTTGAATGTGTTTGTGTTGAAGAGCGGCCGCTGACATTTCCCGTCCATTTGAGTCTCAGCGTGAGGAGGACGAGGAGGAGGAGGAAGAGGAGGAAGAGCGAGTCTAAAGTGCAGCGTAATGAGCGTAATGGCAGCTCAGGTGTCGCCTCCGACGGCTTCGTGACAAACGACGGCGAGCTTTTAACGGAAAGCTTTTCTCAGACGGAGCTTTGTGACGGCACTTTGAGTGTGATCTTCAAAAACATCAGGAAATAACAATCCAATAAAGACAGGACGATTTAGAAAAAACAATCTGAGACAGAGATGAGTGTTTTAAAGCAGCAATAGTTCAGAGAAAAGATTCTGCTTTGTGTTTGACTCTGGTCTCATTATTTAAATATTCTGGATTTTTCACGAAGCCATTTTACATCGAACTTTTGAAATGTTGCAAAAAGAAAATGTCTGAAGCGTCTGAGTTCTGTTGAAGAAAGAGGTCAGAGGTTAAAGAATAAATGAACAGCTTCAATAAAGAACGTTCCCAGCTTTTCAGATTCAGACCAACAGAGGTTTAGGTGTTTTCTCTTTAAGGAAACGCTCATGTCTCCAGTGTTGGTCCAGACCAGAGTTCACATTCATCAGCGACATATTCATGAAACGAAATGAAAACTAAATAAACCTGAGTCTGATTGGATCTCTTCAACTCGTCTCCTTTTGATTGGATTTAGTCTCTGTTCATTTTAGTTTTTATTCAAAAGCGTCGATACATTTGAGTTTCGTTCTCATTAATTACTTTTTGTTTAGTTTTCGGACACAAAAATATGTCGAAATGAAAGTTATTGGTCGACAGAATGAACGCTGCTCTGAACAGAACAGAACTCTCCGTTTTCACCGACTCTGATTGGCTTTAATGATTCACGGTGCGTTCAGGAGCGCTGGGACTCACAGCCACGTTGTAGATGGCCATTCCCACCGCGCGATGGTCGTTGATCTTCTCCGTCGACACAGACTTGGTCTCGTACGCCAAGAAGATCCCGAGGAGCAGCAGCAGACCCTTGTAGCCGTAAACCACTCCTGAAGACACAGGTGAGACACAGGTGAGACACGGGTGAGACACAGGTGAGACACGGGTGAGACACGGGTGAGACACAGGTGAGACACAGGTGAGACACAGGTGAGATACAGGTGAGACACAGGTGAGACACAGGTGAGATACAGGTGAGACACAGGTGAGATACAGGTGAGATACAGGTGAGACACGGGTGAGACACGGGTGAGACACAGGTGAGACACGGGTGAGACACAGGTGAGATACAGGTGAGATACAGGTGAGACACGGGTTAGATACAGGTGAGACACGGGTGAGACACAGGTGAGACACAGGTGAGACACGGGTGAGATACAGGTGAGATACAGGTGAGATACAGGTGAGACACGGGTTAGATACAGGTGAGACACGGGTGAGACACAGGTGAGACACAGGTGAGATACAGGTGAGATACAGGTGAGACACAGGTGAGACACAGGTGAGATACAGGTGAGATACAGGTGAGACACGGGTGAGATACAGGTGAGACACGGGTGAGACACAGGTGAGACACAGGTGAGATACAGGTGAGACACGGGTGAGACACGGGTGAGACACAGGTGAGATACAGGTGAGACACGGGTGAGACACAGGTGAGACACGGGTGAGACACGGGTGAGACACAGGTGAGACACAGGTGAGACACAGGTGAGATACAGGTGAGACACAGGTGAGACACAGGTGAGATACAGGTGAGACACAGGTGAGATACAGGTGAGATACAGGTGAGACACAGGTGAGACACAGGTGAGACACGGGTGAGACACAGGTGAGATACAGGTGAGATACAGGTGAGACACAGGTGAGATACAGGTGAGACACAGGTGAGACACAGGTGAGACACAGGTGAGACACAGGTGAGATACAGGTGAGAGACAGGTGAGATACAGGTGAGACACAGGTGAGACACAGGTGAGACACAGGTGAGACACAGGTGAGACACAGGTGAGATACAGGTGAGATACAGGTGAGACACAGGTGAGACACAGGTGAGATACAGGTGAGATACAGGTGAGACACGGGTGAGATACAGGTGAGACACGGGTGAGACACAGGTGAGACACAGGTGAGATACAGGTGAGACACGGGTGAGACACAGGTGAGATACAGGTGAGATACAGGTGAGACACGGGTGAGACACAGGTGAGACACAGGTGAGACACAGGTGAGACACAGGTGAGACACAGGTGAGACACAGGTGAGATACAGGTGAGACACAGGTGAGATACAGGTGAGATACAGGTGAGACACAGGTGAGATACAGGTGAGATACAGGTGAGATACAGGTGAGACACAGGTGAGACACAGGTGAGACACAGGTGAGATACAGGTGAGACACGGGTGAGACACGGGTGAGACACAGGTGAGATACAGGTGAGACACGGGTGAGATACAGGTGAGACACGGGTGAGACACAGGTGAGATACAGGTGAGACACAGGTGAGACACAGGTGAGACACAGGTGAGATACAGGTGAGACACGGGTGAGACACGGGTGAGACACAGGTGAGATACAGGTGAGACACGGGTTAGATACAGGTGAGACACGGGTGAGACACAGGTGAGACACAGGTGAGATACAGGTGAGACACGGGTGAGACACAGGTGAGACACAGGTGAGACACAGGTGAGATACAGGTGAGACACGGGTGAGACACGGGTGAGACACAGGTGAGATACAGGTGAGACACAGGTGAGATACAGGTGAGATACAGGTGAGACACGGGTGAGATACAGGTGAGACACGGGTGAGACACAGGTGAGACACGGGTGAGATACAGGTGAGACACGGGTTAGATACAGGTGAGACACGGGTGAGACACAGGTGAGACACGGGTGAGACACAGGTGAGACACAGGTGAGATACAGGTGAGACACAGGTGAGACACAGGTGAGACACGGGTGAGACACAGGTGAGATACAGGTGAGACACGGGTGAGACACAGGTGAGACACAGGTGAGACACGGGTGAGACACAGGTGAGACACAGGTGAGATACAGGTGAGATACAGGTGAGACACAGGTGAGATACAGGTGAGACACGGGTGAGACACGGGTGAGACACGGGTGAGACACAGGTGAGATACAGGTGAGATACAGGTGAGACATAGGTGAGACACAGGTGAGATACAGGTGAGACACAGGTGAGACACAGGTGAGATACAGGTGAGACACAGGTGAGATACAGGTGAGACACAGGTGAGACACAGGTGAGATACAGGTGAGATACAGGTGAGACACAGGTGAGACACAGGTGAGATACAGGTGAGACACGGGTGAGACACAGGTGAGACAGGTAGACAAGTTAATTTAACAGGTAATTTAAAGTTTTATTAATTTAGCTCAAAAAGGTAAAAAAGAAACTACCCTGCCATAGCATTAATAATAAATAATAATAATAATAAATAATAATAATAATAATAATAATAATAATAATAATAAATAATAATAATAATGCAAATAAAAAATAATAATAAAATAATAATAATAAATAAATAATAATAATAATAATAATAATAATAATAATAATAATAATAATAATAATAGAGCTGCATTGTATCATTTTATTTTCCCTTTTGGCAGGAAAAATGTATTTAAATTTAACTGAATTTAATTTGGTGATTTGTTTTATTAACATGCTTTGGGTTTTCTGCTTCAGTTTGGCCAATTATTTTGATCAAATCTGATGAAATAGACTCAAGATCTGACAAATGGAAAGTCAGAACAATCCACACAGTTCAGGGACTATGTAAGGGATGAGTTTATTGTGTATAATATTACAATAAATTCATTTTCTGATGTACTGCAAAGCCATAATTATGTAAAAATACATAAGACGGTGATGAAAGAAACGACAGAACCAATATAATTCTGTATTTCTTCTGTCATACACTGTTTAAGATACGATGCGTTTAAATACGACACTAAAAGACATTCTTTTTTGGCCTATTTGCCTTTATTTAATCAGAAAACAAGCTGCGAGACAAAGGACCTGAGCCGGAATCAAACCCAGGTCGTCTGAGCATGTAATATTTTCTTTTCCAGATGAGCCTCAAGGACCTTTTCATCATCAGGACGCTCCAAAAACTAGAAATATTAGAGATATTTCCCTCAGATCTGTTCAGAGTGAATAAAACTCTTCATCTCCGTCGTTCATTAAACACATCTGGGTCACAGCGCCCCCTTTGGTCAAACACTCCTCTTTTATATCTGTCTTTTTTTCTTCTAAACCCTTCCTTTTATTTGGATTTTTCTCAGATACATTTTTAAACAGAGCTTCTTTAAATCCCCAAAGTCCTCATTGTGTCAGTTTTTGAGTCAAACTGAACAAATGGACTCTATTCTGTTCATTTACAAAATAATAAGTCGTTCATATTTCAGTCAGACACATAACTGATCACCAAAGTGTTTGATTGATTATTTATTTGTAAGAACAGTAGAAATAGTGTCGTCTCATTGAACTGTTTTTATTGAACTTCTATCGTTTTTTTTCTGTTTAGATTTTATAGAGAATGACAAATCTCATCAAAACTTTCCTTAAAAATCTGAATTTATCTGAATTTATCAAGCATCAACCAAGACCAAGTTATGTCCAAGACCAGAGAGGATTAGGACCTGATCAAGACCAGAGCAAGTCCAGATTTAGACCAAGTCCAGACTCGTGGAGGTTAGTGTTTAATGAAGGAGACACATTTTTAATCATTCTTCAAAATGAAAAAGCTTGTTACAATTAAGACTAAGGCCCCGAATTGGGAAATGTTTTTTAATTGAAGACAAGCTTTTTATTTTGAGGAATGGTTTCTTTTTAAATTGAGACATAGCTTTTTTTTTTTAAATTTTTTTATAGACTTTTTTTTAGGCAACATTTAAAAAAATGGACAAAAAAGTATTGATGATGTTCTTTTATAAATAGAGACATTGCTTTTACTTTTCACTGGATATTTTTTCATTTCGAGAGATTGGTTTATTATGTGTTATTTTTCTTGAGGACCAAAAAAAAACGACGCAAGATTTTTAATTGAATATATAATGTGATTGAGGTTTTTATTTAATTCCAAAGACCAGACAAATCTACCTTTTGTCTGGTCTTGGTTGGTCTTGACCCAAAACTGACTAAAAATGAGTTTGAGACCAAGACCTTTACTCAAGACCTTTACTCAAGAGCGTTCTGGAGCACATTTATCCAGAAATGCTTTGTGAATAAAACAATGACACCAATAACAGCCTTAAACTGAGCCACGACTGAAACTGAGACTGTTTTTAGACTCATTTTTGCATCGTTAACTCTTGTTTTGTCTGTTTTTTAAATCCTCATGAACTACAACCTGATCTTTTGGACCATTTGTTTCCAGTTTTCACACAGATCTGTCACATCCTGATCATTTCTTATCAGTGTTTCTCTTTGTTTTCTATTTTCTCTGTTTATGTTTGTCTTTTTCGTGCTGTTTCTTTCTGTGAACAGAAGTTTGAGCCTGAGATTGTCCAAAGTTAAAGTCACGTTTTATGATATTAGATGATAAACAGTTAAAGGAAATAAAGAAACAAAAGCAACTCCGTGTTTAATGCACACGTGAGATTTAACAGTTCATATAAAAGGGCAGAACTGGACTCCAAACGTACCGAGCCACGTGTTGAGCTTCTCCGAGCTGCAGTGTTCGAGCAGAGGCTGGATCAGGACGTCCAGGTCTTCTTTAGGAGCCTCCTTCGTGAACTTCTGCTCCAGGACAGAGGAAGAGGAGAGGAAACGAGGGTTCATGAAGCAAAAAGGAAGCAAGGGTAAAGAAATGAAGTGATAATAACACAGACAACAACCTCAAAAAACAATCAAATCAAAATGAAATTAGATCCAACGTCTCAATTCAAAAATGAGCATCATCAAAATTGTAGAAGAAAATAATTGTAGAAAAATAAAAGCAGAGGGACATTATTAAAGAGATTGTCTAAAAAAATAATTAAAAAAAAGACAATTAAATTAAAAAACACTTTGAAATTAAGAATGAGAAACCTGAAAAAGAAAAACAAACATTTTTTTAATGATGCTGATTTTTAAATTGCTTTTAGTTTTCACTGGATCTTTTTTCATTTTAAGAGGTTTTAGTTGGATTTAAGCAGGTTTTAGTCAGATTTGAACATGTTTTAGTTGGATTTGAACTGGTTTTAGTCAGATTTTAATAGATTTTGGTCAGATTTGAACAGCAAAAAAAAACCCCAAAACAAATAAAGAGACAAATAAATTCTGATTTGTAAATTGACAAATTGCTTTTAGATTCCATTAATCTTTTTTAATTTTGAGAGATTGGTTTCTTTTTTGAGGCAACATTAAAAAATCAACCCTGAGTTTTTGAAGGTGCCCCTCAGGGCCACCGTAGACGTTTGTCCGTTCAATTCAATCATTTTTCTGGAACAGTTTTGCTTCTTGTTTGTTCAGAGATGTTTAGAATAAGACCAGAACGGACCAGACTTAAATATAAACTCTGAATGTGTCCAGAGTGATGCCACAGACAGATTTATGAGAGAACTGAGTCCAGATTCTGCAGATCCAGATGTTTTTAAAGGTATTGATCATTGCTTTAATCTCAATAACCTGCTGCTCTTTTACTGCGACGGTTGCTGACTCTTCAGACTTACTCCTCCTTCATCCATTCATTCTTTTATCGATTGAACCATTAGGACAATAATAAACGGCGCTGTTTACTTTGTGTTGAATTGAAATGAGCTTTGATTTTATTGATGTTTGAGCCTCGACAGACACCATCTCTTCTTCTTTTGTGACACGTCGGAGTGTTCGGGATGAAAAGAAACCCCACGCTGCCTTCACTGCCTCCGGTTTTTCTCACAAAGCCTCATTGTGAAGCTAATTGTTTTACATTTGTGATCTCAGTCAGTGAGGTTTCCACGGCGACGGCAGCATCTCCAGGATTATGGTCCGATGTATTTGTTTAGAGATGTATTTACTATAAAACACTAAACACACTGGAAACATACTCTGTTCTCCTTCATTAACAAGTCTGATTTATTACAGAGACAATAAAGACCAGAGGTTTAACAAAGACGAGAGGAAAATATCCAAGAGCCAACAGTTTAATCTGAATTTATTCTTATTCCACAAGTACTGGTTTCAGGTGGATTTGTACAGGTTTAAGTTGGATTGGAAAAGGTTTTAGTTGGATTTGAACAGGTTTTATTTGGATTTGAACAAGTTTGAAGGGGTTTTAATCAGATCTGAACAGGTTTAAGTTGGAATTAAACAGGTTTTAGTGAACTTAAACAGGTTTTAGTTGGACTTGAACAGGTTTTAGTTGAACTTAAACAGGTTTTAGTTGGACTTGAACAGATTTTAGTTGGACTTGAACAGATTTTAGTCAGGTTGGCATGTTTTTGATGGATTTAAGGAGGTTTTATTGAGATTTTAGCAGGTTTCAATCACATTTTAACTGGTTTTAGTCAGATTTTAACTGGTTTTAGTCAGATTTTAACAGGTTTAAGTCAGATTTCAACAGGTTTTAGTCAGAATTTAATATATTTTAGATGAACACAGATAAACCTGGTTCATATCCACATCAGTAAAATCTACATGTTCTAGTTCATCATTAAGTTCTTACAGTGTATAATCAAATCAAAATAAGACTCAGACTGAGCCCAGAGAGAACACAACTCTTATTCTCGATGAAATAAATCATTCTGATCAGTTCCTGAGGCTCGTACCTCGACGGTGATGTGCAGAGGGTCCACGATCTGCCAGATCATCAGAGACAGAAAGTCCACGGCCAGCAGCACTCCGGCCGTCGCGTAGAGCTTCCACGGCTCCAACTGCTGCTGTGGGTCCAACAAACACAGGTGTATCAGTGAAAACGGTCCACAGAGTCATTCAGAGACCTGTCCCAAACCCACACTTCATGAAAACTGAATAAATACTACTTATACTCACACTGTCTATGTTCTGATACAAGTACAGACTCTAAAACAGATTGATTTGTATAAAAAACATAACATTTCTATCATTTCCATCGCTTAGGCTCAAATAATAAACTTGTTTGGACTCTCATTAATATTCATAAACACCGTCGGACATTTATTAGACTAAAAAAGGATCTAAAAAGCCCCAAAGGTCGGTCCTGTTTAAGATTTTAACGCTCATTCTTATTCAGAAGTGGTCTATAAATGGATTAATCTGGGATTTTCAGTTCCCAGCCTCCAGCCTCTAACGTCATGGTTCCATAAAGATATAATATTCTAAACGGGTCCATTTACAAACATTTAACCAACAGTGTCTATTATCTGCAGCTGAAACACCCGAGGGATCATTTATAAAGCTTTCTTTGCTCAAAAAAGGCTAAAGTATGTGACTTTTTGAGGCATCTCTTAACATCAAACTATAACAATAATCACCTGTGAAAAAAATGAGACCTCAAGACGTCATCTAGTCTTTATTATCGAGCATTTTAATAGTTTTCAGGGAGCTTCGTCCAATCACAGCTCGCTTCAGGAAAAAGGAGCGCTCCCATTGGTCGAAACTGACGTCAACAAGGAAGTAATGGCTGCTGATGAAACAGAGAAAGTGTATTTTCAGCTCTGGGTTTGTCTTTTTACAGAGAAAAACGGAGCAAAAAAGAAAAAAGAAAGAGGAGATAATTGCCGTTCTGATGCTAAAGTCAGAGCTAAAAGTTTACAGTCAGCTCTAAACTTCAGTTTGGTCAAATGGATTAGTATTTTGGAGGAAAAATTGCTCTGGTTTTATTTTTTAATAAAAGAGAAGCAGGAGAGGCTGATTTTGGAGGAGAGTGGAGAATAAAATTGAGTCGTGCCACTTTAATTCACACTTTCCTTTTTCTTTTTTTGACACATTTTCTCTTCAAATTGACTTTATATTTAATGGTAACAGCTGTCAGACTTGCTCCAGTAAAGATCCTCAGGGAACATTCAAGTCAAATGTAGACGTTAAAGGAAGCCAGTAAAGTCAGTGACACATTTTAAAAGTTCTTCAGATGACACAGACCCAGCTGAGCACAGAGTGAAGGAAAAGCGTCTTAAATAAATCTGGTGGAAGTCCGCTGCTGTTTCTGTGTCAGAGTCCGGAGCTGGCCTCTCAAAGCTCCTCCACAAAGCTTTCATATTTCAGACTTTCATTATCAGCGTCGACCACACGCTGTGAGCTCTGTCCCCGTCTCCTCTCTCCTCTGAGGACGTTTAGAGACTTAAATCCCTCAGTCTCTGCAAAACTCAAACATGACTCTGAGATTTACTCCAGAACTGAGGCGGGTCACGTGACTTAAACCTTAAAAAGTAATTCAAAATTTCACACAGGCCAGATTAAGCCAATTAGTTCAGTTAAATTCCTATTTCTAAGTTGTAAGATATTTCCAGCACAAAATAATCAAATTTTCATGTTTAATTTGCTGCTGTTTCTCTATTTTCATCTTTTTTGAGATGTTTCTCTGTAAAATAAGACGTATTTCCAACAGAATAACACATTTCCTTGGTTTATTTCCTTGTTCCTTCGTTGTTGACATCAGTGTCGACCAATGGGAGCGCTCCTTTTTACCTGAAGTGAGCTGTGATTGGACAAAATCCTGCTGTGGACTGATCATTCTCATCTATTAAAATCCTTCATTATAAAGACTAGATCACGTCTTAAGGTCTCATTTTTTCAGATGATTCCTGTTACAATAAACTTTAGGAGATTACACTGAAAAACTAAATGAAACAGGAAAAAATCATCAGGTAATAGAGTTTTAATGACAGCCAGATATTGTTTTTGCCTGAACACATTTGTAAAAGCCATGTTCCTGTGTCTTACCTTCTTCTTCTCCTTCTTCTCGTCCTTCTTGGTGAACAGAGTGTGGACCCACCAGATTTTGGTGAACATGCTGCCGTAGGCCACGCTGAAGCCCAGGCCCAGCAGCCACAGACGAAACTACAGCAGAAGAAGAACGAGAGGAGATCTCAGTTCAGTGAAGGGTTGTATTCTCCTGGTGTTTCATCCGTTGTGGGCGTTTACCTGACACACGACGGGGAACTGAGACCTGTGAACGTGATGCCCGTCGATGCCCAGAGGAAACACCGCGGCCAGAGCCATCATACAGCCCACCGCCGTCATGTTGTTCAGATACGGCTGTGAGTTCTGGATGTAGCTGTGAACAGAACCGGAGACAAACGTCAGGACAAAACAAGACCAAGACCAAGACTCAGACTCCACTCTCCTCCAAAAGCAGCCTAGGGACCTCTCCTGCTTCTCTTTTATTAAAAAATAAAACACAAAATACTAATCCATTTGACCAAACTGAAGTTTAGAGTTTAGCATTAGCTTAGCTGTGACTTCAGCGTCAGGACGACAATTATCTCCTCCTCGTTAAACATTACGTGATTGAATTGACAGTATTTATCTGTGTTTTACGTTGTCTCCCTTTTCTCTGTTGATGCTTTTCTTTTTTCAGCTGTTTCTCTGTTAAAAGACATATTCAGCTGAAAATACACTTTATCTGCAGCTATTAAACTTCCTGGAACGTCATGTGACAAGTGTCGACCAATGGGAGCGCTCCAAGGTTTTCTGTTCCCTTACAATAAACAGTAAAAGACTGTTTTTTCACTATTTGTGTTTAAACCATTTTCACAACTAGAAGAAAAAATATCAGGTTCATTCTGTTTAAGTGACTCCAAATCTGTTAAAAACAAGAATCTGGACAGCCCTGAATGCATCACACTTCAACGTAACTCTTTTATTATGATCAGAATAAACCCAAAAAGAAAAAAAGAGCACAATGCCGTCTTCTGTAGCGACGTTACTGGAAAATCTTGAATTAAATGGCTGTGCTTTAACAATATCGACAGTGGCTTGAACTTATTTAACAGAAGCAGCTCAGAGCCTGCAGCGTTTTGTCTGAAGCTGGAACACAATCAAAGCTCCCGAAGGAACAAACCTGACGCTCTCCACAAACTACGATAAGCCCAAGGACTTCTGGGATTTAACTCTCTTTGACCCGGGTCAGACATCACAGATCCGGGGTAAACGCTCGCCGCCGGAGCTGCTCAGACTCCTGTTAAGCTTCCAAATCCTACATCAAAAGGTGTTTTTTAAGGAAAGTCTATTTGCATTTGGTCCAAGGCTAAAGGCTTAAGCTGCGACAATGAAGAGGATCCAGACTCTGAACGAGATAAAACTAAAACGCTGCAGAGACAATATGTGTTTGTGTGGTCTGTTATTGTCGCTGGAACTGGTCTAGTCCGGGTTCAGTCCTTGGTTTAGTCCTAATTTTGGGTCTGTTTTAAGCTTTAAAGACCTGAATGTATCATGAGTTTAGTGCTGATTTAGTCCCGAGTTCAGTCTTAGTTTATACCTGATTTATTTTAGGTTTAGTCAAGGTTTTGTACTAAATTTAGATGTGTTTAAGTCTTGGGTTTAGCTCCTGTTAACTTAGTTTAAGTCAAGTTCATGTTTATCCCTGGATTTAGACTTTTTCATCAGTTTCGTCCTCAGGTTTTGCTCTGGTTTTGGTTTTAGTTTAATCCTGGTTTACTCCCAGTTTAGATTTTGTTTTAATATTGGTTTAACCTTTTGTTTAATCTTGGTTTATCTGTTTCAGTCCATGTTTAATACTGTTGTAGAACTCAAGAAGACGCCACCAACCAAGACCAGAAATGACATCTTATTATTTTACCGGTTCCTTGTATCTATTAAAGTGAATATTAAACTCTACACACACTGTTTCTGTAAAAGTGAGCTTGGTGTTTGAAATGGTACGAATAATTTACTGACTATAACATTTATTTAGATTTATTTTATCTGCTTCTTGTTTGTCTCGTCTGTTCTCTGTAAAAAGGTCTGTACTAAACCCTGAGCATCAATAACAATTCTGTGAGTCTAAGTTAAAATATTAAATGAATACCTTCCATTTTGACACATTTTCCAAACCATTGAACCTGAAACAAAGACGTAAACTGGTCCTGAACTCACCGCACGTTGCTGTTGTAGATGTTGAAGGTGAGGCAGACGATGCCGAGGAGGATCCCGAGGCCGGCGAACACCGACACGGCCGCGAACAGTTTCTGAGAGAGGTACCTGAACTCCTCGATCACGACGGTGCGATCGGCCGGAGGACCCGCTCCTGCAGACGGCGCAGACAAAAGCAGAAACATGAAAACTAATGGTGCATTCAGGGACTCCTCGGGAACTCGTTATTCCGCCTGAGACTCTGTTGAGGTTATTTTCATCATCAACATAAGATATTTTAGTTTAATACAAGTCATTTAAACTGTTTTCACATTAATAACTTGATCATTTGACCAGTTTTTTGTCCATTTAGACTTATTTAGACTTCAGGGAATTTTACAAGAACAAGAACAATGTAAAGAAGGAGAAGGCCAGCTCGATCTGTTTAAGAACATCTCTGATTAAATTAGACAGAAGCATTAAAGTAGTTCAACAAACAGAATCTGGGATGAATTAACTGATCATTTCGTAGCTTGTCCCTTTAAAGAAGCGAGAATGTCCACAGAAAATATGATAAAGTCGACAAACACTGGTATAAATTGACACTTTTGAGAAAATGTCTTGGTGTAAATTGTGAATTAAAATTAAAGACAGACAAATCAATCACTTTTTACTTTCTGAATCACTTTCTCAATTTACAAATCCTTCAAAATGCGTCTATATTAATGCTACATTGAATAATTTCCCACCAATTCCATCTCTTTTACTGATATTTTAAGAATCAAACCCAATCTTCAACCAGAATTATCCCTAAATGCATGTTTTGGGTGAATTACTCTGAATACTGCTGCAATCAGGAAACAAATCAGCAAAAAAACAACCCGATTTGTGCCATTAATGAGTCCTTTCTCTTCTTCTTTTCTTTTGAACACATCTGGTAAACACTGGAGGTTATTTTCAGGACTATTTTCCATCACAACATTTTAAACCCATCCGTATTCGTATTTAAAGTGCTCTGATCCGTGCCGACTCCATAGATCCGTTCAGATGAGGCTCCGATGGGAATTGAACCTGCGACTTCGACCTCTACAAGGTCAAACAACAATGCAGCAGTTTTCTATTTACCATCTTCTTTATCCTGCTTTTCCATTTAACTGTATTTATTAAACCCACTGTTGTACACTGCAGTGGAACTGATAAGAAAAACCCTGACAGACTTACTTCGGCTGCATTTAATAAATAAAAAAGCACATTTATTCTGCGCAGGTGTAAGGAACATTGTGTTTGTGAATTAAACGGCAGCACCTGCTCCACATTTACATTCAGCTCCGGCTCAAAAGAACATCATGTGCATTTTTGGACGTTTACCAGAGACTCGTGGTTAAATCTCAGCAGCAGCAGCGACGTAAGCAAAGTTTGGTGTTAATTAAGAGTCTGGAGTCAGGGTTCAGGACGAGAAAGCGCCGGCTAATTATCCTCCATGTGCAGCTTTAAACATCCTCCGGGACAGGATTACAGAGGTCACGGGGTCGGACTCAACCACGGGCCCAGAAAAAGAACTGTAGATTCACAGCAGCTCAATATATTAGCTGCACCGGCCAATGAAGTCAAGTCAGGTTTAGATGGATTTGAAATGGTTTTACGTGGATTTAAACAAGTTTTAGATGGATTTGAAATGGTTTTAGGTGGATTTGAACAAGTCTTGGATGGATTTGAACAGGTTTTAGTTGGATTTGAACAAGTTTTAGTTGGATTTGAACATGTTTGAGTTGGATTTGAACTGGTTTTATTTAGATTTGAACAGATTTTATTTGGATTTAAACCTGTTTTAGATGGCTTTAAACAGGTTTTACGTGGACTTAAACAGGTTTTAGATGGATTTGAACAGGTTTAGGTTTGATTTAAACAGGTTTTAGATGGATTAGATTAGATCAAAAACCTGTCCAAATCCAATTAAAACCTAGTGCTAAAAGGATCACGTTCTAAATGTAATGAAGGGCCACATAAAACACTGACCCTGTGTAATTACAGTAGTATTTATAAGACCTCACACTGGGACTTATAAAGGGTTAATAACTGTGTAATAAACCTCTGTAACAAGCTTCGTAAAAACCCACAGAGTGAGGTAACGAAGAGTAACGAACTGGTGTCGTCTCGAGTCTAAACCCTCCTCTGTCCTCGTCCCTTCAGGAGCCAGGACCAGCCGTTTCCACGGAGACCCAGCTCGGTAACGGTTGCCACAGCGATCAGAGGCAACGCTGAAGGGGTTGTCACGGCAACCGCGAAGCTGCCGTCGAGAGAGACCAGAGAGAGACCAGAGAGACCAGAGAGAGACCAGAGAGAGACCAGAGAGAGACCAGAGAACAGAAGATCAAGACCAGAGAAACCAGAGAGAGACCAGAAGACCAGAGAGAGACCAGAGAGAGACAGAGAGAGACCAGAGAGAGACCAGAGAGAGACCAGAGAGAGACCAGAGAGAGACCAGAGAGAGACCAGAGAGAGACCAGAGAGAGACCAGAGAGACCAGAGAGAGACCAGAGAGAGACCAGAGAGAGACCAGAGAGAGACCAGAGAGAGACCAGAGAGAGACCAGAGAGAGACAGAGAGAGACCAGAGAGAGACCAGAGAGAGACCAGAGAGAGAGACCAGAGAGAGACCAGAGAGACCAGAGAGAGACCAGAGACCAGAGAGAGACCAGAGAGAGACCAGAGAGAGTCCAGAGAGAGACCAGAGAGAGACCAGAGAGAGACCAGAGAGAGACCAGAGAGAGACCAGAGAGACCAGAGAGAGTCCAGAGAGAGTCCAGAGAGACCAGAGAGACCAGAGAGAGTCCAGAGAGACCAGAGAGAGACCAGAGAGAGACCAGAGAGAGACCAGAGAGAGTCCAGAGAGAGACCAGAGAGAGACCAGAGAGAGACCAGTGAGACCAGAGAGACCAGAGAGAGTCCAGAGAGAGAGTCCAGAGAGACCAGAGAGAGACCAGAGAGAGTCCAGAGAGACCAGAGAGAGACCAGAGAGACCAGAGAGAGACCAGAGAGACCAGAGAGAGTCCAGAGAGACCAGAGAGAGACCAGAGAGAGAGACCAGAGAGAGACCAGAGAGAGTCCAGAGAGAGACCAGAGAGAGACCAGAGAGAGACCAGAGAGAGACCAGAGAGAGTCCAGAGAGAGACCAGAGAGAGACCAGAGAGAGACCAGAGAGAGTCCAGAGAGAGACCAGAGAGAGACCAGAGAGAGACCAGAGAGAGACCAGAGAGAGTCCAGAGAGAGACCAGAGAGAGACCAGAGAGAGACCAGAGAGACCAGAGAGAGACCAGAGAGAGACCAGAGAGAGTCCAGAGAGAGACCAGAGAGAGACCAGAGAGAGACCAGAGAGACCAGAGAGTCCAGAGAGAGACCAGAGAGAGACCAGAGAGAGAGACCAGAGAGAGACCAGAGAGAGTCCAGAGAGAGTCCAGAGAGAGACCAGAGAGAGACCAGAGAGAGACCAGAGAGAGTCCAGAGAGACCAGAGAGACCAGAGAGAGTCCAGAGAGAGAGTCCAGAGAGACCAGAGAGAGACCAGAGAGAGTCCAGAGAGACCAGAGAGAGACCAGAGAGACCAGAGAGAGACCAGAGAGACCAGAGAGAGTCCAGAGAGACCAGAGAGAGACCAGAGAGAGAGACCAGAGAGAGACCAGAGAGAGTCCAGAGAGAGACCAGAGAGAGACCAGAGAGAGACCAGAGAGACCAGAGAGAGACCAGAGAGAGAGACCAGAGAGAGACCAGAGAGAGACCAGAGAGACCAGAGAGAGACCAGAGAGACCAGAGAGAGTCCAGAGAGAGACCAGAGAGACCAGAGAGAGTCCAGATAATAACCCCACAAAGTTCAGATTTGTTTAGCATTAGCCCTGATGTGAGCAGATCATATCAGTTGCCGTGGCGACAGGTGTGTTAACAGCGCGTGATGGCATCTTGACACTTTACACTTTTGTTCAGACGTGTATCGACTGTTCTGTTCTTTTTGTGAAGGACGTTAAACAGGTCACTCGTCCCTCGCCGCTCGCTCTGACCTCGAATCTTTTTACTCCCGTCTCTTCGGTCCGTTTCTTTAAAGCCTGAAGAAGGTGAGTCTGGAGGCAGAGCGTGGATTGATTAAGGCTCGGTTCAGACGGAAGTGTGTCAGGACTCGAGGGACGAGCGTCAACATCGACAGAACGCTCTCCAGACGCATCAACGCAACGGGTTTTAACAGAGTCACAGAGTCACAGGGTTAAAACAAACACTCTGGGACGAAGAAATCACAGCATGACAAGTTTAAGATGGATTTGAACAGGTTTTTAGATGGATTTGAACAGGTTTTAGTTGGATTTAAACAGATTTTAGTTGGATTTAATCAGGTTTTAGTTGGATTTGAACAGGTTTTAGTTGGATTTAAACAGGTTTTAGTTGGAAAGAAAGAGTCCTAGTTTTAGTCCTGGTTTATTCCTGGTTTAGTCCTTGTTTTAGTTCTTGTTTTGTCCTTTTTTAGTCCTGGTTTTGTCCTAGTTTTAGTCCTTGTTTTAGACCTTGGTTTGTCCTTGTTTTGTCCTTGTTTTAGTCCTTGTTTAGTTCTGGTTTTGTCCTGGTTTTAGTCCTTGTTTTGTCCTAGTTTTAGTCCTTGTTTATTCATTGGTTTAGTCCTTGTTTTGTCCTTGTTTTAGTCTTTGTTTTGTCCTAGTTTTAGTCCTTGTTTTAGTCTTTGTTTTGTCCTAGTTTTAGTCCTTGTTTTAGTCTTTGTTTATTCATTGTTTTAGTCCTTGTTTTGTCCTTGTTTTAGTCTTTGTTTTGTCCTAGTTTTAGTCCTTGTTTATTCATTGTTTTAGTCCTTGTTTTGTCTTTGTTTTGTCCTTGTTTTAGTCTTTGTTTTGTCCTAGTTTTAGTCCTTGTTTTAGTCTTTGTTTTGTCCTAGTTTTAGTCCTTGTTTATTCATTGTTTTTGTCCTTGTTTTGTCCTTGTTTTAGTCTTTGTTTTGTCCTAGTTTTAGTCCTTGTTTTAGTCTTTGTTTTGTCCTAGTTTTAGTCCTGGTTTATTCCTGGTTTAGTCCTTGTTTTAGTTCTTGTTTTGTCCTTTTTTAGTCCTGGTTTTGTCCTAGTTTTAGTCCTTGTTTTAGACCTTGGTTTGTCCTTGTTTTGTCCTTGTTTTAGACCTTGGTTTGTCCTTGTTTTGTCCTTGTTTTAGTCCTTGTTTATTCCTTGTTTTATTCCTTGTTTAGTTCTGGTTTTGTCCTGGTTTTAGTCCTTGTTTTGTCCTAGTTTTAGTCCTTGTTTTAGTCTTTGTTTTGTCCCAGTTTAAGTCCTTGTTTTAGTCTTTGTTTTGTCCTAGTTTTAGTCCTTGTTTATTCATTGTTTTAGTCCTTGTTTTGTCCTTCTTTTGTCCTTGTTTTAGTCTTTGTTTTGTCCTAGTTTTAGACCTTGTTTTAGTCTTTGTTTTGTCCTAGTTTTAGTCCTTGTTTATTCATTGGTTTAGTCCTTGTTTTGTCCTTGTTTTGTCCTTGTTTTAGTCTTTGTTTTGTCCTAGTTTTAGTCCTTGTTTTAGTCTTTGTTTTGTCCTAGTTTTAGTCCTTGTTTTAGTCTTTGTTTTGTCCTAGTTTTAGTCCTTGTTTATTCATTGTTTTAGTCCTTGTTTTGTCCTTGTTTTGTCCTTGTTTTGTCCTTGTTTTAGTCTTTGTTTTGTCCTAGTTTTAGTCCTTGTTTTAGTCTTTGTTTTGTCCTAGTTTTAGTCCTTGTTTTAGTCCTTGTTTTGTCCTAGTTTTAGTCCTTGTTTATTCCTTGTTTTGTCCTGTTTGGTTTAATCTCACCGCTCAAAGAAAACTCCAAATTAACAACAGTCACAAAATAAAAAAGACACAGATGCAGAAAGAAGAGACTGAGGTGTCTCTGTTGGAGTCGAATCCTGACGAGGCTTTGTTCAAATCAAAACAGAAACAAAGCAAGACCCGTCCGGCGTCTGTTGTGTGTTTGATGCTGATCCTGAGTCAGCTCCAGATTCAGTGACGTCAGACGCTGCTGCTTTATTTAGATTTCTTTTTCTGAATCGTATGTAATCAAGCTGCAATGTTCCCCGCTCCGTTTGTGTGTGTTTACCGCTGACGCTCAAACCAAAATTACAGCACAGAGCCTTTCTACCAACAACTCTCTCTGTTACTGATGAAAACACACAAGAATCAGACCGTTTTTTTACTTAAATACGTGTGTTTCAACTACTTCTGGGGCTATACCTGTGTTTGTCTGACTTTGATTTGATTCACGAGTCAAAAAGATGCACATTTAGATGAATTGGTGAAACTAAATCTAAAAAGTGAATGCATCTAACTGGACGTCTGTGAGTCTAATGATGCATTCACGTGGCCTGGTGTTTAAACGCGTTCAGTCTCACGATAAACAATGATTTTACTACATATTAATTACTGAATAGCACATTAACACGTTGATTTTATGAGATGAAAGCACATACACAAGAAAAACACTTCCCTAAAGCCTTTCAAGGAGCAAATAAAGGTATTACAAGCTTCAGAGGAAGTATTTTCTCTTTAAACTTTTATATAACTTTACAATAATCACACGAAGAAATGAGACAGACTTTACTCAAGGAGCTTTTTCTCACTGGACACAAATATAGAGAAGTGGCTCAGTCTCAGCTGGTGTTTCCTCTGGATTTTAATAAAAATACTGATGATTTAATGCATTAATATCAGACCGAGACTTAAAAAGTTCCATAAATACGAGACGTGACGTTAGCAAACAGATTTATCAGAAACATCAATTAAAATCTGTATTTATGCCGAAATTAGCTTCATTTCTGCATCTCGTTCTCAAACATCGAGTCGGTGAACGCACTGGATTCTGGGAAATGTATTCTACCTTTGAAAATCTCAGTTTGAAGGGGTCTGTAGCCCCTCGATCTAAAAGAAAATAAAGAAACCCCTTCGACTTAACAAGAACGAGCAAAACCGAGGGATAGAGCTCAGGAAGAACTGGTTTAAACCTGTGACAGAGTTGAATATTGCTCTAAATATTGCTCTGTGTTTGTGTTTGTTTGTGTCTCACCGATCCAGACGTCGTTCCCGAACCAGGACAGGTTCTTCTGAGAGCTGTCGTAGTATCCGATCTTCTTATAGCTTCCTCCTGAAAAAACACAAACCACAGAAGAAAACCTTTTTAAAAAGACAGTCCTGGGTCTAGTCCTGGTTTAATCCCATTTTACTTCTGGATTAGTCCCAGGTTTAGGGTTTTTGTTAAGTCCAGGATTATTATTAATATTATTATTATACCGAGACCGGTCCAGACTGAGAAACTACTCTCTAGTATCTAGTATCTGTATCTAGAGGAACAGTCTCAGATCGATCTATCGGTAAACACTCGGTCCATAAACACTTTGTGCTGCAACAGAAATCAATACGCAGTGATTTTCAGTGAGAAATGTGTTTTGTGATGGATGTGAAGAGTGTAAATGTGGAAGTTTTACCTTGGAGCTGCTCGATCAGAGTCATGGCCATCCTGGAGCCCTGAGCGTCGAACACAACGTGGCCCTGGAACAAACATTCATTCTGCTTTAGTTCAGCTTTCGTTCAGTAATAAAAATAAAAAACTGAAGTGAAATAGAGATTCTAAAGGCAGCTGCACCAGTCTCTCTTTAACTTGGAGCTTCTTGCACTAAACCTGATGTTTGTTTCACTCAAAATAAGTTTATTTTCAGATTAATTCAACTGCGAAAAGCAACAAGGAACAAGACTATTACAAAAATACAAAGACTGTCTCTAGAGGCTGTAATGTAAAGTCAACAGATTTCATTTTCAATAATAAAATAAAACAATGGCTGCCAGTAAAACCAATTAAATGTTTCCACATCAAAGTTTTAGTTATTACAATCAAAATCATTTATACTCTTCATGTTGGATTAGCTCGGACCAAACAGAAAACAGAATTTTCAACTGAGGAACAAAAATTAATAAAAAATAAAAAAGAGAAGAGAAAGAGACTGTGTCTGATTGAACGGATGTGATTAGTTTTTCCTGTAAACTCCACATGAGCTGCACCAAAGACACTTTCACTGATCCATTCTCCATTTGTTTAATTCTCACAGACATCACTCTTTCATCTTTTTAAGAAGACATCAAGTCATGATTTTAGGCCAGAATTTACACTCCTTTTGTTTTTGGTTCTTTAGATGTTTGTGGTCTGTGTGAAGTTGTGGCAGAGCTGAGCTGTAAGTGGACCCAGAGCCAGCAGCATTCAAACCAAACTAATGACTCACACAAAGAGAGCAGCTTGTTTTAACCAAAAAACACATTTTTCACTGTTCGTTTTACCTGTGTTTCATATTTAAATGTACAAGTGCCTTTGTGTTTAGGGAAAAACAAGTCTAAATGTGTATTTAAAGGTGCATACGTCGTAAGATGTTACTGGAAGTGGACTTTGACGGTTTTCAATAGTGTTTAATTACATCAAATTAACACTTAATGCATTTTCTATGTTGGAAAAACACAGATTTAAAGCTCTGTAGAAGCCAATAGAAGCTACATTTACATATTCAACCCACGTCAGACCTATTTCCACTGGGATTGTTCACAGACAACACCTG
Source organism: Rhyacichthys aspro (assembly GCA_036850595.1). Classification (NCBI taxonomy): domain Eukaryota; kingdom Metazoa; phylum Chordata; class Actinopteri; order Gobiiformes; family Rhyacichthyidae; genus Rhyacichthys; species Rhyacichthys aspro. The sequence goes on along the minus strand of CM072163.1, from coordinate 386,335 downwards.
TTAGCATCACCAGCTACAGCGCCACTCACCGAGACGCCTTCGAAGGAGCTGGTGTTGAGCGCTCGGTAGATCTCGGACGTGATGTCGTGGTTGTTGTAGTTGAAGTCCTCGAGCCGTCGTCCTTTGGCTTTGAGTCGCTCTGCGGTTTTGTTCAGGGCCAGAGCTAAAGCCCAGACGGCGTCGAAGGCTAACGGCGCCTCCTGGAACCCACCGGTCTCCTCCGGGTTCTTCCCCCCGAGAAGAGACATGAGCTCGGCCAGGAACTCCTGAGACGTCTGGACGGGGACGAGAAAGGACAGGATGAAGAAAAATAACTAGAGAATTTATATTTAAAGCTCTTATAATAGACTCATTATGTTGTTCGATATTTCAACCACAAATCTGCTCAGAGAAAATTAATACTGGGAAGAAAACAATATATTAAAAAATATTGTAAATAAATTTTAAAATATCTGTTAAATTAACAGTAAAAAATTGGCAGCTGTTGTTGTCAGACATTCACCATAAAAAATACAGGAAAACTTTTTCAATTTTGCAGTAAAATGATATCAGTACTGTTGATTTGACCATTATAGGTTGCATTTTGATCAAAATTTTACAGTTAAAATTACAGAATTTCCTATTTTTTGAAACAGAATTAAAGCATATATTTAACATGTTTACAGTAAAAAAAGGGAACTTTTTAATGTGTTTTTTAATAAGCCAATAAAAAAAAACACAGGAAACTGAACCTTCCAAATCTACATGAGGTCCATTTACAAAATAAGACGAGAAATACAGGCATCTGAACAGCAAACATCAGCTCTTATTTTGAAAACACTTTCCTCATGCTCAAGATTTTACATCTGAGGCTGAGATTAAGCTCCTTCTTAAGCCTCCAACAGAACGGCAGCAGTGCTTTCATTAAAAAGGAGTGAAAAACATAAATATGTGGATTATGAAAAAGCAACAGTCTTTTGTTTTCTCGTTTTTGTTTTCTCCTTTTTGTTTTCTCTTGTTGCCGGTCTCTCCTGTATCTCTGCTGATTTTCAGTCTGAGCTCAATTAAGCCACTATCTCCACCTCCATTCACTCGTGTCAGAGTCGTCTCATTGAAATTCCCGAGTGGCGTTTGACATTTAAATGCACCGTCGTCGTCGAGAATCGAGCTGACGCCGCGCCGCAGTATCTGCCTCGTCCCGGATTCATCTCGGAGCCGCATCTCGGAGAAACCTGCCGGCTCCTGACTCGGGGAACGGGATTTGAATAGAGCTTATCTCCGCAGAGCGAGGCGGGCGAGGGCTACGTCAGCGAGAAACCACAGGAGCTGCACGGATTCATGAAGGTGTGTCAACAACAGCTGCACGTCGGGACTCACCAGGTTGGACACGCCGCGCACCGTCTCCGGGTTCAGCATGACGATCTCGGTGGTCACGTGACCCTCCACAGCCTCCGTCATGTTCTCCACGGTGCAGTTAATGGCCGGGTCTTTGATTTTGAACCAGTTGTCTGCGTACCATCCGATCAGGAACCACACGTACTTCTTCCCGTAAAGCTTCTCCTTAAACACCTGCAGCACAAACAAACGGCTCTCATTAAGGATTCATTCAACAAAACGTATATAAAAATAGACTCCAACATAAACTAAAGGTGGAATATTTGCTTTGACTCACTCATCCTAAAAATGAATAATATAGATAGATATTTGTAGTTTTTACTGCTTGTTATTATAGAATGTTGTCTGTGTTATTATTTTGTTGTTTGTCTTGTTTAGTTTTTCTGAGCCTGGTGTTTTATGCACGTTTTTGTTTCTTATCTTCGTTCTTTCTTTTTGTAAAACAGTATATTGCGTTGAATTATACTTTTATCGGCTAAATAAATAAATAAATAAATAAATTCCTGTTCGGGGTCAAAGGTGACGTGGAGGACACATTTGTTTACTATAAACAATTTAGATTCACCAGTTCACCTTTACACAGTGGAGCAGGAAGTAAAGTACTTAAGTAAAAGTACAGATAGAAAGGCAGAAATCACATTAAAATTATTACTTGAGTATTAGAATACTTGCTTTTAAATGTACTTAAAAGTATTTGACTCAGCTTCAACAACTAATGAATGTAAAATTGATTTAAGATAATAATGGATAATAATGATTAAAAACACACTGATATGAGAGTCAGATGAAGACTGTATCGCTGTAGCTCAAAGGAACATTAGATTTAGGTAAATATTAATGCACTACTTTAACATTTAATTGAAGCTGTTGCACGTTTACAACAATAACAGGGTTCTTACACCTTTTCTAAGTTCAAACTCCAGCACTTTAAGCACTTTCAAGGTGTGTTTTCATGTTTTTCAAGCCCCTTGCTGCAGTAAATTACAGGTTGACATAAATATACCGTATGTAGTTCTCATTTAAATCCACTGCGGCATAAAAAAGACCCCAATGTGACATTTCCAACTTAAATTGTTGAATACTTTGGACACAGACAAGGGACAGTTCACCCAAAAATAAACTTGTTTGATCAAAAAGGTGTTGGTTTATTGGATAAAGTGTCCCTTCTCTTTCAAGATTTGATCCACGTTTTAGCTTTGTAGTCTTGAAGCCAGCGATCATTGAAACATCAACCTCCGGGATGTTTTTATGTCCGATCTGCTCCAGCAGGGGGCGCACATCCAAAAACAACGGTAGAATACGCAAAACGCAAGCACTTTATCCAAAATTCAAGGACTTTTAAAATCTTCAAAACACTAGATTAAAATTCAAGCATTTCCAAGGGTTTCAAGCACCCGTACGAACCCTGATACTTGTAAAAATATACAAGTTAAATATTTGTTCTAAAATGTAGTGGAGTAGATTTAAAAGTGGGAAACTGTTAATGTTAATGTGTCCTTGGTTTGAGTTTGAGGAAAACGGACTCATACGTTTATATTTTATCTTTTAATGAACTGAAACATGGAAAAGGAGAACATTTCAAGTCAGGACACAAGCCTAATGCCAGATGCTGCATGTTCTGTTCTTGCATCAGTAAATTTAGTTGCATCTGCTTTAGACTGTGCTTTAACAGGAGACGCTAACAAAAAAAACCCCAATCAGCACAGCCTCGAGGTGAACACTCTGAAATTAGCATAAAACCTTTAAAAATCCGTGCAACAGCTCTCTTGATACAGACTGACGCTCGACACTTCTGTGAGAAAAGATGATAAATAAGATCAGGTTTCCCCGAGACGAGCCCGGAGCGCCGCATCGCTGCCAAATAGTGAGACGTTCAAACGGCTCATTACACAGTTCAGAGTCTGCTAACGGCCCTCGGCTTCGTCTGCAGGCACCAGTCAAAGAAAAGGGCAGAAATACAAACCTCGCAGAACACCTTCCTGGCCTCGGTTTCGTAAAAGAGACCCACGATGATCCGGGCGTCCTGCCTCTGTGACAAAAACAAACAGAAACCAGGTTAATCACATCAGACACAGATTTAACCGTGTTCAGGTTTAACTGAGATGTTTCAGTGTCTGAGATGTCACAGAGGCTCAGTAAACAAGACTGAGGTTTTATTTCTGTCAAACCGTTCCCAAGACGTTTAATACTTGAATCATTTCTTCTTCTAGTTGTGAAAATGGTTTAAACCCAAATAGTTTATTACAAAATCAATGTCTTTTAACAGAGAAACAGCTGAAAAAAGAAAAGCATCAACAGAGAAAAGGGAGACAACGTAAAACACAGATAAATACTGTCAATTCAATCACGTAATGTTTAACGAGGAGGAGATAATTGTCGTCCTGACGCTGAAGTCACAGCTAAGCTAACGCTAAACTCTACACTTCAGTTTGGTCAAATGGATTAGTATTTTGGAGGAAAAATTGCTCTGGTTTTATTTTTTAATAAAAGAGAAGCTGCTTTTGGAGGAGAGTGGAGTCTGTCAGTATTTTTTAACGACTAAATTCTATTAATTAAACCAACTACAGCAGAAAGTTCCAGTAACAACTAATTTTAAGCATTATTTAATGATATATTGGGTATAACTGATTAACCAGTCGAATAATAAAGCTGAACTTCTCTCCACTAGTGACTGGACTATTGCTCCTGTCAGTGTTTTCTAGTAACACTTAAGTTTTTTAGCTGCCCCCTGTGACTTTTTCCACCAAAAATAAAAGCAGAGTTCTAAATATTGGGAGGGCCTTACCCAGAAATAGAAGTTCAGCGTTTCAAAATATAACAAAGGATGATTTTACTGAGATATAAAAGTGGCTAACACATTTCTCGCATGAAGTAAATGTACAAATAGAGATAAAAGAGCTCAGTAAATGTTTTTTTTTAAATGTAAACTGGTTAAATATATTCAGAGCTGTCGCAGAAACACAATTAAACCCGCCTCGTGTCAAACTCAAAGAAGCCTGCTCCGTCTGCGACACGTTTAACGGAGGAACTTCCTGCAGCTCAGCCTCACGTCGCGCGGCTAATTATCGCAGCGCATTAATTTCCTGCTTCTATCACACGGCTGAATGCTAATGTGTGTGTGTGTGTGTGTGTGTGTGTGTGCAGCAGCTGTGGAGGTGAAGCAGGGGAATATCTGATCAAAGCACCTTCAGGTTCTTCACAGCCACCGCCGGGTCGGTCAGGAAGCTCTGGCGAACGCTGATCTCGATGCCTGCCTCCTTCGTTCGCTGCTCCAGGTCGTCCAGAGTCTGACACGAGAAAACACGACGTCAATGCAACGGTTTGAATGTGACTAGACGCAGAAAATGTGTGACTGCAGGAGATGGAAATGTATTGAAGCCAGCAGAAATCATGTATTGAACAGTTTAGGAAAAGAGGACAATAATCATTTAGCTAGATTCACATCAGGAAAGTCTGTTGCTTCTTCGGAGACTAATATTTGTAAAAAAGAAGCGTGTTTGGAGACAGCTGCAAACATTGGCCAGAAACAATCATTCAGGTCTCGCTACTGCACTTGTTATCAGGGTTTTTGTTTTGTTGCTACAGCTACAAATCTGTGAAAATCATCTTGAATGTCAATATAAGCTCATTCAAAGTCAGTTTCACCACGTTCTACGGTTTCTAGAGAGAAGACGAGCATGTTTTTTCACTTTAACCTTGTTCAGAACCCCGCTCCTTCATGTTTCCGCTAAACCTGGTAAATACCACCGCATTTCTGTGTTTTCTCTGGTTATGTGTGCGTCTGCCCAACTATCAAGGAGGCTCTGGAATCCCCTGCACACTCGGTCCGGACTAAACGAGGGAAAGGGATCGAGAAGATGAAAAGAAAACAAAAAACAATCGTCCATATTCTTGAGAAAGGAAAGAAAACAAAAAAGTCTGGTCCGTGCAGCTCACTTCATTACAGAAGAATCCAATGTTCCTATCATAAAAACAGCTGGGTTCTGTATGTATTTATAATTCAGTGTTTTTATCACATGATAGGGGTCAAAGATCGGTCTGTTTTACACTAATACTGTGCTGTACTTAACCTTCATCTCAGACCAGACACTCCTTGAATACAACAAACTAACAGCAGCAGTAAAAGATGACATTTTGATTTTGATTTCAATAAAAACCCAAAGAGAAAAAAGAGATTTAAAAACAGAGAGTGAGTTGTTCTGATTCTGTCTGATTCTTGTGCAAAGGCAGCTCTTTCCACATTTTGGAGCCGAAATTAAGACTTTTAAAAACAAATGTAATGGAGCTTTTACTGTGGGCCAAGCTTTAGATGCTTAATAAAAGACTTATTGCATTTCTTTTTGCAGTAAGCGCTAGAATAAGGGGCAGTAACTGGATAAACCTGAAGGAGCAGAGGGGTCTTTAACCTCTATTACAGGAACAAGTGCTGCTTTATCGACCGGAGCTGGATCAATACTGCCTCCAGATCTCCACAAACGCCGGGATTAAACTGAAGGGAAACCTCAGTTCATTAGTAATTCAGGAGAGGTTAAGACGTGACAGAAACACTGATGGTGAAGGGTGCAGGTACTGACGGAGGTGAAGACTTCGGTGGTCTGCTGGATGGTGGCGATGCGGGTCCATTTCCACTTCTGGAACAGCTGGACTCTGGTGGGATTGTGGAGCGTGGCCGAGGGGTGGGTCCTGAAGAAGGTCGGGAAACGCTGCCGATTGGACAGAGCTGGAGAACTGGAGCCGTACGACAACTGAGGACAGAAAACACCGGGATTAGAACTAAACAAACTCTCTTTTAGACGAGTAGAGTGATCCTTTGTCTTCATTCAAATGAATAAGACGTTAGTTTAAATCTCCAGTCCCTGATGTTCTTTTTTTGTCCCTGTCTCAGACTCTCCTCCAGAAGTAGCCTAAGGACCTCTCCTGCTTCTCTTTTATTAAAAAATAAAACCACAAAATACTAATCCATTTGACCAAACTGAAGTTTAGAGTTTAGCGTTAGCTTAGCTGTGACTTCAGCGTCAGGACGACAATTATCTCCTCCTCGTTAAACATTACGTGATTGAATTGACAGTATTTATCTGTGTTTTACGTTGTCTCCCTTTTCTCTGTTCATGCTTTTCTTTTTTCAGCTGTTTCTCTGTTAAAAGACATATTCAGCTGAAAATACACTTTATCTGCAGCTATTAAACTTCCTGGAACGTCATGTGACAAGTGTCGACCAATGGGAGCGCTCCAAGGTTTTCTGTTCCTGAATAGAGGTTCTCATCTGTTACAATCCCTTAGAATAAACAGGAGATGGATCAGAAACACTGTTTTTACACAAATTATTGATTTTACAAGAAACTATTTGAGATTTAAACCATTTTTGCCTGTTTTCTTCCAAATCCAGACAATTCTCCAAATGAAGCACTTTTATTTTACAATTTTGAGTTAAAAAAAGATTATTCCTACATTAACTTCCTCCAGGTTAGATTACTGTAACTCACTTTGCACAAAACGAAGCAGCATTTGTTTCTAAACCTCTAAATAAACCAATAGAGAAGTATTTGTGTCAGTGATGAAGACTGAGATAAAGGCACTGACCACAATGAGGTTCCACATTCGAGCAGCTTCCCCGACGATGGTGGAGACGCCGCTGCAGCCCGGCATCAGGACGATCTTTATGGGTTCGGTGTAGAGCAGGTCGTACAGCAGCTTGGTGGCTTCTCCAGGATCACACTGAGGACAAAACAAAACACCGTCAGGGGTTCATCACTGACAACTGTTCTCTTATTTTGTTCTAAATTTAAAAACACTGAGAGCTGAACATTTCCTGAGCTCGAATCCTACTTTTTTGACTTTGAAGCTTGAGCCTAAATCTGAAAAATTCCCTTTAGATCTAAATAAGAGAGAACAAAGAAATGACCCAAAAACAAAATGCTTCCAGACACGAATGACTCCAGCAAAGACACAAAGAGAACAGGTTAAAATAATGAGGTAAAGAACAGTTTTTCTTCTAAGAGTCAAGTCTGTGTTCTCTGTTAGATCTGATACAGAAGGAATAATGATCAAAGAAAACAGCAGAAACAAAGCGGTACGAGACTCGTGGGCTCTCGACGTTTGTTTAACGTCTCGGAAACAAACCCGACTTAGTATTCGACCAGCTTTTTGCCAAACAAGGGGCTGAAGATGGATTTGAACAGGTTTTAGATGGATCTGAATATGTTTTAGATGGATTTGAACAGGTTTTAGTAGGATTTTAACAGGCTGTAGATGGATTTGAACAGGTTTAAGTTGGATTTGAACAGGTTTTAGATGGATTTGAACAGTTTTAGTTGGATTTTAACAGGTTTTAGATGGATTTGAACAGGTTTAAGTTGGATTTTAGCAGGTTTTAGATGGATTTGAACAGTTTTAGTTGGATTTTAACAGGTTTTAGATGGATTTTAACAGGTTTTAGTTGGATTTGAACAGGTCTTAGATGGATTTGTACAGGTTTTAGTTGGATTTGATCAGGTTTTACATGTTCAAATCCATCTAAAACCTGTTAAAATCCAACTAAAACCTGTACAAATCCATTTAAAACCTGTACAAATCCAGTTATTTAAATCCAGTAAAAACCTAGAGCCAAATATATCATCTTCTAAATCCACTGAAGAGACACATAAAACATTGTAAAGGGCCACATTTGGCCCCTGAGCCTTGAGTTGAACATGTGTGTCTTCAGCTGATGATGAACAGACTTTAATGGTGGATATTTGGACACATCTTTGTTTCCTCCTGAAGCTGAATCCAGACACAAACCTTTGTAAATTCATTTAAATACTCCTCTCTTTAGTTTTATTTTTAACTGAAGCATTAAACTACGCTGCAGCTCTTTAGAAAATATGAAAAGTGCTGTTTTTGCTTTTAGTCACTTGTGATATTAGTCATCTCAGTGAAATAACTACAAGCTTGGCCAAGTTCAGGGAGTAGGACTAATGCATTTTCTTTTCAAAACTTTTTCCCAGAATGCCCCACAGTTGGAGGATCGTCAGAGCCTCCTGCACTTGTTTGAACTCAGAAACTGCAGAATAAGTACATTATTCACAGCAGCACGAGTTTCTGTTCCTCCTTTTTTTTTATTCAGCTCTGTTTGGAAACATTTGACTGAAAATACATTTTTAACTGGGTTTGAAAAGTTTTGAGTTGGATTTGAACAGGTTTTAATTGGATTTGAACAGGTTTGAGTTGGATTTGGACAGGTTTTAGTTGGATTTGAACAGGTTTTAGTTGGATTTGAACAGGTTTTAGTTGGATTTGAACAGGTTTTAGTTTAATTTAAACAGGTTTCAGTTGGATTTGAACAGGTTTGAGTTGGATTTGAACAGGTTTGAGTTGGATTTGAACAGGTTTAAGTTGGATTTGAACATGTTTTAGTTGGATTTGAACAGGTTTTAGTTGGATTTGAACAGGTTTTAGTTGGATTTGAACAGGTTTTAGTTGGATTTGAACATGTTTTAGTTGGATTTGAACATGCTTTAGTTGGATTTGAACAGGTTTTAGTTGGATTTGAACAGGTTTTAGTTGGATTTGAACATGTTTTAGTTTAATTTAAACAGGTTTTAGTTGGATTTGAACAGGTTTTAGTTGGATTTGGACAGGTTTGAGTTGGATTTGAACAGGTTTTAGTTGGATTTGAACAGGTTTTAGTTGGATTTGAACAGATTGAAGAACATGAAGAAGAGCAAATGGAGAAGGAAACATATCATTTTGATTTAAAACACATAAGATTACACATTATCACTGTTTTTCTGTGTTATGCTCCTTTATGTACATTTATGTTGATCATTAAGTTGACGTTTCTTTCATTGTGCAATTTCCTGCTCTCTTTATATCTTTTCCAACACTATTTTTGCACATGTGAATTTCCTCATTGTGGGATTAATAAAGCCTCATCTAATCATCCAAATGTTTTAATTTGTGAACCTAAAAAACCCATCTCTTTCGTTCTGTCAGATCTGATGGTACATAAAAAACTAAACTATTGAACCTAACAATTTTAAAGTCAATTGATAAACTATTCTCTTTTCTTTATTTACAATTATGGGATCATCAGCAAAAAAATCTATGGAAACCGAGCCTTATCTCCAACAGGATTCATAGCCTTGATATTTTAGATCCTCTCCTTTTATTGTTTTTATTCAAGGAACTTCACATTTTTGTTCATGTATAATCTTTAATATAAGTCTAGATTCAGTTTTAGTCGCTCATTCAACATTTTTAGATTCTCTTTCAGCTGCAGTACCAAGAATGGCCACACGGTGCTTCTTTATCCAGTTCTTACAAACATTTACACATTTGACAGTTCTTCTTCCACAGTTTATTAAACTCCAGCCTGAATCAATCAATCAAACACACGTAAGGCCACCTTTAAACGCTTGATTTAAACGTCCTTCGTCAGAACAGATCCACTTCCTGAAGCGTGTGACTCAGAGGAACACATTTCTGACTGAAGCCGGTCTCACACAGAGCAGTAAAAAGCCTCCGACGGTGACATTCATGACACACGCAGCCTCCGAGCCCAGAGCCAATCAGCCTCGAGGAAGAGCTAACCTCCGACTGTAATTATGACACTGTAGATGGAGTCGTGTGAAGGCGGCAGTGAAAGAGGACGGATAAGAGCCCAGTGGGAGCACATTTACACCGATACAGCTCCGATACAGCTCCGATATAACCCTGTGTGGCTTCTGTTTTAATAACCACAGCGACATGACTTCGGTTTGACAGGTCGAATGTGCAACTCTTCAAAAACTAACACGCTGCAGAGGTTTTATGGTGGCATTAAATAATCCTAAACTGAGCTTAAATAATAAAATCCAAAGCAGTCCCTCTTTTCTACAGGATCTAATGATTATGGAGTATCTCTGATCTTCTGATCTTAGAGCTTATTCGGATTATTTTCCCGCTCTATTACGTCATTTAAGTCGTTAAGTCTCTGAGTTAACGACATGAGAGAGAACTGAACTCTAACGTCCACAGCCTCTGCTCAGACCATTGCAGCTTCGTGCAGGAGTTCAGTAAAAGAAAAAGGAAGCTAACATAAACCCAGTCTTATTTGGAGACTCAATCAATCAATGTTGACACTCCAACTCCACAAGATGAACTCACTGGGCTTTATTTTACTCCTCGTTTAGTTCCTTCGTGCCTCTGTCTGACTCTGGAGCTCCTCTTTGTCCAAACAAACCAACTAACGACAACTGAACACATCAACCTCTCAGTTCTCCATCTTATTCCTGCTACTTCCTGTCTTCTTCTGATTCTATTTCCTGGGTCCCGCCCTCTCTTTTTCATAATTAATATTATGCGTATTAATAATTATCAGTAATAAAGTATTAATAAGCAACTAAAGATACAATTTAGGTCAAAGAAAAAATAAAAAACTAAATAAAATAACATAAAAAAGCAAAACACAAACTAATAATAGTGACAATTTAGATTTATGAACTTACTAATTAACCAAAATTAAACCAAATTTATTGCACACCCTTTTGGTTTTCAATGATTTCATATTTTCCAATGGGGTTATCTACTGAAAGTATAATTCAACATGTTTGTAATAAACAGAAAAGATATTTATGTATGAAATACCAAATACATGTTTGTAGTTCACACCGACTGTGTCCACATTCAGCTCAAACATGTTCAACTGGTCTGTTCCTCTCATACTCAGTTTTATTCTGATTATTTCTGTTATTATTTTAATATTTTCCATCACTGACAGTTTTTTTTCTTTCTTTTTAGCAGTGACATAAAAATCTGAATACTGATATATTGATTTATTGTAATTCCTCCTCCTGTCCAGCAGGTGGCGAATGTGCATATTAATTAGTAGTAATTATCTTGAATGGTCTCGTCTTTGTCACCGCTGCGTTCAGTAAAAAGAGAGTGTGATATTGTTAATAAAGATGTGAAAAGAGGAAGTGAAGCAGTGGATGAAGGACAAACAACACAAAATATTCTGCTTCAAGATGAACATAAAGTGCCGTTTTTGTTCATCTGTTCATAAATAAAAAACAATCTGTCCTCTGTGTTCGTCTTGTAAATTTTTAAAATGTGAGTAAAAAGAAAAGCTATTATAAGAATTACTAAAGTATGAAAATTAAAATGAAGGATAATAATAGATTATGACGGAAATTGTACAACTTTGTCAAAATGAGAAAGTCTAACGTGACCTCTTTGCCCCGACTGGGAATCATGGGTAAAATCTGCCAAAAGATCTTGTAGTGTGTCCTCGGTTTAAGAGAAATTACGGAGACTTTCTGGTGATCTGTGTCAGATACAAGTGTGAGGCTGAGATGAAGAAAACATTTAATATTCCTCGTTGCGTGAGACAGAAAACCAGACATTGCTAACGTCGCTAAACATTTCTACAAACATTTCACTTTCTCCTCTCGTCTTTTTCTTTCCTCTTTTATCTTATCTTACATTAAACAAATCCTGCTTTAACTGAATTTGATTAAACACCTGCCACTGACGGAAAACCGCCGATTCCTCTTTACATTACAGGTTCAAATCCTCCGTGGCACAGAGACGAACCACCGCTGCCAATTAAAATCAAATAACAGTGAGTGTCTCCCTGCGTCGCTCTTAATAATTGATCAAAGTTGGCAGCGGTGGCTTTGATTTATCGGTGGCAGCGGCTGCAGGAGGTGGCTGTAAATAGAGAAGCGTGGCCAGAACAGACCTGAAACACTGCAGCCTCGGTTCAAACGAGCCACTGGGTCCAAACTCAGAGCCTCATCAATGTTTAAGAGTGTTGAACTAATGCAGAAGTGTGTTTAAAGGAAGAACAATCGATAATTCACTGAGTTATCAACTACAGTCTTAAAATAAAACAGTATAATCATGTAATACTCTGTTGTTGTGATACTGAGCTGAACAAAATAAAACCTGATTCTATTTCTCCTTCTTCCTCTCGATCTAAAAGAGTTCATTTTTAATTTAGTTTTACTCTTTTGACTAAAATGCAGTTTAGTTTTACTCATAATTTAGTTTAATCCTTATTAGTTTTAGTCTAAATATCTTAATTTAGTCGACATCTACAATAGATTCAGTCTAAAATATAAAGAGTAATGTATTTTCTTCAGTAATAATGTCTCTGAATGAAAGTAAACTAGTCCTAACCTGTTCCGGCTGGTATTCAGGTTCCAAGCGTTAACATAGATTGATTTTTAAAGCCGTTCTCTTTTCGTCTTTGTCGTCTTACAAACATTTAGTCAAAGTTTTTCTCATGAATGACTTTTTATTTAGTTTTCCTTTTATTTTGGTAATGTCCAGATTAGGGTCAGTTCCCGACTCACTTCCATCACGCTAGTTCGTTAGCCTCTTTGTTTTAATTACAAGAAATAATTTAACAAGTTTCTTGGGGGGGGGGGTCCTGGTTACCGGGGGTTTTTTTTAAAAAGGGGGGGGGCAAAAGGGGGGCCGTTTTTTCCGGTCTTCTTTTTTATTTTTTCATTTATAAGTTTCATTAGCAGCTTAAATGTGTGTTTACAAAGACATAGACGCTATATTTAAATTATAAAGATAAAATATTGTAAGCGTAAAATAGATCGAGTGAATATTTTTACTGATCTGAGCATGTGTTTTGATGCAAATGACAGGTTTTATTGAGCACTTCAAGCTCTATTGAGAGGCTCTAGTCCAGTCAATGTCTACACGGATCATAGTTAGTTTGTTTTTTTGTATTTTAGTTTTTTTGTCCTTTATGGGTACAGCTTATTTCCCTTTATTTCGCCACTAATTACTGCCTTTTTGTTTCTCTCGGTCTGTCTTTTCACTTTTGAAATGGCTTTTTTTCCCTAAATCCTTGGTTTGTTTAATAAATGATCCATTTTGTGTTGCATTTCACTTTGTTTTCCACTTTGTCGCCTCTTTGCTCGAGCTGCAGGTCGTAACCTCAAGTTCAAACTAATTATTCATCAAAATAACACACAGATAATGCCATAAACACACAGGACACATCAGTCTCTCATTTACATTTTAAAATCCAGACGATCCACTGTTTAACGCTCGGTCTCGATGTGAAGATCTGAACAAACGCAGAAGCCAATCGTCTAAATCTTAAAGTCAAACACAAGCTGCAGAGTCGACTCAAAGTGAGAGGCTTGTAATAACTCTGAGTAAATATCAGCGTTAATTAATCCTGCTTCTCATAATCGCTCTCTCAAGGTAAGAGTCTGATCAGGATTCAGTCCACGAGGAATCTCCGCTCTTGACTTGATTTAGAGAATTAGCCGCAGACGATGAGACGCAGAGGGACCCGAGATCAGAGCCGGACTGGACCGGAGAAGAACCGGAGAAGAACCGGAGCCAGACTTGAGAAGAACCGGAGCAGGACCGGAGCAGGACCGGAGAAGGACCGGAGAAGGACCGGAGCCAGACTTGAGAAGAACCGGAGCCGGACTAGAGAAGAACCGGAGCAGGACTGGACCGGAGAAGAACTGGAGCCGGACCAGAGCCTGGCCGGAGGAGAACCGGAGCTGGACCGGAGAAGGACCGGAGCAGGACCGGAGCCGGAACAGAGCCGGACCGGAGCCAGACTTGAGAAGAACCGGAGCCGGACTAGAGAAGAACCGGAGCCAGACTTGAGAAGAACCGGAGCCGGATTGGGGAGAAGAACCGGAGCGAAACCGGAGCCGGACTTGAGCCCAGAAGGGTTTATGTTTGGAACCTGTTTATTCACAAAAGCTGTGAGCGAACACACACTACTTCTTATATTTATTTGACATTTATACTTTTTGAGTTGTATTCTACTATTTTAATTCCAATCCCTGCAAAAGGTAAACGCAAAAAAAGGTTCTGTTTCTGTTTAATGCAGTGGAAACCGAAGACAAAGTTGGAAGATATCAGAGTTTATCTAAAAACTGATGTTAATAAATGGTTCACTATTATTTTATTGAGTACAGTTTGGCTTCTGTCTCATCAGATCAAAAGTCAGTGTGTCATACTTGAATACACAATATAAGCCACTTCTGATCGAATAATCCGTCAAAAAACCTAAATCAACAAGTCTTTCTCAAAGTCTGTAAAGTTTCTGAAAATAGAGCAGACAACACTGATGTTTGCTATAATCAGGCGATTTACTCCACGCTACGTTATATTAGACGTGTTCATTTAGTTATCAACATCTCCTGTCGTCTTCCTGCGGCTCAAACAAATGTGTCCGACGTCACAGAAACCTGAGTCTGATTGGATCTCTTCAACTCGTCTCCTTTTGATTGGATTTATCCTCTGTTCATTTTCGTTTTTATTCGTTTGAAAGTGTCGTTACATTTAGTCAGAGTTTTCGTTCTCGTTAATTACTTTTTATTCGTTTCATTTTCAGACTCAGTGTCAACAGGAGTTTAGTTCACTGTGACGCTCTGGACCAGGGTTCGAATCCCGGCTCGAGCAAGTCTTTTGCAAAATAATCCAATGTTAAAATAAAACAGTTCCTCTCTCCACATCTACTTCCTTCAGCTGGACTCACCTCAACACATGTCCAAATCTGTGTCTGTTTTTACGTTTTTACTGTAACATGTCCTTGGTGTTATTATTAAAAATGGATTTGAGAGCTCCATGCGTGTCCTAATCCCTCCGAGACCCTCACAGCAGCGTTTTTTTCGTCATGTCTTTAATAAAAGCTGCGAGTCTGAAGCATGTGTTGTTGCCGCTCGACACATCCACGGCATATTTTCACGGCTCGAGCTCTGTTTGTTTCTGCGTTTGGCTCCGAGTGACTGTGTTGCCATGACGACCCCGTCTCCTTTCTGTTTAACAGGATTCAATGCAGAGTCCCTTCGACCAATCGGGAGAGAGCTGGGAGCGTTTTTGCATCAAACTCCGGCTCGGTTAACTGTTTGTACTGTCGCAGCGTGAGTCCACTGACACTTTCTGACTTATTCGACCTCGGTTCAGGAAGAAACACAAAACATTTACATTCAATAATACTGCATTTAGACACGGATTATACTTCTGAGGCATTTGAGCAAGGATTTAGGAAAAGGAACAGCCAAATGCAGCCCTTTTATTCTAAAGATTGTATTGGTAAGCCCTTCAAAGAGCAGAATATCCTGGGTTTGTGTTACGTAATGAGGTAGATATGTAACACATTAGGATTAAATATATATATATAGTATTATCTGGACTTGAATATCCTGGAAATACAAGAGGTCTGGCAAAAATCAAAGTAAAATCTGAATCTTTTTGTGAAGCTAAAACCAACAAACCATTTCATATTGGATCATTGTTAATATTGAATCTAAATCAGAGTAAATCCTGTTTCTGTTTATTCCATCTTTCTCAACATTAAATTCATAGCTGCAGCAGTTTCCTCTCATTTAGACTCAATATTTGAGTTTGTACAGGTTCTGCTTGTGTTTAATGAAGTGTAGACCATAAATGCAATGTTTAAATTCATGAAGACGACGTTTAAAACCACAAACACTAGCTTTGTGTCGGGAAAAAGAACAACATTTATCATGTTTTCTGTTTGAATCTGACGTTTATCACAAAAACAAGGAGGAATTTATATGAAAACATTTACACCAACAACAAATAGACCTCTGCCTTAGATCTGCTGCAAGTCTGTTGGAAAAAGGACTGAACTAGAGATTGTTTTAGCTTCAAATAGTTGATAAGTGAGTTATTTTTTCATGTTCTTCAAGAATTAAAACTTGTAGATATTGTGACAGGCTGCGAATAACACTGACTTTAGAGAATCAGTTCCTAATTCATCTTTTGTGCTCTACAGAATCACAAAAATCATAACACCGACTAATCGCTGCAGCTGTAGTGATTACTGAGTTCACTTCAATCACAAAAAATCAGCCACGGCTCATTTACGGCTCACATTCTGGCATTAACCAACGTAAAAACCTCAGCTCTTTGAGGAGTTGCTCTGCACCAGACACTGTAACTAACAGATGGGTCGACCTAATTAAACACCTTAAGGCAAGTGAGAAATCAGGCCCATATCTGCTGCTAAATAAAGCCCAGAGCAGAACTACACATAAATACATGTTATTAGATGGCACCATAACTTTCAGAACTTTACTTTCCTTATTTTTGCATTGGGATGTGAAAAAGTGTTTGCCCCCCTCCTGATTTCTTAATTTGTGCACATTTGTCACGCTTTAATGTTTCAGATCATGAAATAAATTTAAATATTAGACAAAGATAACCCTACCTAGCCCTATGTGATAATTGCCCCCCTTGTTAAATCATCTATCAGTCTGGAAAGGGTTACAGAGCCATTTCTAAAGATTTTCGAAACAAATGGAGAAAATATGGAACAATGGTGAACCTCAGGAGTGACCGGCCACAAAATTACCCCTAGACTCATCCAAAAGGTCACAAAAGAACCACAACAACATCTAAAAGAAAAGGTCAGAGTTCACGCTTCAACCAGAAGAAAGAGACGGAACAGAAATAGCAAAAAAAAACACTACAAACCAAAAAGAACATAAAGGCTTGTCTCACTTTGTTAAAAAACATCTCGATGATCCGCAAGACTATTAAGAATATATTCTTTGACACGACTAAAGTTGGATTATTTTTTTTTTTACATCTGGAGTAAAAGTAACAGAGCATTTCAGAAAAAGAACATCATCAACAGTAAATATGGTGGTTGTAGTGTGATGGTCTGGGGCTGCTCTGATGCTTCAGGTAAATATGGTGGTGGTAGTGTGATGGTCTGGGGCTGATGCTTCAGGTAAATATGGTGGTGGTAGTGTGATGTTCTGGAGCTGCTCTGATGCTTCAGGTAAATATGGTGGTTGTAGTGTGATGGTCTGGAGCTGATGCTTCAGGTAAATATGGTGGTGGTAGTGTGATGGTCTGGAGCTGATGCTTCAGGTAAATATGGTGGTGGTAGTGTGATGGTCTGGAGCTGCTCTGATGCTTCAGGTAAATATGGTGGTGGTAGTGTGATGGTCTGGAGCTGATGCTTCAGGTAAATATGGTGGTGGTAGTGTGATGTTCTGGAGCTGCTCTGATGCTTCAGGTAAATATGGTGGTGGTAGTGTGATGGTCTGGAGCTGCTCTGATGCTTCAGGTAAATATTGTGGTGGTAGTGTGACGGTCTGGAGCTGCTCTGATGCTTCAGGTAAATATGGTGGTGGTAGTGTGATGGTCTGGACCTGGACGACTCACTGTGATCGATGGAACCATGAATCCTGCTCTGGACCAAATAATCCTGAAGGAGAATGTCCTCCATCAGTTCATGACTCGATCTGAAGCAGGACAATGATCCAGAACACACCAGTCCATCTCTGAATGGTTCAAATAAACTAAATGAAGGTTTTGGAGCGGACTAGTCACAGTCTGGACTTTAGTTTAAAGAAGAGTGGTTCAGATTCTTTTACAGAGATGTGAAAGACTCTGTTTCTCAAACGTTTGATGCAGTTATTGTTGCTGAGGCACAACCAGTTATTAGGTTTAGGGGGCAATTACTTTTTCACATAGGGCTAGGTAGGTTTGTCCTAGCTATTACTTAAAAACTGCATTTTGTGTTTGATCTGAAACATTTAAGCGACAAATAAGAAAGAAATAAGCAATCAGGAAGGGGGCAAACACTTTTTCACAGCACTGTAAATATCCTGCATTATTTAATCTCATCGAGACCCTCATCGTGACTGAAGCTCTTTGGAGGACGTCCTGTAATTGTCGAACACGTCCCGCTCCGATTCAAATCTGAGAAAACGCAATTAAACGAGCGAATGTGGAGATGGTTTGTGTCGATAAATAACATTCATTGAAGAGAATGTCAGGCGGCGGCGGGAGGTAAAGCCCTGGGAAATGAAGAGGATATTAGATTCACGCTGTTTGATAAAAGTGATGCGGCTGCTGCTGACATTTGGAAATAAGACTGTGATTAATGATTGATGAGCGACAGGACGAGGCGCTTTTACAAACACACCTGACTTTCTTTAAACAGACTGAGCTCATTGACTCTAAGCCACACTCTGAGAAAATGAGCAGAAAACAATTGTCTCTGGAGAGCTTCTCTGATCAGACGGAGATGTGCAACGATTAGGATCTTTTAACTCTGTCCGACTCCAGAAAAGATGCACCAAACATCTCTGAAGCACATGGTTAATTTACATAAATGAATAACCTTTGCACAGTTTGTAATCTGACTCTTTTCTGGTGATTTTTGGATAATAATGTTTAGAATTCACCACCAATAACCTCATTTAAAAGTAAATTTGGAACATATTTATACCTTTATCATGTCTTTTTTAATGTTTGTCGCCATGACTTGTTTTTTTGTTTGTTTTTTTCATTTCAATAAAGCACACTGAGCTGCTTTTTGTATAAAACGTGTTAAATAAATACATTTTCTTCTTCTTCTTAGCGCTAGCAGCATTAGCAACAACACAGTATATACTTCAGCAAGGGTTTTTTTTGGTTTTTTTTACATTAAATCTTATATGATATAGCATCAATCAAAATTAAAAAACTCATTAATTTAACTTATTTGATTGATTGCCAGTGTTTTACTCTGATTGGATAAAAAAATCTAAAAAACCTGCCCTGTTCAAACCTGGTTACTGTGTATATTTACTAATGAATCCTTATTTTCTTCCTACATTTCTGTTTTTTTGTGTAATTCACTGCTAATCAATGACTTGTGCCATATTTCTAATTTGCAAAAACTGTTAAACAATCTTCAATTTACTCTTTTTTATTAATAATTCACACTTATTTAATCATATTTATACATTGTCTTGTCTTGGAATAGTTTTAATTTAGCTTCTGTCCTGCCCAGGTTGCCTTTTTATTCTAATTTCTCTCTTTCATTTTGGACTCGGGTTATGCTCTCTGTTCCCGTCTCGTTATAAATAACCTCCGGTAGTTGCTCTAGAGTAAGTTCTCGTCCCTCCCCTGCCTCCGCTCTGACGCTCTCACCATGCTGTCGTAGTAGATCAGCTCCAGCTCGTACTCCGGCAGGATGTCCGTGCGGTTGTTGACCAGGTCCAGGGCGAACTGGGCGCTGGGCAGACAGGCCTGACCCCCGGGCCAGCCCCCGCTCATGGGGAACAGCGCTCCGATGTACAGCTTCTTCTTCCCTGCGGCGCACGGCGGGACCAGCAAGACCAGGACCAGGACCGGGACCAAGACCGGGGACAGAGACAGGAGAGACATAGTCCAACGGAAAACAGGTCAGTCCAGATTCCCACAGAGAGCAATCAGTCCAAAGGAAATCAACAAATCAGTCTTTGATTATTGGTTTAAAAGCCTTTACAGTCCACAGCCTTCAGTTCATCGTTTCTATTCGTGTCCAAATCCCTTTTTAAGATGGATCTATGTATCCTCTCGCGACTCTTACTGTTCTGGATCATAGTCTCTCTTTGTTCTTGGAAAACTTTGGGTTAAAATGCCAAGCAGTACTAGACATAATCCAGAGAGAGAAGATTAAATAAAACAAAAAAAAGCTGTGGAAAAGCCTCTAAAACCAGCCTCGAGTTTCTTCAAATGCAATAATGTCAGTTTAAACATGAAACAAAGCAATGCGTGCCATAAAATCCAACCTATTTTAAGACTAAACAAGTGCTTTTAAATCAATATTTGTCCAAAGATTTAGTATTAAGTGAAAATTATTATTCATTGCTATTAAAATAAGCCTGACTTTTGAATGCTGTATTATTTTGTATTAGACTATAGCTGATTATAAAAGTGCCTTGTGAACCTTTATCAAACCCCAAAACCGCACTTATTCAACAATTAGTTCATTCTCTGTTTCCATCTCTTGCATCATCAAGTTACATTATGAATATTCCAATCTTTGCTGCTTTTTAACACTTTTATATCCTATTACAATCCTAAAGTAGCTATAAAACCTGTCTTATACAAGTCTAGTTTAGGTTTATGAATAAAAATGTCAATAATATAAATTGATCCTGCAGCTGTTTACTTCCCGTTTGTTCTAAATCACTTGAGTCCATACGTTTTCTTCATAAAATGTAAGAAATGTCATGGTTTCTTTGCATAAATCAAATCTAAAAGCAGTGGTTTCGTTTTATTTTGGAGTTAAACTGGTGTTTCAAAGCGCTCAAATTCAGTTTCTGTAAATCTATATCCTTCAAAAACAAAGACAAAGCGGTGAATTTCTTTTAGACACGCGTCAAAAACAAGTGAGAGTTTGAATCCACAGTTTGTGCGTAAATTAAACGTGTTGCGCGTAAGAAGCAGCTCGATGCGCTGAGTTTCCTTCCAGAGCCACATCCAGCGTCTGTCTTTGCTCAAAATTCAACCAAAGCGTCGTTTAAAAAAAAAAAAAAAAAAAAAAAGCAATCCTGTTTTTGTTGACGTCCCGTTTCGTTTTACGCACGGCTTTTGCGTCAGAAAACGGCGCGTAAATAAGAGTTGATGCGGAGAGAAAAGACACAGGAGAAGGAAACGGAGAAGGAGGCGGAGGAGAAGGAAGCAGGAGTCGCGGTGAGTCTGAAATAAACGGAGGAAGAGAGAAGAGCAGCGTCTGTGGTTCACTGCAGCAGCGGGAGTCGAGAGAGAGACTGACGCACGAGCCGCGCGAACACTTTCAACAGCGGTGCGTTCAAAGACCTCTGTGTGTCTCCTTCCTCCCTTTTTTTTGCCTTTCATTCTTCCGTCCTTCCTTTTTGGATCCATGTCATTTGAATATCTCTATTTCCTGCAGTGTTTTAGTTGTATCCAGGGCCGGTTCAGTCTCTTCCAGGGCCCAGGGCAGTGACGGCCCCCTTCAACAAAAACATCTGAACTATTCTCAGGTTTTATTTTTCATTTTAGTTGAAGTTTTCCCACCATTTTTTGACCCATTATTCAAAAGTCCGTAACAATTGTGACCATACTTCCTGGTCTGGGTCAGTTTGGGGCCCTTTTTAAAATTTATTTTTAGCTTAATTTCTTCCTTTTATTGTTATTTAGTGATATTTTTGTTATCTACATCATAACAGTACATTCATAAAGGCCAAATAGAGTGATAAAAGCTGACATTTTCAAGTGGTTTTGATGATTCTTAGCATAGAGTCAATCCATTTTTTTTAAGTTTGACCCAGTGTTTGTAACCTGGCCGTCCATCCCAATTCTCTTTTTTATTCTGTACAAAAAATAGACTTTGATAAACAGACTGTACCTGATTTTTATTTCTAGTTGTGAAAATGGTTTAAATCCAAATAGTTTATTATAAAATCAGTCTTTCTGATCCATCTAGTGTTTATTGTAAGTGATTGTAACAGATGAGAACCTCTATTCAGGATCAGAAAACCTTGGACAATCACATGCTCCAAAAAGGAGCGCTCCCATTGGTCGACACTTGTCACATGACGTTCCAGGAAGTTTAATAGCTGCAGATAAAGTGTATTTTCAGCTGAATATGTCTTTTAACAGAGAAACAGCTGAAAAAAGAAAAGCATCAACAGAGAAAAGGGAGACAACGTAAAACACAGATAAATACTGTCAATTCAATCACGTAATGTTTAACGAGGAGGAGATAATTGTCGTCCTGACGCTGAAGTCACAGCTAAGCTAACGCTAAACTCTAAACTTCAGTTTGGTCAAATGGATTAGTATTTTGGAGGAAAAACTGGTCTGGTTTTATTTATTTAATAAAAGAGAAGCAGGAGAGGTCCCTAAACTGATTTTGGAGGAGAGTCTGAGACAGGGACAACAAAAGAAAACCAGGAAGTGGAGCTTTAACTTAGTGGAAAGCAAACGTGGACTTGAGTTGACTAAAGAACTGATTGTTATTTCTTTTGTTGATCTAATATTTTCACTAAAACAGCAGAATCTGATAAAGTGTGTTGTCTAAACTTTGAGCTCCGTTTTCTTCTTTATTCAAACCCAGTGTAATGTTTTGTGGATGTGTAGGTGCCTCGTTCGTCCCCTGAACGTCTCCTCGTTACCGGTGGATGGCCCCGTTAAAGCCCAGTGTCTGAACGTGTCATTTGTCTTGTTCCGAGCCGTGTTTCGAGTGAATCCAGCTCAGCGTTAACAGCCCGCCTCGAGGTAAATGCCACATTATCCGACTCTAACATGTTCCACGGTGGCTCTAATGAGAGGCTGCCTTCGGGATAATGGCCTGATGCACACTTTACGGGTCGTTTTCAGCGGCTCACGCTCGACACACGGCGCTGTCCTTCGTAAATGAAATCACGTCTAAACCGCGAACAGAACGGTCCACGTTGACGATCGCGGCTGTGGATCGGAGGGGTTTTTAACGCTGATGCTACAACTCTGAGGATAAACAGCAGCACATTTGTCCTGTTTCTCCAGCAACAAACAAAGATGAATATAATAAATATAGTAAATTTAATGCAGAGGATGTTATTGGCCCAGGACCAGTTTGCAGTAATATTCTCCAACACTGCAGTAAAAATATACATTATCACTGCAACAGAGAGTGTTCAATAGCTTTAGCTTAAAACCAGTTTAAACCCAACTAAAACCAGTTTAAATCCAACTAAAACCTGTTCAAGTCCAACTAAAACCAGTTCAAATCCAACTAAAACCAGTTTAAATCCAACTAAAACCAGTTTAAACTCAACTAAAACCCGTTTAAACCCAACTAAAACCCATTTAAACCCAACTAAAACCCGTTTAAACCCAACTAAAACCAGTTTAAACCCAACTAAAACCAGTGTAAATCCAATTATAACCTGTTTAAATCCAACTAAAACCTGTTCAAGTTCAACTAAAACCAGTTTAAATCCAACTAAAACCAGTTTAAACCCAACTAAAACCTGTTCAAGTCCAACTAAAACCAGTTTAAATCCAACTAAAACCTGTTTAAATCCAACTTAAACCAGTTCAAGTCCATCTTAAACCTTTTTAAATCAAACAAAATCTGTTCAAGTCCATCTAAAACCTGTTCAAACCCAAGTAAAACCTGTTCAAACCCAAGTAAAACCTGTTCAAACCCAACTAAAACCTGTTCAAATCCAACTAAAATCTGTTCAAGTCCATCTAAAACCTGTTCAAACCCAAGTAAAACCTGTTCAAACCCAAGTAAAACCTGTTCAAACCCAAGTAAAACCTGTTCAAACCCAACTAAAACCTGTTCAAATCCAACTAAAACCTGTTCAAATCCATCTAAAACCTGTTCAAACCCATCTAAAACTGGTTCAAACCCATCTAAAACTGGTTCAAACCCATCTAAAACATGTTCAAATCCAACTAAAACCTGTTAAACCCAACTAAAACCTGTTCAAATCCTACTAAACCTGTTTGAATCCAACAAAACCTGTTTAAATCCAAATTAAACCTGTTCTTGTTGAATACAAATAAAATCAGAAGAGACTTTTCTCTAAACCCTAACACTGGCCATGACATGGTTGATTTAAACCCCGCAGTAAAAACAATAAAGCCTCATCGTTACATAATTGGCTCGGCCGAATATTAAACTTAAATAGCTTCCCCCGGAGCTGATTATGAAGAGAAACAGAGATAATGAAAATACAAGAAAATATACACGACCATAAAACAAATACAAAACTGAGTGACGCTGACGCCATTTTAAATCACGCTCATAATGGACTGATGTATTGTGAGCTGCTCCGGGACCAGTCCTCATTATGTGGTGTTTATCTGAAGCTAACGATCGTCTCACAGCGAGCAGAGCCTTCCTCCTCCTCCTCTTCCTCACTGACCTCTAACAAACATCAATTATTCAGCTCTGAACTTTAGCAGCAGTTTGACTCCGAGTGGATTTTCAGAGACAAATGTCAGGTTCAGACTGAGATTAGTCCGACTGTGAGCAGCAGCGAGGCGTGTCACAAATAAACCCTTTACCACAAACGTTTACAGGAACTTTTATTAGAAATGTATTTATCTGAGTAAAAGAATCCAGTCATCTGTGTTTGCATTTCCACTAATTTCTTAAACAGAATGAACCTGATATGTTTTCTTGTTGTTGTGAAAATTGTTTAAACTCAAATAGTTTCTTGTAAAATCAATAATTTGTGTAAAATCAGTCTTTCTGATCCATCTACTGTTTATTGTAAGGGATTGTAATAGATGAGAACCTCTATTCAGGAACAGAAAACCTTGGACAATCACATGCTGGAAAACAGGTTTTAGTTGGGTTTGAACAGGTTTTAAATGGATTTGAACAGGTTTTAGTTAGATTTTAACTGGTTTTAGTTGGGTTTGAACAGGTTTTACTTGGGTTTGAACAGGTTTTACTTGGGTTTGAACAGGTTTTAGTTGGATTTGAACAGGTTTTAGTTGGATTTGAACAGGTTTTAGATGGGTTTGAACAGGTTTTAGATGGGTTTGAACAGGTTTTAGTTGGGTTTGAACAGGTTTTAGTTGGATTTGAACAGGTTTTAGTTGGGTTTGAACAGGTTTTAGATGGATTTGAACAGGTTTTAGTTGGGTTTGAACAGGTTTTAGTTGGATTTGAACAGGTTTTAGATGGGTTTGAACAGGTTTTAGATGGGTTTGAACAGGTTTTAGTTGGATTTGAACAGGTTTTAGTTGGATTTGAACAGGTTTTACTTGGGTTTGAACAGGTTTTACTTGGGTTTGAACAGGTTTTAGTTGGGTTTGAACAGGTTTTACTTGGGTTTGAACAGGTTTTAGATGGGTTTGAACAGGTTTTAGTTGGATTTGAACAGGTTTTAGATGGATTTGAACAGGTTTTAGTTGGATTTGAACAGGTTTTAGTTGGGTTTGAACAGGTTTTACTTGGATTTGAACAGGTTTTAGTTGGGTTTGAACAGGTTTTAGTTGGGTTTGAACAGGTTTTAGTTGGGTTTGAACAGGTTTTACTTGGGTTTGAACAGGTTTTAGATGGGTTTGAACAGGTTTTAGTTGGGTTTGAACAGGTTTTAGTTGGGTTTGAACAGGTTTTACTTGGGTTTGAACAGGTTTTACTTGGGTTTGAACAGGTTTTAGATGGGACGGAAAACCTGCTTGAAAAAGGAGCGCTCCCATTGGTCGACACTTGTCACATGACGTTCCAGGAAGTTTAATAGCTGCAGATAAAGTGTATTTTCAGCTGAATATGTCTTTTAACAGAGAAACAGCTGAAAAAAGAAAAGCATCAACAGAGAAAAGGGAGACAACGTAAAACACAGATAAATACTGTCAATTCAATCACGTAATGTTTAACGAGGAGGAGATAATTGTCGTCCTGACGCTGAAGTCACAGCTAAGCTAACGCTAAACTCTAAACTTCAGTTTGTTTGTACATTTGAAGGTTTTGAGAAACATTTTTGTGATTGAGGAACT
>CM072163.1:296571-360648 GCA_036850595.1 Rhyacichthys aspro | reverse complement strand
TAGACTGTTCATAAAGAGCCCTGACCCTGAAGCAGATTAGATCACACTTTATAACATTCACTCAAATGGAAACTCCTGTAGTCTGGAGTCATTCACATAAAGGTCTAGTTTATTTCTGTTCTTGGCTCTGTTCTGTGACATTATAGATGTAAAGGTTGTGTAGAAACGTGAAAAAGCCTGAATAAAGACAAACTTGTTGCTGTAGAGACCACTTCAGACCAGAGTTTATATCTTTATTTTCCATTTCCAGAACTATAATCCTGCTGTAGCGACTCTAAAGAGGGTTTAATAAACCTTTGGCTGAGGTTTAATGACACAGAGCTCAGTTCTGTCAAGATTCATGACGTCTTAATACAGTTTAGTAAAAGAAGAGGGACACGTTTATTCATCGGGGAAAGCAGACGTCTACTCATTTGATTATTATTGAGGTGCTCTTTTATTTAAACAATGTTAAATAAAGATATATTTATGTTTGGATTAACTTCAGTCAAATCTGTGTTTGTTTCACATTCAGATCAACACCAAGAGGTTCAAGTGGTTTCATTTCATTCAGAGGGAAATTATTACTGGAGAAAAACAACAAAAAACACTGAAAAAGCATTAGATTTTATATTTTAGACTAAATCTATTGTAGATACAGTCGAATAAAACTACGCTAAATGTAATAATGATGATAAATAAAAGTAAATTGCATTTTAGTCAAAAGAGTAAAACTAAATTCAAATTTGCTTTAGAAATAAACTGACTAGACCGAGTCCAGATCAAGTCCAGATCAATTCCAGACCGGGTCCAGATCAAGTCCAGACCAAGTCCAGACCAAGTCCAGACCAAAGAGTGCAGGAGGGTGTAGGACATAAATGAGCTAAACCCACATTAAAAATAAACTCATTTCTGACTTTTTTCCTTTGATTTTGTTCAGGGACAACAGCATGTCCCTGCAGGGCCACCGTAGCTGTACTTTTAACACTGTTGGCTCAGGTCAATGGTGTAAAAAGCGGTTCAGCTGGTTCGTTGTCGCTGTTTTTAAATCATTCTGTTCAAAATTAAAACCCATAAACCTATTGTAGAAGATAATTATAAATGAATGAGCAGCCGTTAAAGTCTCTGGCCACATTTCCTTCTGCTTTTATAACACTCCAGCCTCTTTATTACAGGCAGGTGCTCAGTAAAACAATTAGTCCAAACAAACAGGAACACAGGCTTCACATTAAAAACACAATAAAAGAACAATTAGCTGAAGACGTTTGGAAAAGTCGTGATAAATGCTCCGTTAATGTTTGGATTCATAAAACTGAGATTAGACGGAGAATAATGGTCTTTAAACAGAAGACGAATGGACAAATAGGGTTTTAATGAGCGTTTTGTTCATATTCACTCTGTTCATTTTGGAAAAGGCAGGTGTTGAGTTTCTGTAATGAGCTCAATTTTATTCAAAGACGGAGAAAACACTTTGTCATGTTCAGTTTTGATGAGACACATTAAGCTTTTATCTGTTTTTAAGGAAGGTTTCAGACAAATTAAAATCAAATTAAAACCTATTTAAGGCCCAGGTTTACATTAAAAGCAGAATAAATTATGGTTTGAATTAAATTTCTGCTCAGATTTAGTTCTACTTCAAATTATTACATTATTTGATCTAACTTTTAAGTGACTTTTAATGTCTTGGCTCATTTTTTTTTTAAATTCATGAATCTTCTTGAGTGTTTCTTTAGTGTATGAGGGTCAGCTCCTGTAGGGGGCGCTGTGATGGTTTGTTTTAGTAGATACGGAAGCCCAGAGAGGACACTTGAGAAAAATAATGATAATAATTCGAGGCGAGTTTCTAAAATCACGGGAACGACAAGAAAACGAAAACAAACGCAGGACCAGGACTTTAATTTTTTACAAAGCTATGAAATAATTGATTTTCACTTTTAAAAACACACTTTTTCTCTTAACTCTGAGTGAGTCATGGTCGTTTATTATTATCATTCTCATGTTTTTAATCATTTTGTGCTTTTAACCTGAATTGTTGTGTGTTTTATGTTGTTTTTATTCTGTTTTATGTCGTCTACAGTTTTATTGCCTTGTGTTTATTATTGTTCTGTTGTTTTGTGTTTTATTTCTTTTATTTCTTTTATTGCTTGTGTGCAGCTCTTTGCACAGTTTTAAAGGTGCTTCATAAATAAAGATGATATAAATTATGGACAAAGACTAATCAAGCATTAGTTTATGTTGGGAATAAATGATGGAGATATTTTCAAAGCACTTTCTTTGAGATTGTGTTGGGATCTTGTGTTATTTTGTCGTTCTCATGTGTTAATTATCACAAAGTCATGTAAAAGTGAAGTGTTTTCTGTTGTTCCTCTTGATTAAGAAACTCAAACCTCTTGTTTCTGTTTTGTTTTTTAGCATTTCTTTGTCCTTTGTTGATAAAAAAAAAAAAAGCTTTAAAAATCATAATTTGCTGAATGCTGGAGACGTATGGACTGTATTTTTAAGCAGAAATAGCCTTTATTTTCTATTAAACTCCACTTTATTAAACATTTTTCAAAATAAATTCATTTTTCCAAAGAAGACTGCTGCCCTCTGGTGGTGACAGCTCAGACTGCAGCAAGACAGCAACAAACTCTTTTCTCAAAACCACAACTGACTTAGTTACTTCATAAAGCTAATATTTTAATATAATATTATTTTCTAAAGTTTATGACAGATGTTAGATTTTTTATATAAAATAAAAAGTTCTTACCTGTGTAGTTCCTGTCATCTGCAGGAGACAAATAAAGAGAGAAAGAAATGATTAAAATTCAGTTTGAAACACAAGGCAAACACTGGAAAAACTAAATGTATGATGGAATATTAATTTAAAGAGCGTTTAAAACAGTAAAAACAGTAAATATGAGGTGATTCTTTTCAGTAAATGTTACGTTAATTCTTTCTAAACAATACTTTTATGTTTGATCTGAGTTTTAAAAGTAGAAATTCATGCAGCAGCAACAAGCCTCGAGTGAAGCTTATTGCAGTGGATCCATTTCTCTGGGTTTAGTTGTCTCTGGCTCCCTCTGCTGGAGTTTAGCAGACATTATTTTACCAATATTTATACTTTTTGAATCATATAAAAGCACTGAAAGCTCAAATTTAATGGGAGTCAGCATTAGTCAGTAGTTTTGCACAGTTTCCAGAACGAGATGAGATTTGTCCAGTATTTCTGTCGTGTCTAAAGCTGTGGTTTTCTGTGTTTTTCCATCGTGCTGCTGTTATCCTCAGTTTACGCCAGTGTTTTCTTACAATCTTTACACATTGTTTGTATTTTTCACCGCTTTTTATTTCAACTGAAAACCAGAATGATTTGTTGAAAGGTTCTGTGGCACGAGATCTTGTCACTCTTCTTCAGTCATGATATATTAAGTTAGAGTTTGTAAATGAAAGCTGTTGATTACGAGTACATGCTGTGTGTGTCCAGCAGGGGGCAGTGCTACAACACGTCTGTCCAGAGGAAAGCTGAACCCAGGAGTTATGTAATCCCATTATATTTAAGTTAAATAACGGGAAAAATAAAGTTTAATATAAAAGAGCAGCACTGTGGTCTGTTTAGAAACACACTTTTGGAAACATCAGCTGTGATTTTAGTAGAAAATGTCTCTTTGATCCTAACTTTCTTGTTTCGAGGAGATTGTTGCAGAAACAGACACGTTTTGGTTTAATTCCTCAGTGTTTCGTTCGATGCTGTTGGTCATAAACTCCTCATTCATCTCTGAGCCTCGTCTGGTTTAGAGGCTACTCTCTGAGGACTGCGCTCTGATTGGTCCGTCGTTTGTCTCCTAGCAACGCTCCGTTAGTGGAGCAGGTGTTGGTTATTATCCTTGTTTTAGCTTGTTTTAGCCAATTTTCTACAAAAAAGGTCATTTTTTCACAGCAGTGTCTCACAGTAAGTCTTCTATTTGGTGTTTTTTGTCTCATTGGTTGCTCCTGGTTTTATGTGACATAGTGATGTAAGTAAGTAACACCTCAGTGGAGCCCTAGGTTTAGTTGTGACAGTTCAACCTTGGTTTTTGATTGATTTTGTCCTCATTTAATCTTGTTTTAGTCCAGGTTTAAATGTGTTGATGTCTTTGGTTAAATCCTTGGAGCTGATTTAAAGCAGTTCCAACGTTACTAATAACTTTTTTTAAAGAAACGAGCCCCTACTTTCTGGAAAAAAGCCGCCACATTGGATCATTCCTTCTACAACAATCACATTTTAATGCAAAAAAGTAGAGAATTTTTTAATACTGTCTGAACTGTTCATGTGAGAAAATGTAAAAGGACAGTGCAGCAACATTTACGTTAAACTTGTCATTTTTTAGATTAATAAAGAACATATTTTATTCTCTCTGTAGTGTGGAATTAAACAGGCTCGTTCTGACTTTACTCCTTCATTTCGTCACACTTTAGACTTCAGTTTGGTGCCTCTACGATACAAAAGCGCCTAATTTCTCTAAATGAAAGTGTGCTGTTTATTCATCTTTATTAATGACACAGTATTAAAGTGTTTCAGCTCAAATCTCACTAAAACAAGGCTTGAGTGGTGCGTTCTGCTCAGACTCACAGAGGCAGGTGGGTTTGGGCGCGTCCCATTTGCCCAGTTTGGTGCAGAGGCTGCTGTTGCGTCCCTCCAGGAGGAAGCCGGCGTGGCAGCTGTAGTGGAGCACCGTGCCCTCCACCGGGGGTCCGGGCGGGACCACCGAGACCCGGCCGTTCTCCAGGGACGTCCAGACCCGGGGACACACCAGCACTGACGGGACACAGGGACGGGACAGAGGTTCAGACAAAACCCGAGAGTGGTACCGGCAGCTCCGGCCCACTCTGCTCCATCTACTTTTACACTTTATTGTGGGGTTTTCCTGTTTTTTAACCTGATTCCAGCGAAAACAGAGCTATTCTTAGATTAAATCGCCCACGACGTCCTTCTGCTGAGAATAAACACACAACAAACAACAGATGGCTTCAAACGGAACTGAAATAATCAGGAATATTTTATCATTAATCTTTTACTGCTCTGTTCGCACATGCTCAGTGTGGCCAGGGCGTATCCATGACAACGGCGTAAACAGTAATGGCGGACTCTTTGAAAGCTTATTGTTGTCACTTTGTCCACAAACAATTTTCACTTGAACAGCGCCACCTACTGGAGTCTGAGGCAGGCATTGAATCAAATACAGACACAGGACTTTTCTTACTTCAATGAATGACTTTTGATGACGTTTCATTATTTTTGAGAAGAAAAAGAAGAAGAAAAAGAGCCTATTTTTATCGGAACATATAAGTGGGATTTTGTCCAATCACAGCTCGCTTCAGGTGAAAAGGAGTGCTCCCATTGGTCGACTCACATCTTATTTTAAAGAGAAACTGTTCAAAAAAGAAAAAAAATAGAGAAATGGGCAGAAAATTAAACATGGATTAATCCTTCGAGACAGAGACGGAGATAATTCCAGGATCACAACCGTAAAGTTTCAGGTCAGCTCTAAACTTTGATTTAATGTATTGTATTTTTTCTTTTTTTTTTAATAAAAGAAGCAGGAAAGGTTAGTACGCTGCTGTTGGAGGAGAGTGGGACCAAAAAACAATCAGGTTTGCAGTTTTAATACATTTAAAACTCATTGTAGGTTCATGCTCCAGTCATTTGTCTCGTTTGTTCAGACACTTTTGTCCTTTTGTTGTACCTGGATCTAAACCTGCTCTGCTCCAAAATCACCTTACTGACCCCTAATCCAGCTTCAGACAGACCCTGAACTCGCATTACTCCAAATAACATTGACTTAACATTACATTTAGCTTAATATTAAACCAATGAATATGTTAATAATTAGCACCTCGGCTCCTAAACATTCAATAAACAAAGAAATCCTATAAAATACCATTTTAAAATCCTCCTTTTACAGTTTCCCTCCAAACATCGCAGCCTGCAGCTCTATCTTTCCAGACTTTGATCGTTACAAATTTAGCTGCAGTAATAACAGTTATTAGTAAATCACATTGTTTCTGTGATTCCAGACAAAAAAAAACAAAGATAAAGACAAAGACTTAACGCTCAGAAGACGTCGAAGTCTGTGTTGTTCTTTAAAGCTTCGGGGCAGATCTCCTTCGTGTGATGTTTAAAATAAATCAGATATGAAACACTAATTACTCTCTGCTCATTATTCGGATGCATTCGTTAAAAATCTGCCGCCAGCGTTTGATGCAAAAGTTGTTTACGCGCCGACCTCTGGAGAATCGTTAATTAAACACGGCGCCAAAAAACACAGAGAGAAGTAGGACAATGAGAATCCAGCTCCAAGACTGAATTCATTAGCGCCGTCTTTGAGTCTAACGAGGATTTATTTTTGTCAAACAGGATCTTCTCAGGGATTGCCTTGTTTTACACAAAGCTCTATGAAGCCAGAGTCTGACGGAGCAGTTTTCTCCTAAAGATTGTTCTTCTCATTGGACGTTTATCTGGTTTCCTGTTACATTGTGAGGTAGATAAGTAACATAATGGTCTGTAAGAAACACACAAGGCCTCATTAAAGCAGGACTTGGACTAAAATCTACAAAACAAATGCAGATATTTAAAACTGAAGTGTTCAAAACCATCATAATTAGCCACTTAGCTTCGTTCAACCGTTAGCCATTCTCAATCATTTCCACACACTTTATAATATAACACTACTATTTGAAAACCTAAAATAACACTTCAGTTTTAAATATTTATGTTTGGTTTGTTGGTGTGGCCCACTTTTGTGTGAAAATAATGATTGTTTTGCACCAGAAATAGCCCCCAACAGCAAGTCGCTAACAGCTAAGCTAACATTAGCCTGGATTATGGAATTAGCTGTAACTGATGGTGCGTTCATGTGCTTCATCGGGAACTCGGGAAAAGTTCGAGTTAAAAAATGCAGAGGAATCCTGCTGGAGTCGGAACAACAAACAACAAACGATGGAAAGATATTTTAGTTGAATATAAGTCATTTAAAAATATTTCAGCTGTTTTCACATTAATAACTTGTAATGTTTTATGTGGCCCTTCAGTACATTTACAAGGTGAGAATTCTAGCACCAGGTTTTAGATGGATTTGAACAAGTTTTAGATGGATTTGAACAAGTTTTAGATGGATTTGATTTTTGCTACAAAGATACGTAAATGACACCTGTTGAAATCCAATTAATACCTGTTGGAATCTGACTAAAATCTGTTCAGATTTGACTAAAACTTCCTCAAATCCAACTACAACCTGTTGAAATCCATCTAAAACCTGTTGAAATCCATCTGAAACCTGTTGAGATCCATCTAAAACCTGTTGAGATCCATCTAAAACCTGTTGAGATCCATCTGAAACCTGTTGAGATCCATCTAAAACCTGTTTCCATAAAGAAGATTAATGTTAAAGATGACTTGTATGACTTTATACATTTTATAAAAGCCCCTGAAAGGATTCTTATGAACTATTGCGGCCCCTCACCATTTTGAGTTTGACTCCACTGTTTTAGACTTATTTAGACTTTATACTAAGACTTATGTTAGCAGCAGGATTAGCCACAACTCAGTAAAACGCTTTTATTTTGAAATGAATGAAGTATAAACAATAGAAAGATCTGATTTGGTTTCATTATTTAGAAGCTGATAATAAGACTGTGATGTGCTGAAGACTGTTAGTAAAATCTGCAGCAGGACACGTTCTGGACTTAACTCTGAGCCAAAAACAACGGCGCGAGATCCAGAGATCTGATGGGACTGAGACGAGGACGCATTTAGATTCAGGATTTAGAGTCAAACTGAAGAAATCGCAGAGACAACACCAGACTTGAGACTTTAGAGCGTTAAATCCAGCTGGAAACCAAACCGACACGAGCCTCAGATCTGACGGAATCACGGCAGAGTTTGTTTCTAATGTTTCTTTGAGACGTTTGCTCTGATTGTGTTAAAAACTTAAATGAAATAATAGAAAGAAAAAGGCAGCTTCGTGTTTCACGGACATCATTATTAAAGGAAATAAGTGACATTAACTCTACATCTGCCGTTATCTAACGCTCAGTCTAGGCACAAGTCTAAGTCTTGGTTTAACAAGTACAAGTCTAAGTCTGAGTCTTGGTTTAACAAGTCTAAGTCTAAGTCTGAGTCTTGGTTTAACAAGTCTAAGTCTAAGTCCGAGTCTTGGTTTAACAAGTCTAAGTCTAAGTCTGAGTCTTGGTTTAACAAGTCTAAGTCTAAGTCTGAGTCTTGGTTTAACAAGTCTAGGTCCAAGTCTTGGTTTAACAAGTCTAAGTCTAAGTCTGAGTCTTGGTTTAACAAGTCTAAGTCTAAGTCTGAGTCTTGGTTTAACAAGTCTAAGTCTAAGTCTGAGTCTTGGTTTAACAAGTACAAGTCTAAGTCTGAGTCTTGGTTTAACAAGTCTAAGTCCGAGTCTTGGTTTAACAAGTCTAAGTCTAAGTCTGAGTCTTGGTTTAACAAGTCTAAGTCTAAGTCTGAGTCTTGGTTTAACAAGTCTAAGTCTAAGTCTGAGTCTTGGTTTAACAAGTCTAGGTCCAAGTCTTGGTTTAACAAGTCTAAGTCTAAGTCTGAGTCTTGGTTTAACAAGAACAAGTCTAAGTCCGAGTCTTGGTTTAACAAGTCTAAGTCCGAGTCTTGGTTTAACAAGAACAAGTCTAAGTCCGAGTCTTGGTTTAACAAGTCTAAGTCCGAGTCTTGGTTTAACAAGTCTAAGTCCGAGTCTTGGTTTAACAAGTCTAGGTCCAAGTCTTGGTTTAACAAGTACAAGTCTAAGTCTGAGTCTTGGTTTAACAAGTCTAGGTCCAAGTCTTGGTTTAACAAGTACATGTCTAAGTCCAAGTCTTCAGTTCAGAAGTCC
The DNA here is from genome assembly GCA_036850595.1 of Rhyacichthys aspro. Taxonomy (NCBI): domain Eukaryota; kingdom Metazoa; phylum Chordata; class Actinopteri; order Gobiiformes; family Rhyacichthyidae; genus Rhyacichthys; species Rhyacichthys aspro. Next base: position 351,805 of record CM072163.1, on the reverse strand, counting down.
GAGTCTAAGTCCGAGTCTTGGTTTAACAAGTCTAGGTCCAAGTCTTGGTTTAACAAGTCCGAGTCTAAGTCCGAGTCTTGGTTTAACAAGTACAAGTCTAAGTCCGAGTCTTGGTTTAACAAGAACAAGTCTAAGTCCGAGTCTTGGTTTAACAAGTACAAGTCTAAGTCCGAGTCTTGGTTTAACAAGTACAAGTCTAAGTCCGAGTCTTGGTTTAACAAGTACAAGTCTAAGTCCGAGTCTTGGTTTAACAAGTACAAGTCTAAGTCTGAGTCTTGGTTTAACAAGTCTAAGTCCGAGTCTTGGTTTAACAAGTCTAAGTCTAAGTCTGAGTCTTGGTTTAACAAGTCTAAGTCTGAGTCTTGGTTTAACAAGTCTAAGTCTAAGTCCGAGTCTTGGTTTAACAAGAACAAGTCTAAGTCCGAGTCTTGGTTTAACAAGTACAAGTCTAAGTCCGAGTCTTGGTTTAACAAGTACAAGTCTAAGTCCGAGTCTTGGTTTAACAAGAACAAGTCTAAGTCCGAGTCTTGGTTTAACAAGTACAAGTCTAAGTCCGAGTCTTGGTTTAACAAGTACAAGTCTAAGTCCGAGTCTTGGTTTAACAAGTACAAGTCTAAGTCCGAGTCTTGGTTTAACAAGTACAAGTCTAAGTCTGAGTCTTGGTTTAACAAGTCTAAGTCCGAGTCTTGGTTTAACAAGTCTAAGTCTAAGTCTGAGTCTTGGTTTAACAAGTACATGTCTAAGGCCGAGTCTTGGTTTAACAAGTCTAAGTCTGAGTCTTGGTTTAACAAGTCTAAGTCTAAGTCCGAGTCTTGGTTTAACAAGAACAAGTCTAAGTCCGAGTCTTGGTTTAACAAGTACAAGTCTAAGTCCGAGTCTTGGTTTAACAAGTACAAGTCTAAGTCCGAGTCTTGGTTTAACAAGTACAAGTCTAAGTCTGAGTCTTGGTTTAACAAGTCTAAGTCCGAGTCTTGGTTTAACAAGTCTAAGTCTAAGTCTGAGTCTTGGTTTAACAAGTCTAAGTCTGAGTCTTGGTTTAACAAGTCTAAGTCTAAGTCCGAGTCTTGGTTTAACAAGAACAAGTCTAAGTCCGAGTCTTGGTTTAACAAGTACAAGTCTAAGTCCGAGTCTTGGTTTAACAAGTACAAGTCTAAGTCCGAGTCTTGGTTTAACAAGTACAAGTCTAAGTCCGAGTCTTGGTTTAACAAGTACAAGTCTAAGTCCGAGTCTTGGTTTAACAAGTACAAGTCTAAGTCTGAGTCTTGGTTTAACAAGTCTAAGTCCGAGTCTTGGTTTAACAAGTCTAAGTCTAAGTCTGAGTCTTGGTTTAACAAGTCTAAGTCTGAGTCTTGGTTTAACAAGTCTAAGTCTAAGTCCGAGTCTTGGTTTAACAAGAACAAGTCTAAGTCCGAGTCTTGGTTTAACAAGTACAAGTCTAAGTCCGAGTCTTGGTTTAACAAGTACAAGTCTAAGTCCGAGTCTTGGTTTAACAAGTACAAGTCTAAGTCCGAGTCTTGGTTTAACAAGTACAAGTCTTAAACTCTTATTTGTGAGCTGATGACTTGGACTAAGTGAGTCATTGGTTCACAAGTCCTGGTCCAAGTCCGTGTTGAGTCATGAGTCCTTGTGTCTGAGAATAATCGAGTCCAAGTCCGAGCCGTCTAAAAGCCAGTCCAAGTCGAGGCCAAAATGAGGCCAAAGACTCAAGTCCGGTTCCAAGACTCAAGATCTCCAGTGTGGGGATGAGTTTTAAAGAAGCATTGTGAAAACACCAAACCAGAGTCTTGTTTCCTGAGCGCTCAGACTCTGACGGAGATTAGAGACTCTTACGGCAGCTGCTGTGTTGGCTCATGTCGGTCCAGGTGCCGTTGGGTAAACACTTCCTGACTTTGGGTCCAACGATGACTCTGTTTCCTCGACAGATGTACTCGATCTCGTAATCCACCGGAAGGATCTGGATACTCCGGATCTGAGGAACAGAGGAGTGTTCTTTTATCAACAGCTACTTCCTCATTTAGGCAAAGTCATCGTCTTACAGCTATTTTTAAATTAAAAACACTGCATTTATTGTCTTCACTGCGTTAAACCAGAACAGAACGTGGCATTAAAGTTCCAGTCCCTGATGTTCTTTTCTCTCCTGCTTCTCTTTTATTAAAAAATAAAACCAGACCAGTTTTTCCTCCAAAATACTAATCCATTTGACCAAACTGAAGTTTAGAGTTTAGCGTTAGCTTAGCTGTGACTTCAGCGTCAGGACGACAATTATCTCCTCCTCGTTAAACATTACGTGATTGAATTGACAGTATTTATCTGTGTTTTACGTTGCCTCCCTTTTCTCTGTTGATGCTTTTCTTTTTTCAGCTGTTTCTCTGTTAAAAGACATATTCAGCTGAAAATACACTTTATCTGCAGCTATTAAACTTCCTGGAACGTCATGTGACAAGTGTCGACCAATGGGAGCGCTCCAAGGTTTTCTGTTCCTGAATAGAGGTTCTCATCTATTACAATCCCTTAGAATGTTTTTTTAGTCCCGTTGTGTCAACCTTATGCGTATTTTAATATGTTGCATGTAAAATATAAAGTTTTTAGTCTAGTCTAGTGCTACTTTGCTTCAAAATGTAAATGTTGTGACAGAGCGGTACCTGTTCCTGAGTCAGGCCTCGGTAGCGGATCCCTCCTTCTCTCGGAGGTTTGATGATGGCACAGCCTGAAAAATAATCCACCAGAGAAGAAGAAGAAGAAGAGCTGATCAGAGACATTAAAGAAAGATTAAATGACACTGCTTCATTAATGACACTTCTACTGTTTGTTAAAAACGACTGAATCACCTCCAGAAGAAGAGTTGTGGATGTTGACGACGAGAGGCGGCAGAGAGAGGACGATCAGTGGAAACAGAAGACGAGCGGCCATTTCTGGATCTGAGACAAACGTAAACATGAAAGAAGAGAGTAGAAAGATTTAGAGCAACATGACGTAACAGACTGAGCAGTGCTTTCGAAGGATCCAATTACATTATTCATTCAAATGACGTTTAAATTCACTTCATTCCAAAGAAATTCAAATTTGTGACTCAATATTTGAGTTTGTACAGGTTCTGTTTGTGTTTGACGAAGTGTAGACGATAAATACAATGTACAGTACAGTCCTTTTGGAAACACTTTTGGTGGAAATGCACCAGAACTGTACTGTCCCAGTGGAAATAAGGCTTAGTCAGCGCTCATTAACTTCTTTACTTTCTGGTTTAGTTGTTCTGGTGTCTTCTTTGACTCTTAAATCCAAGGTTTAGTCAATGTTTCATCCTGGTTTAGTCTTAAATTAATCCTCAGTTTTGATGTTCTTTTGTCTTCGTTTGGTCCAATATTTACTCTAGGTTTGGTCTTTTAAATTCATGAAGCGAGAGCCGTACGACACTGACGACGTTTAAAACCACAAACACTAGCTTTGTGTCGGGAAAAAGAACAACATTTATCATGTTTTCTGTTTGAATAAAAACAAGGAGGAATTTATTTGAAAAACATTAACGTTTAATGTTTTTCTTTTTCTCGAGTGATGATTATCCACCGTTCATTTAGCTCCTCCTTTTCTAAAGTGGACCACACACTCTGGTTGTAGTCGTACAGTAGCTTTTTAGGGACATTTTGAACTATTTTGGCGGAAACGCAACAAAACTGACCCTTTCTGATCGAGTGGAAACGAGGCTGAAGTCTACGTGAAGCAAAAAGACGACTGAAGGAGGAAAACTGTGAGAAAATATGGAAAAAAATAAACGTGGAGTACATGTGTGACTTTGTAAATGCACCGTTTCTGACTCGAGACGAATGAGCGGAGCTGTTTTCTGCTGAAATGAAACCGTGAGCTCAAATAAAAACCGATCATTACAGAAGCCGTCGATCGAAGCTCTGCCTCGACGGATGAAATTACAGCGCTTCATTCGAGTCACGTACAAACTTTGGCTTCGCTTTGAGAGATTTGAGAATAAAGTGTGACATGTTTTTACGGAAGAACACACAGGAGACAAAGCACCAAACGGCCTGAATATTATCCCGGTTTGAAAAGTGGCTGTGTACCTGCTCGTATCTGCGCTGGGAGCTGCAGGATGAGAGCTCCATCTGCCTCAGCTCAGATTTGAACAGACTCAACGGGCTCTGGGCCAAAAGCACATTGTTTCCAAAGCACTGGCTCCGAACCTGAGAAAATGGCCGACATTGTTTGCACTTTTCTCTGCAATATTTACACCGAGAGACGCACTGAGGCTCGCTTTGAAAAAGGCAAAAGAACTGGAGGCAGGAATGTGACGGAAAATGGGATGTATTTTTAAACACGAAACATGGAGTGAAGTAAGGTTCAGTTCAGTTTTAGGAAAGACTGTGGGAGCTCCTCGTTATAGGATTTATTCATGTAAAGTTACACAAATACAGTTTCCTAATTCATTTGGGGCAGGAACAACAACAATGCCTCAAAAATCACTTTCCTTTAGCTCAACTCAAGGTGCTTCACAAAATAAAATCAAACACATTCACAACAGTTTAAAAACAATGGATTTGTTTCACTGTATTTTGCTGAATAAAATAAAATAAAACTAAATAAGTAAAAAGCACATAAGATTTAACTCTATATTATGTTGCTCCTTAGCTTCAGATTCACGGAAATGAGCCAAAAACAAAATAATCTTAATGAATGAGAGGCTAAGATTTCAAGAGGAAGTGAATAAAGCTTGTCTCATCTGTAAATCCTTCTTAGACGAAGGGACAAACCTAAAGTAAAGTTAAAAATGTATAAAAGTCTCCCAAAAACATTCACTGCTTTTAAATAACAGCTTAAAAATGGTTAAAAACGAATCAAACGTGAACATTTGTGAAGTCTGATCAGCACTTTATACTTTTACAGAGTCACTGTCCTCAACAAACAAATAAATAAATAAATAAATCCCATGAAGCTGACATAAAGGAAGCTGCAGCAGTTTTCTATATTTAAAGACCTCACTCTTTTATGTCACTGCTCTTGTTTAATGTAACGTGGACAGAAAATGGAGTGTTTTTTATTCACAAAGTAAGAGCCACTGAAGAAATAAACACCGACTTTATCTAAAATGACCTCGATGAAAACACACATTTATCTGTTACTCGACTAATCCTGAAAACGATTCAATCTGAGAATCACTCGAGCAGTAAACACCTCGCCGTTGTTTCAGTTAAACGTGTTTGTGTTTATGTAAATGTACGCGACGGCTTCATAAAGAGCATTAATTATTCCTCGCTGCTATTTTGAGTGTGTTATTTTTCACATTCGACCGCTCGCTGCGTGTCCTTCTCGCGCTGACTTTGATTCGAGAGGCTGTTGACTTTTCTCTGTGAACGGAGCCATTATTTTTCAGAGCCGAGTGGTGTCTTTTTTTTTTTTTTTCCTCTGTTCAAAGAGTTCGTTAACGAAGCAGAAGCACGAGGGGCTTCACTGTCTCTACGTCGCCTACAGTAGACCCACTTTACTCCTGACAAACTCCATTTTAAAGGAACGCTGTGTTTACTGATTTTACCTGATACTTCCTCTGTTTTTTTGTACTTCAGGTCACTTTGGCCTCACAAATTCAGAAGATGTTTGTAATGATCTGGTCTATTCATCTGACATTTTATTTATTCTTTATTTCTCTTTTATATTCATTATTATACACATTATTCTCATCAAAAACAGTTTACTCCGATCGGTTTTGGATCTCAGTCATTTTAAAATCCTGTTTTCATTTATGACCAAAGTGAAATATCAGCATCAAATTAGCAATATCTACTTCCTTTCAGATATTTTTATTCATTTTCATATTTATTTTATTGCATATTCATATTTTGTTTGTATATTTACTGTCTGTTTTGTGAAGCCCTTTGAGGCGATTGTTGTTGTGATACTGGGCCATACAAATAAAATAAAATAAATTTGAATATTTATTAAATGTTTAACCCTCTGAACTGTACTTTACTAAATACAGGTTAATTAAAAACGGAGCAACACAACTTCTTTCAACTTAAAAGTCATTTAAACTTATCTTTAATGAACTCAGACCTGTCGCCACCTGTGGACACTTGAGGTACTGCACTAAAATAATCCCAAGAAAGAATTTGTCCCATATTTTTTTTACAGAATAAGAATAAAAATAAAGAATAAACAGCAAATAAAATAATACAAAAAACATAAACCCACCATCAAAGAGAAGAAAAACTAAAAAAACAACCAGCTCTGGGGAAAAGAGAAGCCTTGAGCAGTCGTTAAAGTAAAACCAGAGACAAAATATAAACCCGTAGACGTCAAAACTCTATTTATAAATCCATACATGAGTCGAACAGGAAGCTTTTAAACTGAAAGTGCCGTCCTGCGTCCCACAGGAAACCGTCCCAGAGACACGAGTCTGTTTGAAGGAGACAGATGGCAGCGAGGCTTTTGGAAAACGGACAAACTCCGCGGGAGGCTCTTCATTAACGATAGCCGTGTATTTTTAGTTCACCGTCGAGAAGGAGACGCCACTGAAACTGAGTGAAAAGAGTCTAAATGCTCCGAGGGTTTGGTGAAGACAAAACAAACCTGAGGCAAATAGACGGCATTTCTACAAATCAGTGACGTAACGGCCTCAGTTCTGCTCAGACTGGGCCCGAAATGATGTGGATCTTTTACTTTTTTGCTTCAGAGCATCATCAGGAAAGGTTTATCTGGTAATTTAACACAAAACTGAGCTGGTCACAGGCAAATCCCTTCTTTGCAGTTGATTTATGAGTTCTCTGTAACACGTCTGGAATCATTAATAACATCCTTATCCTGAGTTTGAGCAGCACTTCATGATTTTAAGAGATATTCTGTGTATATCACTGTGTTTATGATGGAATTGTGCGTGTGATTTTCTCAAGTCTATTGTATTTATTATGTTTTGCAGCTGAAGCTTGAGCCAAAGACAGATTTACTTCTGAGAAAATAAAGTTTTAATTCTCAATTAATGTCCTATAATGTCTTCAGTGGTTCCCTCAAATTCTCAAATATTTGTCTTTAAAGTGTTACCTTTACGCCGATAGAGATCATTTTAAGTTTAATATGAAGACAAACGTATTTGAATGTTATGAAATGAATTTAATTTGCTGCTGCTTCTTTGAAATCACACTGAATCCCTCAGTTTTTTAAGAGTCCAAACATTTAGTGGAAAAGTAAAGTGTATTATAGAAAAGTTGTAGAGTAAACGCAACAATAAAAAAAGCCCTTCATGATTTAGGTAAAAACTTTCACTAGATTGAGGTCTGGGAAACACTCTAAAAACAGGAAAAGGTTTCAAAGAAGGCAGTGTCTCAGGAGGAAGAGCAGGGCCAGAAGGTTGTTGGTTCGATTCCCGCTCTCCCCCATGTTCAGTTTCGTTGTGTCTTTGAGCTTTTCTATTTCAACAAAGATGGCTCCATTTTTCCATTTTTCCACAAGAATCTGATTCATTTAGATGAAGTTTAAAGGTCTGCTGGATATAAACTTGTGGGATTTTTTTTTAAAAGACGGATTAAGCAAAAACTGAGACACAGATGTTTGTTCATTTAAGACAAATTACGTTAAAATGACACCACAATGCAATTAATTAACAAACGAAATCCTCTTATTTTCAAACTGGGGCTGTCTTTCCACCACATTTTCACTAATATCAAATGAACTCATGTCTGCTGAGTCACTGTATCGTGATATTATCGTTAACACGCACACAGAAATCGTACTGTATAGTGATATTATCATTATCGTGGACACAGAAATCGTACTGTATCGTGATATTATCATTATCGTGGACACAGAAATCGTACTGTATCGTGATATTATCGTGAACACACAAATCGTACTGTATCGTGATATTATCGTGAACACACAAATCGTACTGTATCGTGATATTATCACGGACACAGAAATCGTACTGTATTGTGATATTATCGTTATCGTGGACACAGAAATCGTACTGTATCGTGATATTATCGTTATCGTGGACACAGAAATCGTACTGTATCGTGATATTATCGTGAACACACAAATCGTACTGTATCGTGATATTATCATTATCACAGACACAGAAATCGTACTGTATCGTGATATTATCGTTATCATGGACACAGAAATCGTACTGTATCGTGATATTATCGTGGACAGAGAAATCGTACTGTATCGTGATATTATCGTGGACAGAGAAATCGTACTGTATCGTGATATTATCGTTATCATGGACACAGAAATCGTACTGTATCGTGATATTATCGTTATCATGGACACAGAAATCGTACTGTATCGTGATATTATCGTTATCGTGGACACAGAAATCGTACTGTATCGTGATATTATCGTTATCGTGGACACAGACACAAATCGTTGACACAGAACAAAAGTAAAAACGATAATCAGCAGATAGTCGGCAGTGTTTCCAGAAGTGTTCTTTTCAGATTTAGATGCTGTCGTGGAGTTACGTAGACGCTTGTATTTTTAAAAGTGCTCACACAGACAGAGGAGGCTTGTGTGAGTACAGTGTGTACAGTTTACACAGAAGTACAGTGAGGAGGAGGAAGAGGAGGAAGAGGAGGAGGAAGCCCAGCAGGAGTCATTTCACTGAGCAGATAAAAGACTCCACGGCTCAGTCAGTCCTTCAGCTGAAAACACAATTAAAGCCAAATGGACTTCTTCAAACATGAGGCACTTCAACGTCTGCTGCTCGGCGCGTTTATGGATTTCTTTAAATAGTGTCGTTTTGATTAACGATATATCACACATTTATCGTTATCGCAATCTCTGCATCGACTTCTATTTGAAAGACATCTACTTTTTTCAAAATAATGGACCAAACAGAGTCTTAAATCAAAATGTGGAGCATCTAAATAAGACACAGTTCCAGTTTTGTTTTTGTTTATTTTAAATTTAGCCGAAGATGGAGACTGACAGGTACAAGTTTGTCCAGAGCCTTGTATTTCTTTATATTTTCCAATTTTGCTAAACTCTTACTCGCTCAAAGGAAGTAGTCACATGTCGTTATTGCAATATTCAAAATATTCTGCATCACTAATCTAGTTTGGATTTTACAGACCACACTCTTTGGCACAAATGCTTCATTTTAGCGTCTGTTTTTAACTCGTTAAAACCTGTTTTCTCTGAATGTTCACCTTTTTTTCAAAGCATCATGAGCCCAGACGGTTCCTACAGCTCAATACGTTAAAAACACTCTCTTAGTTGAAAAAAAAAAAGTCTTAAAACCGAGATGCATCCAAATAAAATTGAAAAAAAGGTTAATTTCTACATTTAGTCCTAGTTTAGTCCTGGTCCAGCCTTTATTATGATTTAGCTCCTGCTTTAACGCATTAAAGTTACTCCAGAGCCTTGTATTTCTTCACATTTTATAAATCATTTAAACTTTGCGCTATGTCAAAGCACATTTAAAATCGCAGCTCATATCGTTATAGTTCAGCTCTAATATGAGTCCAATACAACTCCACAGACACTATTTAAGGCTCTGAACATGAAAAAAGTGACTTCTGTTTGAATAGAAGCTGTTTAAACCTTATTTTCAAACAAATAAATGAGTTAAATTGAATCTGGTTTTGAGGCCAGGTTCAGCACCACAGACAGCTCCCGTAGCTTCAGCGCCATGTTTTCTTTCTCTAATCGTCTTTAAAGTGTACTTTTCATCCTTTTAACAGTTTATTGCCACAGAACACGCGCGTGTTTCCGTCCGTGGGGTCACTGTGAGGCTGCCACCCTCCGTTTACCGCCGTTAGTTACGTCCTGACGCCGAGGGACTCCACGCACGGCCTGCCTTTCCCACCGCCGCGGCCCTGCTGTGTCCCACCTGATCCCCGCCGCTCTCGCGCTTCCCACGCGCCTTAACACCGCGTGAAGGTGGAAAATACGGCGTGACATCCGCGTTTGGACCGAGACTACACCTTAATCTTTGAGCTCGGAGCGTGTGGCCTGCGCCGAACGAGCACAAACACCACCTTTATCTCCTCCTCCTCTTCCTCTTCTCTGCGCTGTTTGAGCGGGATTCACGAAGCTTGGCGTTCACCTCGCGACTGTAAAAGCAGCTCTGAGTACTCACCCACAATTCAACACGTCCCGAGGGGTTAAACCGAGCTGGTTCTTCAGAAAACAGCGGATTATTAGGTCCAGATGTCCATGTTCAGCGTCGGTTCCTTTGAGGCTGGAGGAAGGAGACGCGTAAAGACGAACGAACGGCGGCAGGAAGCGTGTGTTCTCCGCGTTATTTCCAGGTTTAATGTGAGAAATGACACCTGGAAATGCTCTGAAAACAGACGGACACTGAGCAGGAGTGATTTGTCCACGGCTCACTCCTCTCACTCCTCCTGGAGCTGCTCACGACGTCAGCGCAGAGACGTACGCTGCGTAAAGCCCCTCCCCCTCCGCTCCTCTTCCTCAGACGTCTTTACATCCCTCCTTCTTCCTCCTACTTAGTTTCTGAAGGGCCAGATTGTGCATTAACTCAAATCTTTAGTCTGTTTTATTTATTAGACTGTTGTAAATGCATTTACACAGTGAGGAGCCCCAAAGATGAGCCTATAATATGTTTTCATTACAAAAAGACAGAAAAACAAACAGAAAAAAACACATTTAATATATATTTCCGTAAAAATAAAGGGTAAACATTTGTGTATTTAGACAGACATCCCTGAGTTGAGTCACTAACAGGTCAAATATATTTCTGTTATGCAACTAAAGCCCTTTTTTACACATAGTTCCAGATGAATTACCAGAACATTCTCAATAAGTTCATCAGATCAAATAAATCTATTTGAGGGTCAGCTGGTTTCTTTAAATGTGCTGCATAAATAAATAAATAAATGAATAAATGCATTAATACATAAATAAACCATTGCTTTTTCTTATTATTTTTTAGATTGCTTCAAGGTTAAATATGTTTATCTCTTTTTCTTCTTTCTTGATTTGAAAATAATCATATAAACTGATGAACAGATTAAAGGTTGTTGTTGATATTAAATGAGCTCGGTCCTTTTTGAGATTTTGGAGGAAATCTCTCGAGTCTTTTCTGGTGAAACTGAAACAAACTGAGCTCAGTCTCTGGAAGTGTTCTGTGGAAAAGTCTCGAAGCTTTTCAGGAAATGCATTTATAATATAACAACTAAAAAGAAAAGAAATAAATATTATTAATGTCAATCTTGGCAAAAAAACCCTCTCTCTTCCATCTCTTTTGTCCCTCCCGTCTCTCTTTTCTCTCTTCTATCTCTTTTGTCTCTTTTGTCCCTCCCGTCTCTCCTGTCTCTTCTCTCTCTTCTGTCTCTCTTCAGTCTGTCTTCTGTCCCTTTTCTCTCTTCCATCTCTTTTCTTTCTTCTGTCTCTCTTCCGTCTCTTCCGTCTCTTTTGTCCGTCCCGTCTCTCTTCCATCTCTTTTGTCCCTTCAGTCTTCCATCTCTTTTGTCCGTCCCGTCTCTCTTCCATCTCTTCCATCTCTTCTGTCTCTTTTGTCCCTTCAGTCTTCCATTACTTTCATCTCTTTCCTATCTCTCTTTTCTCTCTTCCGTCTCTTTTGTCCCTTCAGTCTTCCATCTCTTCCATCTCTTTTGTCCGTCCCGTCTCTCTTCCATCTCTTTTGTCCCTCCCGTCTCTCCTGTCTCTTCTGTCTCTCTTCTGTCCCTTTTCTCTCTTCCATCTCTTTTCTTTCTTCCGTCTCTCTTCCATCTCTTTTGTCCCTTCAGTCTTCCATTGCTTCCATCTCTTTCCCATCTCCCTTTTCTCTCTTCCATCTCTTTTCTCTCTTCCGTCTCTTTTGTCCCTTCAGTCTTCCATCTCTTTTGTCCGTCCCGTCTCTCTTCCGTCTCTTCCATCTCTTTTGTCCCTTCAGTCTTCCATCTCTTTTGTCCGTCTCGTCTCTCTTCCATCTCTTTTGTCCGTCCCGTCTTTCTTTCGTCTCTTTTGTCCCTTCAGTCTTCCATCTCTTTTGTCCGTCCCGTCTCTCTTCCATCTCTTCCGTCTCTTTTGTCCCTTCAGTCTTCCATTACTTCCATCTCTTTTCCACCTCCCTTTTCTCTCTTCCGTCTCTTCCGTCTCTTTTGTCCCTTCAGTCTTCCATCTCTTTTGTCCGTCCCGTCTGAGTGTGTCTCGAGGCGGTGTCTCTGATCCACTCTTGTCTCTGAGGATAAAGTCACAGATGAACGGTCTCTCTCTGAGAACGTCTCTGAAGCAGCCGTCGTCAGAGACACGTCTCAGTATTTCTGTCTCCGTCTGAATTATTGACTGAAGACGCTGAGAGAACCCAGACAACCCTCAACGAGACTCACACTGACGCTACATTAAACAAAACCTGGTTGTTATTTTTTATTTTGTGGCTTTGACTTTTGAAACTTCAACTAAAACTAATTTAGGAGACAGAGTTAGTCCAGTTCTAGACCAGGTCCAGACTCATGGAGACAGAGTTAGTCCAGTTCTAGACCAGGTCCAGACTCAGGAGACAGAGTTAGTCCGGTCTTAGACCAGGTCCAGACTCATGGAGACAGAGTTAGTCCAGTTCTAGACCAGGTCCAGACTCAGGAGACAGAGTTAGTCCAGTTCTAGACCAGGTCCAGACTCATGGAGACAGAGTTAGTCCGGTCTTAGACCAGGTCCAGACTCATGGAGACAGAGTTAGTCCAGTTCTAGACCAGGTCCAGACTCAGGAGACAGAGTTAGTCCAGTTCTAGACCAGGTCCAGACTCAGGAGACAGAGTTAGTCCAGTCTTAGACCAGGTCCAGACTCAGGAGACAGAGTTAGTCCAGTTCTAGACCAGGTCCAGACTCAGGAGACAGAGTTAGTCCAGTTCTAGACCAGGTCCAGACTCAGGAGACAGAGTTAGTCCAGTCTTAGACCAGGTCCAGACTCATGGAGACAGAGTTAGTCCGGTCTTAGACCAGGTCCAGACTCATGGAGACAGAGTTAGTCCAGTTCTAGACCAGGTCCAGACTCATGGAGACAGAGTTAGTCCAGTTCTAGACCAGGTCCAGACTCATGGAGACAGAGTTAGTCCGGTCTTAGACCAGGTCCAGACTCATGGAGACAGAGTTAGTCCGGTCTTAGACCAGGTCCAGACTCATGGAGACAGAGTTAGTCCAGTCTTAGACCAGGTCCAGACTCATGGAGACAGAGTTAGTCCAGTCTTAGACCAGGTCCAGACTCAGGAGACAGAGTTAGTCCAGTCCTAGACCAGGTCCAGACTCATGGAGACAGAGTTAGTCCGGTCTTAGACCAGGTCCAGACTCATGGAGACAGAGTTAGTCCGGTCTTAGACCAGGTCCAGACTCATGGAGACAGAGTTAGTCCAGTCTTAGACCAGGTCCAGACTCATGGAGACAGAGTTAGTCCGGTCTTAGACCAGGTCCAGACTCATGGAGACAGAGTTAGTCCAGTCTTAGACCAGGTCCAGACTCACAGAGGTCATTGTTCGTTGAAGGAGGCAGAGTTTTTAGTTGAATATAAAATAATTTAGGTTTCTATCCTGATCCAAAAACAGAAAATCTTGTCTTGACGTTTGAAACCAAAACAGAGTCATGAGTACAGTGTGTTTTATTGTTTTGAATAATGTCGATGCAGAAACAGGCGACAGATTCACAGTTTCAAAATAAAACATGACGAGCAGATCTGGAGAAAAAAGGAGGTACGTCTTTGAAACAAACTCTTAAATAACAGACAGAATGATGTCAAACATCTGTACAACAGATTATTCCATTTACAACATAATAATAATAATCCAGCTGTAATAATTACATACATTTACAAGCCTCGTCGACTTTATTCTGGAGCTCACACTTTGACGATCAAAGTACAATAATCACAAATACACAGAGTTTTTAACAGAATTACAAAAGGGAAAGCAGACATTGTTCTTTAAACGGCTCTGGTTCAACGGCTCCAGAGTCAACACAGAAAACACAGAAATACAGCAGCTTTTAAATAATATCGGATTCATTTTAGGATCTCAGTTATTTTTATCATAAAAAAAGCATCTGGACACATTCAATTATTTCCAAATGCTTATTTTTAGCACATTATGTTTATTTATTCAAGAACCAAAAGCTTTTTAGCAGCTCCTTCATCTTCTATTTTGTCGATGATGTGTATAACAACAGAAAGGGCTTTTATTCTGAAAGGTTAGATGTGTTGTTACACAGAAGGTGTTTTTTATTTCACATTTTAGATAAAATCACTAGATGTTCTGTTTTAGCCTTTGTTAATACTTTAGTCTTTTATTTTAGCTGCATAAAAACTGTATTAACTAAAAAAGCCTTTGTTTTGATTATTTATGAACCGAAGCTCCTTAGTTGTTTTTATTTACGTCTCATTATTGGTTTGTCCTGAATGTAAATGTGCTTTTTAAGTTTTAGACATTTATTACCATTTTATATCCTAATTTCTACTTTTTTCCACACACTAAGCTCTAACATTGATTGATGAAGGCGAGAGCGATAACGGCTCATCATTTTCTAAAAACTCGAGCTGAGGGTAAAATAAAACCTGATCTCGGGTCAGTTCTGTCTCCAGGCTGGACTCTGGACACACATTTTCCCTTTTTGCAAAGTGTTCTTCATTTTCAGAGCTGTTAATAGAAGTGAGGAGCTGCTAACGAGCTTCAGCGCCGTGGTTTTAACTCGACCTGAGCACAGCTGGGTCACGACTCATTAAAAATGTGACGACCAACTGTTTTCTCTCCGTTTTCGTCTCTGTGGTCACTCCAGAGCTTCTCTTTGCTAAATATCAGCCAAACTAACCATTATATATATAAGGCACACGTAAAAACTAAACACTATTCAATTAAAAAAAGGCAAAAAGTAAAAATATCCGACACATTTGTAAACAATATAAAATCATAGACATTTCAAAAACAAAAACAAGGCTTCATTTTGTTTAAATGTAGTGTTAGTTCATAGATAAGCCCTGAATACAGAGGGATACGTGGTTTAAATTGAAGTGCATGCTGTTTTTTTGGAGGGAATTCTCAAAAAACGCCTCGTCTTTTGTCCAAATCTCCAAAAGGAAAGCGTTTTTGTCATTTATTCCTGAATTTAACGAACAGGAGTCGCCGTAAAGCCGTTTCTGATTCGAATAAACATGACTTTAAGGATAAATAATGCAGCGTTTAGTCTCAGTGATTAGTTTGGGAAACAGAGCTGTGTTTTTGATAAATACGTGTCTTACAGCAGTATTATTTCACTGCTGCTTTGTCAGTCTTAAGGAAGTGTGATTATTTACAGCAAACGGCTTCAGTATTTATAGATTTATACATTTCTTTTGTGAATAAAACACCATTTATTGGAGCTAAAAGGAAATCAAGCTTATTTTGAGGCTAATCTCAAAAGAAAAAGCTGTTTTGGACCAGATTTCGTACCATTTCTGTAGAATTAGCAGCTCTAGGTTATTACATTTATATCCAGGCTTTATTAAATCTGATCATTCATGGATAAAAACTCCATATTAGACCAATTAAAGTCTTCTACATGAGATAAAAGTCCTAGTTTATGCTTCTGAGATTTAAAACCTTGACTCGGAGTGTAAATACGTTCACAGGCTACATCTGCAAAGCCGTTTTAAAGATTATTTTGACATATTGAGATTAAAACTCTAACCGTTTTAGACTCGTTTATATTTTGTCTCGTGTCGTTTCATTTCAGCCGAATGTATCCTGCATAAATAAGACTCATTAACTCAGATTTTACACAAAACTGAGGCGCAACAAACAGCTTCTTGTGTGAAACGTGGAATAAAAATGAGTGTTAATAACCTGACAAGATGAGAAAACTGGACTTGAACAGGTTTTAGTTGGATCTGAACAGGTTTTATTTGTCAGTAAATAGGTTTTAGATGGATTTGAACACGTTTTATTTGTCAGTAAATAGGTTTTAGATGGATTTGAACAGGTTTTATTTGTCAGTAAATAGGTTTTAGATGGATTTGAACAGGTTTTATTTGTCAGTAAATAGGTTTTAGATGGATTTAAACAGGTTTTATTTGTCAGTAAATAGGTTTTAGATGGATTTGAACAGGTTTTATTTGTCAGTAAATAGGTTTTAGATGGATTTGAACAGGTTTTAGTTGGATTTGAACAGATTTTATAAGGATCTGAACAGGTTTTAGTTGTAATTAAATAGGTTTTAGATGGATTTGAACAGGTTTTAGTTGGATCTGAACAGGTTTTATTTGTCAGTAAATAGGTTTTAGATGGATTTGAACAGGTTTTATTTGTCAGTAAATAGGTTTTAGATGGATTTGAACAGGTTTTATTTGTCAGTAAATAGGTTTTAGTTTGATTTGAACAGATTTTAGTTGGATTTGAACAGATTTTAGTTGGATTTGAACAGATTTTAGATGGATTTGAACTGGATTTGTCTGTTTTATGCTCCAACAAAACCAAAATAATGCATATTTTAGATGAAATCTCCTGTATTTCAGTTGCTGTAATGACTTCTTTGACTCTAATAACAGATTATTCTTCTCAGTCTGCAGCTTTAACCCTACCTCTTCCATTCTGGAGCAGATGTAATGCCTCGTAGCTTTCATTTTATTTGACTTTTCATCATGAACTGACGCTGAGGTGATGCTGTTTCTTTCCCTTCTCCACAGGCTGAAGCTCTTTAAACCCTGTCCCGTGTGAACTTTGACCCCAGAGGTACCTCTCTGACCTGAGGCGGTGCGTTCACAGGCTGAAGCTGCGGTGGTGCTGCTTGGTGAACTGCTGCTGTCGCTCTTTGGCGCCGATCTCCGTGACTCGCCGGTTCTCGGCCTCGTCTCCGGTCACGCTGCTCACGTCGCTCAGGTCTCCCAGATGCTCCACAGAGTCGTACTTCTCCAGATCCGAGGCGATGGTCTGGAAACTGAAGACCGACAGGGAATCGGAGCCGGACCGTTCGCGCTCGCGCTCTTTCTCTTTGTATTTCTCCACCAGCTCCATCGTAGACATGTCCACCTTTTAATAAAAACAACTGTTACGGATCGTTCCCAGGACTTTTCCAAGACATTGAGTAAATCATGTTTATCTCTGCTGTTCTGGATCTGGGAGAGCACGGCTTGGTTTGAACCTTATCTGAGGTTTTTAACGACTTAAACCAGACCTAGTCCTGACTGTGATTGAGACTTGGACCAGCTTCAGCTTCGTTTAATCACTTTTCAGGCTCTGGACTAACTTCTACTCATCAAAGAAGGAGCTCAATCACTATTTAAGACAGAACTTGGACTAAAACAGGTCTAAACAGGTCTAAACCAGGACTAAACAGGTCTACACAGGTCTAAACCAGGATTAAACCAGTGTCAGTGTGGTTCTGTGGGACTAAACAGACCTGGATCTAATAAGACTCTAAACAGAATTAAACTAGATACAAACACAGTTTTAATGACTTGAACTCAAACATCAACAGCTGAGTCCTGACCTGGTCTCTGCCCCCACAGGCCCCTCCCTCCTGGTCCCGGGCCTCGGCCTCGGCCCCGACCGGGGGGCTCCTGAGGCTGGGGCCCCGGTGGCCCCTCTGAGCGTGGATCTGCTCGCTGATCTGCTCCAGGTTCCTCAGAGCGATGGAGTAACGCGTCTTCACTTTGGACACGGCCTGCTCCAGCTGCAGGACGTTGGTCTTGTGTTCCTGAGGGACATATTTAAGAGAAGATGAGGACTAGAGCGGGGACAATATTCACTAGATTTTCACAGATATCATGACTTATTGTAAATGAAAGTTCACAGAAGGCTATTATTGTCATCGTGAAACAGGGAAAACCTTCTCGTATCGTGTGGTTTCAGGTGATTACTGCTTCAAATAAAGATGTATTTAAAACTATAAAAATAAATCCACCTTTGTTTTTGTAAAATGGTCTCACTTGGACATTAGACCAGGTTAAACTATGTAAAAAAAGACAAAATAAAACTGGAATTGTCTGATTTATCTCCTTAACATTTACCAGTTCTTTCATTAGAATGGTATATTAGCTCGTAAATCTCAATATAAAAAAGCAGAGACGTTGACTGGGGCTGAATTTCTTGGTTTTAAAACAGAATTTTCATATTTAAAGATGAGATTCAGATCAACACTAACTAACTACTGGAGTTTCCTTGAGATCCAGCGAATAAAGGACGAAGTAAGTTTTTTTATTCACAAAATGTGCCTGGTTTGTCATTTGTCTTTTACTGGGTTTTCACAAAAGTTAGTTGAAGATCTATTTATATAATTACTTTCTAGTCAGAATTTGAGAAGAAAAAATCCACAAATTAAAGAGAAAATTGTTTTTCCATCAAAAAAGAACAGGGATTATTGTTACATTTTTGTGCTCTTTGTGCTTGATGTGGACGTCACTAAAAACTCATGGAACGGTGTGTTTCAAGAAATAAAAAGGACAAAAGTAAGATGTTATATGTTGCTTTAATCTGCCAGGTTTTCCAGGTTTGTTTTCAGCACAAAGGACACTGTTTTTCCTCCTTGACATGTATCTGGACATTGATTTAGCGCCAGAATGAAAAAATACTCCAGCTGTGACCTCCAAAAATCCATAAAGCTCTGAACACGGCGCAGCAGGCTTTTGCCAAATCAGCAGCTCGTTCAGAACCTCGTTTTTCTTAAATAAAGGGAACAGTGGAGGTGACAGGACGAGCAGACGGGAACTTTCTGTCTTCTTTTTCTTTGCAAACAGCTGTTTATCACAAGAACAAGACAAGCTTTGTTTGAAAAGACTTTGTTTTGTGTTTCCCTCGCCTGACCTGCCTTTCTATTTGTTAATCCATAAGAAATAATCAAATAAACAAAGTAAGGCTTCACTGTCGTCCAATAAACACTGGAGAGTTTAGCTGCATTTGTTTTTTAACCGTAAAGAGTAAGAAAAATGAAAGGAAAAAAGATCCAATAAAAACTAAAAGCAATGTCTCAATTTAAAAATGAGCCTCATCTAATTGTTTTTGTCCTCTAGAAAAAAAAGCTGAGGAAAATTTTTAAAAATGCTGCCCAAAAAAAGACATCTCTCAAAATAAAAAAGGCATGAAATATGAAAGCCATGTCTCAATTTAAGAAGTTTGTTTTAAAAAAAGTCACTCCTAAAAAAAAAAAAAAAAATAGCTTGGCTTAAATTTAAAAAACATTTCCAGATTAAGAATACAGCCTGAAAAAGAAAAACATTCACCCCTTAAATTAAAATGGGCTGTTTCCCAAGAATTTCTAAATAATAAATGAAGGATGCCTCAAAAAGAAAATCTGCCTCAACTTTAAAAGCCTTCAGCTAATGTGGCTAATGCTAAGGAAGTGACGTTGATGTGGAAAATGTGCAGTCTTTGTTTTGGTATTTTAAACATAAAACCAAAAATATTAACAATAAAGCAATAACATCAGGTATCTACTCCAATGTATCTGTCATTTAATTCACTATCTCCATGAATCTTATTAAAAACACATCTAACCTGACACTGAACTAATTAAATTAACGCTCTCCTGTCTGATGTAGAATCCATATTTTGAGTTATTATTAGTGCCATGTTTCTAGTTATTCAGAATTCATTCATTCAAACTATTTCATTTCCAGGACTGTTCCAGATAAAAGCCCGCTCTGCTTTACCTCCAGAATGTGGTTGAACTGCGCCTTGAGCTCGAAGTAAGGCTTGGATTTGACGATGGCTCGTTTGAGGGACTTCTGGAGCATCTGGACCCGGGCCTCGGCCTCCTGACAGGCGTGAGTGACCCTCATGTGCTCCCTCTCGCTGCGAAGACGCTCCTCCTCCGCTTCGTTCACCTGGAAACAGTCAGAGATCAGAAGGAAACACGAACCGGGCCCGAGTCGCTAAAGTCAGCTCTGGTTTGAACGAGTTATTGATTTCTCTTCAGGTTTTTTATGGCTCCTTCAGTCCCCAGTGAACCTCAGTCTCTAAATATCTGAGTATCACCTTTACTCTACATGGACAGTGGGTTAAGAGAGAGCTTTTTCTGGAGCAGAAAGACAAAAAATACTCTTAGAGCTGTATTTATGTATAACAAATACTATTGGTTCAGACTAGGGGCGAATTAGACGATAAAAACACTAATTATCACCAAAGAAAGTGTAATATTACTTCTGAAATGCAGTGCTTTACGACAGAAACAGTAGTATCTCTGCAGAACAGTGTCTACTTTATTGATTTATGTAAATTAGCCACGAGGTCAGAGGCTTTTAACGTTTTTAACCAGGCTTTATGTCAGTGGTGTCAAAGTGTTGAGAGGCCACGATAGTTAATAAGAATCCAATCCTTACATTTGGAAGCTTTTATTTATTTTATTTTTTTTTCATTCAAATCTTACAAAGGTTGTCACATTTATTTTCACCTTTTAAACAGGTTATAGTCAGATTTGAACAGGCTTTAATTGGATTTGAACATGTTTTAGATGGATTTGAAGTGGTTTTAGTCAGATTTTAAAAGGTTTTAGTTGGATTTCAACAGGTTTTAGATGGATTTGAACAGGCTTTAATTGCATTTCAACAAGTTTTATTTGAGTTTTTAGTTGGATTTGATCAGATCCATTTAAAACCTGTTCTAATCCAATTAAAACCTAGTGCAAAAAATATCACCTTCTAAATGTAATGAAGGGCCACATAAAACATTGAGTTTAACACATGTGCTTTATGCAGTGGAGACTATATTAGACATGTTTATGGAAACAGACAGGGCCTAAACTACAAAGTGTCTAAACTAAACTGCTTTATTTTCACTGAAGGCTCACTGCTGCTACTGCTTTAGAATTTGAATTATCTTTTTTAGGTCAGCACCAAGACGAAGAAATCAATTAAAATCGCAAATCTTCAGAAAAATGAAAAAGAAATTAGATTAATATTTTAACCATGTCACCCAGCCCTAGTTCAGACCTGTCTACTAAATCTAATGTATTATCCAGAGCTGTAAAAATCTTAATCAAAGTAGTCTACAGTTTATGACACACATAACTCTCTCTGTCACAGCAGCTCTCCTTAAAACACTCTTTATTTGGACTTTTGTCGCTCTCTGTTAAGAGTTCACTGACATATCCCTGAACTGTTGTTCTTCAGATTCATTCTTAAAAACATCTACATAAAAAGAGGTTTTTTTTTTGCATTATTCCTTTTAGATGTGCGTCCTGTACTGCACTGCCTCCCTTTACGTCACTGTAAAAAATGCTCCTGCAAATAAACAGAAACAGACTCTGCAGTTCTTCACTAGCTTCCAGTCAATTTTAGGATTCATTTAATTGAATTTAATTGGCCCCAAAAAGCGAACTGTCGCCTTCGGGGACTCCTCGGCCTGGGGTCTGAGCGGGTCCAGCTTTGAGGTCCACTTTGGAAAAGGTGGAGCTAAACACTGCAGTCAGTTAAATAATCCTCCTATTCACTATCAACAATGAAGTTTCTAAAAGTCTGCTTCAGATACGTTTTATTTCTCAAATAGAGACAGGACTTTAGTGTCTGAGGGACAAACCGACCTTCCCCAAAGTGATGAGCCTCTTTATTCATCCACAACCTGTTTTTAATCAGTATCAGTGAAACCAATCAGAAGTGGAGCTGTGGTGCATTCACTGGCAGTACCTCGAATACACAAAGCCTGTATTTCCTGTTACCTTTGAGGTGGCGTGATTCAGCATTTCTTGCCAGGTCGGGTCCAGCGTGTTCTTGCCGTCAGCCATCAATCCCTGCTCGGCGACGTAGACCATCTCTCTGGCCGCGGTGTGCATGGAGACGGCCCTCTCATAACTCAGAGCCGCCTTCTGTGTCTCCTGCTGGGCCTGAGGAGAGGACACGAGGGACAGGATGGATGAAGACGAGGCGACAAGGACACCCGGCGACCATTTGTAAAATTAGGACAGATACTTAATCTATCAGCGGGAGGAGACATCTTAGTTTGTATCAAAGTGGAGCCAGGTTTGATCAAGACTAAAACTCGTCCACGGTTCAATACTCATGGTTTTCGGTTCAGTTCAGTAGATTTTATGCTGCCGTTTTTAAATAATACAGATAAATTATGGGTGGATTTAAAAACTATGTCTTTATTTTACTAATAAAGCAGATAACAGAAAAAGTGCTTATAGAAAAACTTTAATAAATGTGCATTTAACTGATTCCTGTACTCATGAATTAACAGCTTAAATAAACCTTGTGCTTCAGTGCAGCAGCAGCAGCAAAAACAATATAAAGTGCAGTAGTTCTTTATATAATATTCTACTTTTCCTGTATTTTTAGGTTCTTCTGTAAAAAGATAAGCTTCTACATTCTCTGCATCAAAGTAAGGTGTCAAATAATGATCTGTATTATCATTTTATGAACTATTTTGTTATTGCACAACTTCAAATAAACATTAACATCCAGGCATCACCTTCTAAATAATTAAAAAGCTACCAAATTTATTAATTAACTAACCTTTTTTTATTTGAGGAGCAGATATAATTCACAAAAAAACACGTTTGATTCAACTTCAATAATGTCTCAACAGATGAACATTTAAGTCAGACTCGTTTTGAAATAATTAAAAGACGGTTTGGACCAAGGAGCAGTGCTACATTTGAAGTTTCGTCACTTTGCTAAAAGGATTCTCTCTTTTTCGTCAGTTAAAGGGACATTTAGATATTTTAAGTTCACGTTTCAGCGAGTACGGGACAGACCAGACTCTTTTATCACAGAGCTCCGTAACGAAGCAGGGCACGTTCAGTTAGAGCCTGAGATGTCACTGCTAGAAATGAGTTTAATCAACCCTTCACTAATTGTGGCACACGTCAAACTCAAGGCCCGCAATGTTTTATGTGGTCCTTCAATATGTTTAGTAGACACCAGGTTTTAGAAGGATTTGAACAGGTTTTAGATGGATCTGTACACATTTAAGATGGTTTTGAACAGGTTTTATTTGGATTTGAAAAGGTTTTAGATGGATTTGAACAAGTTTTAGTTTAATTTTTGCTACAAAGATAAATCAAATCTGTCCAAAACTTGTTCAAATCCAACTAAAGCCTGTTCAAATCCAATTAAAACCTGTTCAAATCCAACTAAAACCTGTTCAAATCCAACTAAAACCTGTTCAAATCCAACTAAAGCCTGTTCAAATCCAATTAAAACCTGTTCAAATCCAACTAAAGCCTGTTCAAATCCAACTAAAACAGTTTCCATAAAAGGAGGAAATTAATGTTAAAGAAAAACTTTTGTAAAACTCAAACAAAAATTAAATGTCTCATTCAAAATTTAAAAAAAGCTTCCAAATGCCACCATCCTCGGCCCCTGAAAGGATTTATATTAACTATCGTGGCCCCACACCACTTTGAGTTGGACACCACTGTCAGTGTTGTGTCCCTATTCATGACAACACACAAAATGTTCTGAATAATCTGTATATTTGTCAGGTTTGTCTTGAGTCTTTTCTGTTCAGTTGCAGAAACAAGGACTGTTTTTCTTCGTGCGTACCTCCTTCGCGAGTCGCCGAGCCTCGTAATACGGCCGTGCTTTCTCGATGCAGGCTCCCAGCTGCGAGCTCTGAGCGTTCAGCTTCCGGGCCGACTCCGTGAGGATCTTCCTGTAGCTAGACCGAGCGTCCTGAAACGAGAAGAGCATGAAATCGACGAGATTAGATTACCCTGTAACGGGATAATGGGCTTATGAGCTACAATATCTATCTATTAGTCCCAGATAGGTTTCCATTTTAACTGGGTTCACTCTTAGACTTAGAGAAACATGATTATTATTGATCGGAAAAGTGAGGGAAGACTTATAAAATATTCAGGCAGACGGTGCAGTGATTGTCTGCACAAGAGTAGATGTATTTTTCAATCTTTTTTGTTGTTAAAAAAACAAATAACAGCTATTTTGGTTTCAAAATAAGAGCTTTAAAATAAGAAGTGTGGGAAAATAAAGGTTTAATAGCCGTATATTCTTGGCTCATCAGTAACATGTCTGTCCCAGTCCTTCTGTTTTGGAACAAACACTGCATCCTTTTTCTTGCTGGTTTTATTGGACGTACTCACACAACATAAATAAACTACTGCTCTCTGTAACTGCTTTGGTTAACCACAAATGTAATTATCTCAGTGAAAGAAAGTCAGCCACAATCACTCATTTATGACTGAATACATAACAAAACCACATAAGCCTCCAAAATTATATACTTGTATATATCTTTTATCCAACACAAAAGAGTCAAAAACACAGTTTCAGTCAATTGTTGCAGCAATTATACAGCGTCAAAAGCGGCTCAGTAGCATTAACAAAAAGCGCCTATTC
Organism: Rhyacichthys aspro; assembly: GCA_036850595.1. Lineage (NCBI taxonomy): Eukaryota > Metazoa > Chordata > Actinopteri > Gobiiformes > Rhyacichthyidae > Rhyacichthys > Rhyacichthys aspro. The sequence goes on along the minus strand of CM072163.1, from coordinate 327,600 downwards.
AGTGAAGTTAATGTTATTTTACTTGGATTAACATTTGTTTAATCTGATTTTGGCTTATTTTCATCAGTATTGATATAAATAGGGTTTTGTTTGTGTTGTACTTTGCTTTTATTTTAAAGTTAATATTTCAAAGTCAAACTGGATGTCTTTGGTTTGCCAGGTTTTTCAGGACGCGAGGAAACTGAAACTAAGCCAAATCTACACAGCAGAAAGCTTTTTTTAATCATTTATAGCAGTGACTGTACCTTCACTGCATGACTACGAAGCTCTATTTTATCCCATAATGTGTATTTTTACTCACGTCCAGCTGCAGCTCTAGTTTGTTGATTTCAGCACTGGCCTCGTTCAGATGCTCCAACTCTTCCTGAGATAAAACAATAACAGTGATTAGTCTGTAATCCTCTGTACTTTGTGACTAAAGTGTATTTAAAGCTCATAATGTCACATTATTACAGCACAATAATTATTTGCAAAGCACCTAACATTTAAATTGTACAGCTGAATTACATTCCACAACTACATTTTTTTGCAATGAATCACACTTTTCTTGACCTCGTTCATTTTTCATTGTTTATCTTTGAACATATTATTCTGTCACTGCGTACAGTATGTTCTTTAATCACTTTTTATACTTTTGCACAGGTCAACATGTCTGTAAAAGCTGATAACGCCACATTTGGCAGCTTGCAACTTATTGATAACTCATTGTAAATGGCTCCAAGCTTTATAGTTCACTACTGGACAAATATGCCTTCTTTAAGTGCTTGTTTTATTACAATAACACAGAAAAATAAATTACACTGGAAACCTGTAGCTGATACCCAGTCTTCTCTTTAGTTTATTGTCGTACATAGATATGAAAATATACATAAAGCAGGTGCCCAGGTGAACTCAGTGAAAAATTGTTAAAAAATAAATCCTCCAAACCTGAATCCTGGGATCCAGCTCCTCTTCGTACGGACTGTGCAGCTGCTCCCCGACACTCCTCTGTTTCGGGCTGTCCTTCTCTTCGCAGGTGTCTTTCAACCCGGTTTCTGCTGAGGTTTCATTAGTTTCGGTTGCCTTTACCTCTGGGTCTCCATCGGGGCTCGCCTCCCTCCACTCCCCGGGGTCGGACTCCCCAGACCCGGCCGGGCTCTCACGCAAGTCCCCCGGCTCCATCCGCGGCCCCTAAACTCTTTTATCTACAAACTCCGGGAAATGCTAAAATAAATTTCTAAAGCCACGTCCCTTTAGACACGGCTAAAAACGGCAGGATAAAAACAAACAATTAAAATCCATCAAAATCTAGATGCTGCTATTTGAACGCTAACGTCATAGATTAGCTTAGCCTAGCATGCTAACAGGCTAGCATAGTTGGTTTAAATTTAACAGTTGGTTAATCTGGAGTAAATGTACAAGAATAAATAAATGCAATAAAAGCTATGTGTAACCCCGTCCATTATTATAATGCCCTATTCTGTGCGAGGTCTTAGTTTTCTTCATTATTTAGGTTAGCCAGGCTAGGCTAGCCAACTTCTTCACTCACATCATTTTTACAAATGAAGTAAACAGAAAGTAGTTACCGCTAGCGCGACTTGTCTGAGCCACCGCGGCTTCCGTAGAAATGTCAACGGAATAAATGTCTGCATCTTCTTTATCGTTAATGACTATAACATACTAAATCAGTAATATATTCTTTATTTCTCAAGGAATATTTTACATATTTATTATATTTAACTGAATTAAATTAAATGTATTCCACAATAATAATGAAGATATAGTCTAGTGGTCGAGCCATGTCAACAAAATACTTTAAAGACGTATTTTATGAAGTTTATTACTCTTGAACGTCACAATGTCAGTTTATTTCAATTTGAAATATGTTAATATCAGATAAAGCTATATTCAATTAAATCCATCACCAATGTCACTTTCTAAGGCCATTTAAAAGTTTGTATTTTATTATTCTTGAGTAAAACCTATGCAGCTTTTTTGGTTCAAGGCATCAAAGAGATTCAAGATTAACTTCACTGTTAAATGTTAACATTGTGTATTTATTTCAAAAATATAGAAACACACAAATGTATCTGCAATAACTCTTTAAACAAACAATGACATTAAAACAAAACCTGGAAGCACAGATCTTCCAAAGAAGGCAAAACAAGAATCAAACAGTGATTTTCCTGCGTGGTGTGTCTGTCGTTGTCATACCACAGATAAGTCAGTCACTGCACCAGACGAACAGGAGCGACCACAGAAAGTCACAAAGTGGCTGATTAAGGTCATTGCATTGGATGCATTAATGAATGTCATGTGCACTATATGCATAGTATAAAAATAGATCTCTGGTGTTTACAGCAGTTTTTTTTCTCTCACAAACTGTTCAAGAACGATATTTGGAAAATGAAAGAGACCTGAGTGGTGTTGGCAAGAACCGTTTCAACTAAAACACAATCCTTTCCACAAAACCAAAGTACAGCAACAAGTGCTTAAGACATTACACTGCCTTTGTTCCTTCATTCTTCCTTTTAACTCTTAACTATTATTATTTATTTTATAACAGTATTTAATTAAGACAATGAGCCTCATTCAACATGTGTCTTACAAACAAATCCCAAAAAAATCCATAAACAGCATTCTGAGCATCTAAACCCTCACATAAGTCAAAAATACAACTCTTTGTCACATTAGTTTTTAAATATATCTCTGCTATAAGTGATTTTCGTTCTAGGTCACTTCCTCCAAAGGCACATTAACATTTCTCTGTGTCTGAGAGCACTTTTATTTGTGTTTGTGCAAAAGGCATTTCTACACTAAAGATGAAAACTAAATGGCACAGCTCCTCCCCTTTTTACAGATGTGACATCTATCTGTGGATGTTATATAATATCAGAAAAGAGCAAAAACAAAATAACATAATAATCCCATGCATTTTCCCAATAGACTGTAATGTTTATGACTGTGGTGTACATTTTACTTGTTTACAACAGAAATAAACCAAAAACCTACAGCGTCCATTGGAAATCCACAGCAGCCATGGCTTATTCCGAGGTGAATAATATGGCCATGGAACCATCCACTGTGAGAATAACATTGAGTATTGATTACATATTAAATCATATATTGCTGAATGAGGCCCATGTTTCTTAATTTTGCTGTGGTTACTGTACTTTGTGCTTTGTAAGAGTTTATTGAAACTCATCCATCAGAGAGTTGTTTCCACTCGAGCAGCACGGATCGGGTCAGTACAGTCAGGTTTCTCTTTAAGTGTCCCCAAAACTCCTTGTTTCCATCAGAGTGATCCGCTTTAGAAAAGGTGGAGCTAAAAACTGCAGCCTATTTTTTTAAATTATTATTCCTTTATAGTGTTTAAGCACCTCTTTTTAACGTAGATGTTTTTTCTTTCTTTGCTTTTTAAACTTTTAACTTGACTTCTCAAGATGTGAACACAGCGAAGTCGGAAGAACGACTTCCTAACTGCGATACGTTTCTGAGGAGCGCATGAATGCACCATGATGTTTACTGCAGCAGTTTATGGTTCTACTTCCAGCCTCACATCAGAACACTCCAGGATTTACTCTTTAGATTAGACTCTGCTTTAAATATGTCACAGCTCAGGGTAAACACTAGCCTCTTCTGGAGTTACCTGAACTAAACTGTACTGACCCGACCCGTATCTTTAAACTGAGTGAAAACGAGGCTAGAAAATCGTTCTTTGGTCTGCAATGCTCTCCCTGGCTCACATTAAGAGAGAAAAGGCTTGTATTCGACCGATCAGCTCCACGTGGGATCGTACTGCGTCCATCCAGCAGGAGGCGCTAAGTAAACCCTCTGTCCTCTGGAGATGAAGCTGACCACTCCTCTGTATCCAGCTCTGGGGACTCCTGACTTCAAATCCTCCATGATTCCCAGGTTTTTGGCCATAATTTTGAAGCTGTCTTTGCTGGAGTACTGAAGTCTGAAGGGGCCCGGTCCTTTGAGTTTGCCCTGCTTCACGTCTTCATAAGCAACAACAGGAGCGCTGTAAACCTCCCTCTCAAACCTCTCTCTGTACGCCTCCTCCTTCAAGTAACTTAGGTCTAACTTGGTAAAAGGCACATATTCGGAGTTTAGTTTGATAAATTTTAAGTATTTGTCGTAAAACTGCCCCAGACTCACTCCTTGTCGCCCAAAAGTTAAAGTCCGTGAGATTTCGGGGCGGATACAGGCACGGTCGCGGCGCTGCTCGGGTTGGCGCATCCAGTCGTCCCAAAACGAAGCGGGCCACTTGGGTTCGAGCTCGTCCCAAAGCTCCTTCAGCATCATCCAGCCCAAACCGGGGAAGAAGTCGGTCCTGTAGAGAAGAGCGGGCTGCCCCGGGTCCACGAAGCCGTCCCTGCCGTTGTCGTTCCAGGCCGAGGCGCACCACAAACTGGGGTCGGATTTAAGGAGAGGATGGAAGGCTCTGAAGTACTCGAAGAAGTCTGGAGCCACCTGGTGGAAGGACAGGGACATGGCAGTTTAACACGGGTCAGGTTTAAGACGACGTCAGGGTTTATCAAAGAACATGAGGCAACAAATTCCATTCATTTCAAGATGCTTTTTGGACAAGTATATTTAACTCTGTGTTGTGTTGTTACTTTCTCTTAACGCAGCAATTAGTGTCTCATAGTTTAATTCTTCTCCCTTTTCTCCTTCTGTTCCGTCAGACTGAGCTAAACACACAGCTGTGTTTCTGCTGCAGTTTCCCTTCGCCTTTCGTTTCCTTCAGAGTTAAAGGGATGCAGCAGGAGGAGGCCGTTTCTATTTGAGGCTCCACTTCAGTTCCTACTGAAGCTCAGCTCGTTCAGTCTGTTAGTCTGGGTCTGGTCCACACTGGTCTTTATTGAACAGGTTTAGGCCAGACTTCTATGAACTGGCGGAAATTTGGGCTGTAAGCCACACTTTTTTGATGGAAATATGCCCTTAGTCCTGGTTTAGTCCTGTTCATTCACTTTAGTTCTAGGTTTAGTCCTAGTTTAGTCCTGGTTTGAGCCGTAATTATGTCTTTATTTATCATTATTAGCTGTATCCTGCTTTATTCCTTTGTTAGGTCTTGGTTTAGTCCTGTTTTTTTCTTAGTGGGTATCTGTATCTACATGCAGTTTATAGCACTGATGGCATAAAGTCTATAATCAAAACTTTTACAAGTATTTCATAAAATGGCTGATATTGGTTTAGCCTCTGACCCTCTCTGTAGAGTCACTGACATAAATATAAAACAACAGCAGTAATTGTATAACTATACCTCTAGGTCGTCCTCTACGACCACCACAGACGAGTACGACAGCGTCCTGAAGACCTGGTTCAGGGCCCAGTGGTAATGTCTGGAGATCTTGTAATAGCCCTGGAACTTCTTGTGCTCGGGCTTCACCGCGACGTCGCTGAGGTCGGGCTGCTTCAGGTGCGTGACTCTAGCGCCGTAGGACCGTATGACCTCGGCCGTCTCGGCGTGTCCGCAGTCCTGGCTCACGACGATGGGGTACAGCTCCTCCGACGGACGGTACTCCAGCAGTTTGTCCAGACAGCGCCGCACCGTGACGCGATTACAGGCGATGACCAGGATGGGGATGACGGGCGTCCGAGGAGGGGCCCGGTCGCTTCGGTTCGACGGCCTCCGCAGAGAGAGCTGAATCAGGGAGACAACACACAGAATAATCTATAACTGAATGCACTACGCTAAAAGAGTCCATGTAAAGAAGCTGCTTAGTGTAAAAAGTCATCGTTACCAGTCTTTCGTTCTGAATCTGCAGCAGGATGTTCTTCTGTAACTCCAGCTCGGCCTCGAAGGCGTCGGCCATTCTCAGGACGTCCGCCAACACGTCGCTCGTCGGGAATTCGTCTTTGGCCGCGTTTTCGGGCTGAGATCCGGGGTCTCGGCTCCACAGCAGCAAAACCAAGATGGCGTTCCAGGTGACGAAGAGGAGCGCCCCGAAGAAAATCACAGAGCGTTTCCGGATCATGGTTCAGAGATTCAAGGGGACGGCAGGTTTTCTCAAGGGTTTAGGCAATAATTTGGTCGATGTATTATTAGATTTAGGCGTCTGCTGTTAAAATGTGGCTTTATTTTACCAAATATTCTCCATTTTCACACAATTGAGAGTCTATTTTTACATTTATAAGGCATTAACTAGACTTAAAATAAAACAAAGGTGCTCTGAAAGCGTCTCAACTTCCTTCTTGCTTCAAGACAAAGTGGATTAAAAGGCTCTGGATTTGTATTTCTGCCTGGGCTATGGTCTTTTGTATCTAAATCAATACAAATTTTACTAAATAAATCTATTTTAATCAGCTTATCTGCATATTTATTGCACTCCCAGTGGTTTTGGAACAAACTAATCTGATCCTGCTGTGTTTTTCTTTGATTTTTTGAATAAAGTCATAAAGAAAACCAAGACAAAAGTGCTTGTATTTAACTCTTCTCTGTTTTGAAAGGTGCACCCAAGTCTTTTAATGTGAAAATAAAAAGGGAGGGATATTCAAAAACAGGGATCAGGAGTTTTGAATAGAAAATCGTGTCTTGGTTGCAGATAATAGGAATGGGATATGGGAAGGGCAGTGTGTATTTGTCATAGAAGCATGATACAGTCACTTTTAGGCAGGTTACGAGAGAGTGTTATTTAATAATTACTACGGCACAAAGAGGCGCTGTAGGAGATGAAGACAGATGAAATATGATGAAGGCAGGGATCATGATGGATTAAAGATGGCTTCTCCTTAACACGAAATGCCCTTTTGTACCTGAAACGACAAGATACAGAAGGTTAGAGAAGTTCATTATCAATGTTTAATTACGGCATGAATTTCTGATATTGGACTGCACTGAAAACTTCATTTTCAGTGGAATATTTTGAAATAGTTCTGTATTGAGAAAAAGGGGAATAGAAAGAGAGAATGAATTAGAGCGCATCGGCTTTATGTAAATAACGTGTTTAAAGATCACATAAGTATTTACATATTGGTGCAATAAACACAGATAGTATCCGGGAGGGAAATAAAAAACAGAATAAGACAGATATATTTTAAATAACAAGCAATTTTCTTTCTTATTTGACGATAAAACTAGGACCTGCTCCTTTCTCCTCTTTTTTATGGTCGTCCAATATTCATTTATTGCTTTTTTCTGCATTTATTAGACGTTTGTTTGCTGTTGGAGTCTTGACTTTCACCTCAGAGATAAATATTTGTGACTGAACTGAATTCTGAGTCTTTTAGCCTTCAGCAAGACGTTTTCAAAAGAGATCATGAGACACAGAAAGTTAGAAAGACGACACTAATCTAGTTTACCGTGGTTTTTGAAGCAGAGAATCTAATTTTTGTTCCTGCACGTCAACAGATTTTTTTCCATAAATGTGTTTCTATTAGATGCTATTGGAGCTAGTTTATTCCCTACTGTAGATAATTGTCAGCAGACTGGAGACTAAACCATGTACTGCTGTAAATGGAGCCGGTGAAAATGTGATTTTAAACACTTTACATTTATAACTAGACCAAAGTCCCACAGAACAGAAACATTTAACAGTATTTAATTTGATTTTAATTTTATAGATAATTGCAATCTTACACCTGAGCCTCTTTCCCTCTTCACTTGACGCTCTCTGAACTGAGCAAAATAACAATTATCTCTGGAGAGCTTCTTTGATCAGAGACAGAGGCCTAATGATGAGAGACAAAAGACAAGCTGCGTTTAAAAGAAAATCCCACGAGTCCTTCTTAAATTACTTAAGTTCATTGCAGCAACAGGTGATACACAAGCCCCAAGCCTGCTCTCTAATCTGTGGAGCTTCAACAAATAAAAAACAACCTCCCTCCATCAAATTATAAGCCTTTGGTCATTAAATAAAATCATATAATCGAAAATGGTGGTAAAAAAAAAAAAAAAAGACTGCTTAGAAATGGTCTATACTTACAATATGATATTACAAAAACATTGAACACTATTACTAACATTATTGTCTTAGATGGTGACATAAAGCCGATAATATCAGCTTGTGTAATTAATTAACCTTAAACTATAATAAGTACACATATTACATAAATTAATTCAAGATTTTACATGAGTTTTGAATCAATATTTTATAGATTTTAAAATTATGATTTTTGTTGTTGCAGTATGTCAGAATACTAACTAACGCTGAGTTTTAAAAGTGATATAGGCTACATTAATAAAGAAGTTAGTAGTAATAGTAAATAATAGGTAAAAGAAACCAAGCTCCCAACATTAAACAAGATGCCTCTGGGCAGAAAATAATTATTATACAATCAGTGGTGGAAAAAAGCTTCTGGACACCCTTAAATCTCAAATATTATCATGAAATATTTATGGACAACTCTTTTTTTTTATTCAAAAGGTGTGGCTGCATTAGACACAAACAAATTATTTTTTCTTTTTTGTTTATTGTTTACAAAAAAACTAACAAAACTAAATTCTTGTCACTTCTCAACAATGTCGGTTTCAAAGTCAACAAATAACAGAGAATGTCTTTCAGAACTGAATAAATATTAAAAAAAACTTTTAAAAAAATGCACTTGAAGATCCAAGCGTGATTCTTAATGCAGTATTTCACAAATGCATGAGGTGCTGACTGTGTGCTGCTGAGAAATGGTCTAGATTTATATTACATACATTACAAAAACATTATGAATATGACACAAAGCACTAGTAGACTTTGACAATAATAGTGTATGAAAATAAGGTTTTAAAAATAAAATATATAATAAGAAAAGAAAAACTATGCAACAACTGGACAGTTTTTAAGTCTTGTTCCGTCTTAAAATGCAACTAATCCAGTTTAAAATTTAAAAACAAGTGAAAGTGCTGTACCAACAGTAAGAAAACAAAAACAGGAAAGCATTAAAACCAATCGCCATCTGTTAACCTCGAAGTTCAAGCTCAAATCCAGTCTTCAATATAATTTCATTCTGCGTTAGAGACTTTTATCGCAGAGCCTTTCCTTAAGATTAACCTTTTTAATTTATATTTAACATTAAAGAGCTTTAATGTGTCTTATTTATTATATTTTAATGCTTTCTGTAATGCTCTGTGTAACTCTTGAGTTTTAGAAAAAGTATATTATGAAAAAGTAATGAAACTTCTTGTTAGTTTGTTCTAAAAGTGTGTTTCCACTGGCTCCATCATCGCTCCTGTTTGCTTCTCCAAACTGGGAACCAAAAGATAAATCCTTCAACTTTAGCACAGCAAAATATAGGCTTTTTATCAGTGAAAAGCACCATTAAACTTCTCCAAACAGAGCCTGTACCTACTGTAGGAAATAAGATACACATGTTATGTTTTAAAACCCCAATATTAACATGTAAACGGTATCTGTGTGAGTTTAAGTCAAGTTTGTTGCCCTTTAAGCAAATCACAAAGGTCACTGGCTCCACTTGATTCAGTTTATGGATTATTTTCATTACAATACGAGCCTGAAAAGAAGGGTTTATTTCTTACAGAAGCAGGTGTGTCTCTCACAGATTGATTTGTTTATTCTGTGCATGTCTTGAACAATAAATGAGGACGTTTCTGTCCAGTGAAAAGACTTTGCATGTTGTTTTGAAGGAAGTTCATGGTTCACTCTTCGGTCGCGGATCGATTTTTCTATCACCTGTAGCTGCCTCGATAAAAAGCCGATTTTTAAGGGCTAAAATACATCTGTATCCGCGTGTTTTACCTGTCTGTACCACAAACATGTCATGCTTTTATCACCTCACCGCAGCACGAAGACAAGCCTCATAAACCGAGCTCTTACCCGAACACCGTCCACTTCTGTCTCGTCTTGTCGCAGCCATTTCTTCGCTGTTTTTCAATCGATGACAACGGGATAAGTTTCGCCAAATAAACTTATTCACCGGCTCTAACTTGTCTTTATGACTTCATGGTGAAATAAGTCAGAGCTCGGCAGTTTTTCCTTGTTTCTCGTGAGACTGGAGCAGAAGAAGAAGAAGGAGGAGGAGGAGATAAAAAAGTAACACGACAACTTCCGGGATCGGGCAGCGTAAACCGGAAGTCCCGCCCTAACTGTCACCTTGAGGAGTTACGCAACACTTCTTTAGTTTATTAGAAACCTTATATAATCTTCAAATAGACCCGTGGTAACATTATACTGGAACTCATAATACGGAGAAATAAACTGGAGAAAGGCGTGTCTGGTTGGAGAGAGAATCAATCAAATAAGTTTCCTATAAAATCCTTCAAAATAAATTCCCAGTAAATAAAACTTCAAATTAGACATAAACTACAGTTGTACATTTTGCCAAAAAGAACCTGAAACCATTATTCATTTGTTCTATCATTGCACTCACAGTAAAAACCTTTGGAATCACTTACAAAAAGGCATCCACAACAAAACCGGAACCTTTATTATCAAAACACATCCATTCCCAAAGACCTTTCCCTCCTGATACAAACGGTAATAATAGTACTGGCTAAATATCACATCCACAAGACTAAATGGGCACAAAATAAACCAAATGGACACTATTTTGAAAGTGAAATTAACCAATGTTTTAACACAATAAAACATGTTACAAATAGTAAGGAAAAGTATTCAAATTATACCAAAAACATATCAAACATGAGCCGTAAATGCTATATCTTTCCCTGTATCCTTTTTTTTTTATTTTATTTATTTTTTTTTTATTAATTCATTAATTTTTTTTTTCATCCTGGTATTTTTTTATTCACAAATGTTATTTGTTATGTTATGTGGTTATATATTTACTTGATTTTATATGTATGTATGTATGTGTACATATTTTACATAATTAAAATAATGATTAAAGAAAAAAAATCTTTAGTTTGTTTGCTGTGGAGTTAATTAAGAATATTTTTTTGATGTTTTAAAGCATTGTTTGTGAGTAAAAAAGCGGGAAGGTAATTAATATCTTCAGAAGAAACTGTTTAACTCCATTTCAGCCATAGTTTTGTCTTTAAACACAAGTGGGTTTGTTTTATTTTACCATAAACCTGGGGATTGTGTGATTGTGTGAAGTACCAAACAGTGTCCTTTTTCTTTTTAGTATACACTTCAAATAAATTCTGCAAACCATTTAGTTTAATAATAAGCAATAGAGTCCAATATAATGACTTCAAATGCCACTTGGAACATGTCAAACCCAAGACATATGGGTCACATTTGCCCTGATTCTTTATTTGTGTCTATATAAAATGTAATAACAGCATGCTACAAAAATGTGGAAAAAAATAGCCCATGTCCTAATGCATCCCTTGTGCTTTAACACAGTACTGGGTGTTTTTTTAATCAGATGATTCATGACGTGCACGACTTCAAAATTCAGATGATGTGGTCAAACAGAGACAGCCTTTGTTTTTCTTGTGTCTGTTTTGAGAAGGGTAACTGTAAAGCTCTTTCCTGTTGAACCGGTTTATCAGTGTGATGGTAGGTCTGAATACTAACACTAAACCTGCCCAGCAATTCTATATTAGGTTTATATAAATGCTTTCACTCTGTATTTATTAACTTGATCTCCTCTCCTTACATTTCATTTCCTTGAGCTTTTTGAATAAGCACAAGAGACATTTACATCCTGTTTGGTCCAGTATTATTGTCTGTTTCTATGACTAAATGCTCCTTGGAGACATGAACTTCACTTTAACCTGTGACTAATACGTGCTAAATAATACATACCACCTCAGATGCAACACTACACACAACTCGTTTGACTTTGACGTGATCATGATTCATTTCAACAAAAACAAGGGGAAATTTAAAAGGTGGGCAAAACTAGTCTGTTCCAGCTTCCATCTCAGTTTCGGTTACTTGGGCGCAAGCAGGTGTCCAGGCCTCAGTGAAAGCAGAAGTTTTGACAGTTTTGTTTTCTGGAGCATTAAAATCTGTCATGCTTTTATTCTTTTGACTGTATCACTGACACAAACAGTTTTATTCCGTTCTGTCATGTTTTAGTTTTTTTTCCCTTTTTCTTATTAGTCCTTCCTATTTCTGTATTACCCTTTATTTATTAATGTTGCATAGTCCTTAAAAATATTTTGACATTCTGTTGTGGTAACGAAGGCGCTGAGCTACAAGGGGAAGCTCTTGATTTAGCGGTTGATCTGTGTTTCTGCTCTCAACTAAAGTCATGAGCTCTGGTTCAGGAACAAAAGACCTAAGATAGAAGTGTCCTAAATGAGTTTTCTTCGCAGGGTTGGGCTGGGTGCTCCTTTAGAAACAGTGTGAGGAGCTCGGGGTAGGACCGCTGCTCCTCCACATCCAGAGGAACAGCTGAGGATGCCTCCTGGACACCTCGTCCCCGTGAAGACCCAGGACACTGGAGGGACCACGTCTCTCGGCTGGTCTCAGTGTTCCTCTGTGGAGCTGGAGGAAGTGTCTGGGGAGAGGGAAGTCTGGGCGTCTCTGCTCAGACTGCTGTCCCCTTACAGACTCCATCATTTTGTTTTAAATAAAGATAATTTGCTGCTAATCAACTTGGTCTTGATTAAGGTGAGCTTTATTTTATTAATTTTCTAGTCTAGAGAAAAAAGAGGCTGTATATTTTTTTCCATTAAAACAATAAGATTAAACTAATAACCCTTAATTCCTGAAATGTCTCTGGTACTTTCCATATTTTACAGAACATCCTTCCATCAATCATCAGTAATATATTTCAGAGACTGTTTAAGAATCACTCCAATAAGTCGTATTTATTTCAGATCAAGTAAAGGTTGAGCTGGTTTATCGTGGATGTGTCAGTTTGTCTTCAGCTGTGGATCCTAACGAGGCCAGGGTTCAGACTAAAGTCCGGGTCACATCGTGTTTTTTGTAAAAGTCAATAAATAGAGTTTGTTTGTGCAGATGAGGCCTTGGACTCAGTCAGGCCTGTCCTCCGTGATCTGGGTCTGAGGAACACAAGAACGCTGCGAGCTCCAGTCGCCCTCCGTCTGTCTGTTCACCTGAAAAGAGATCAAACATGAGACAGAGCCATAAAAGATTAGAAAGATTACATATTTGACTTTTTCTCATCATTGGATCATGGCAGTCTTCCATGATACATCCATCCTCCTTCTTCCTCTGATCCAGGTCACCACAATATGACTTTTGTTTATAAGTAATATAAAATAACAATGCATATAGATATTTTTTTCTTCTATTTGTGAAAAAACAGTCTTTCTGATCCATCTAGTGTTTATTGTAAGGGATTGTAACAGATGAGAACCTCTATTCAGGAACAGAAAACCTTGGACAATCACATGCTCCAAAAAGGAGCGCTCCCATTGGTCGACACTTGTCACATGACGTTCCAGGAAGTTTAATAGCTGCAGATAAAGTGTATTTTCAGCTGAATATGTCTTTTAACAGAGAAACAGCTGAAAAAAGAAAAGCATCAACAGAGAAAAGGGAGGCAACGTAAAACACAGATAAATACTGTCAATTCAATCACGTAATGTTTAACGAGGAGGAGATAATTGTCGTCCTGACGCTGAAGTCACAGCTAAGCTAACGCTAAACTCTAAACTTCAGTTTGGTCAAATGGATTAGTATTTTGGAGGAAAAGCTGGTCTGGTTTAATTTTTTAATAAAAGAGAAGCAGGAGAGGTCTCTAGTCTGATTTTGGAGGAGAGTCTGAGACTGGGACAAAAAAAGAACTTTAATAAACTCATTTCAGCTGCTTGTTCTCCACTTAAAGCACCAACTGTCCTTCAGTCTCTGTCTTGTCTGTCTTTTTTTATTTAATACATTTTTAAAAGAGCTTTAAAACTATGTCAGCTGTCAATCAACCTGAGGGAGCATCACCTTTAATTTGTCTCAAAATCTTCAGAAAGTCAACATTAATTGCAGCTTCATAAAAAGTATTCGTACAAGTGCATTAATCCCGGTGCTGCTCAGGCCTGGACCCGCTGAGACTGAAAAGGGCAATAATTTAAAAAAATAGATTTAAAAAAGTGTAAATTCACCATGTCGTCTGAAAGTCTGTGTATTTTCTGTAGAGCTGCAGAGAATGAAGTCTAACATTTACAAATCCAGGGCTTGGAACCAAAAGGGCTTCACAGGACATATTCTGAGCTCACTGTGAAAAGATTTTAGTCTGAAATGATCAAATACACACAGACATCTGCTGGGACCAGTTTTTGTCATTCATTTGTGTTTTTTAGGGAAAGTCAGATATGCCTTTTTGGCTCCAACGTGTGATGCCTTTTTTCTTAGATTATTTTTAAGCTTTTTGCCTTTATTTGTCAGTCAGCCTAGATAGACATGCACATGACCTGAGCCGTAATCAAACCTGGGTCTGCCAAGGATATGGTGTGTACTTTACCAGGTCAACCAACGAGTAGAGTTCTTATTTAGCTCTGACTCAATCTTTTTTCTCCTGACTGACTCTGATTATTAAAAATAACTCATCAAAAGCTTTTATTTGGTTCATTTGCCCTGAATGTCTCTTTTGGTTCTCAGTCCTCAAATGTAAAATGACTCAGATTTGTCTATTGAATAAAAAATATGATAAAAATGTTACTTTTGACTGTTTTATTGGTGCTATCTCTGTTTAACTGAGAGCTCATTTATTCAGGACACAACCCTCTGTTTTGTCTCGTGTTGAGGCTGTAAAAAGTTGTGTGGGGTCTTTTTTATTTGTTGCCACGAGGTCAACATCAAAACTTTTAATAAAACGTGATCAAACAGAAGTATCATAAATGCGTGTGTTTTCAGAGGGACACGTCTCACCTGTTCTTCTTTATACTCTTCTTCTTCTTCTTGACTTGTGTGAGGCCTAAACAGCACCAGAAGTCTGTCCAACATGAAGTGAGACAGAAGAGAGGTCAGAGACACGCACGAGCTCCTCAGACTGACCCAGAGCCGCGCGCACTTCCGGTCAGCTGTGTCCAAACCACGCGGACAAACAGAGACCTTCAAACCGCCGCCGGCTTCACAAACAAACACCACTTTGGCCTGAAGCTGACGGACCAGAGCGGAGCGCGTGTCCGCCGCTCGTGGTGTCGGTTTACGCGCGTGTCCAGATTGCGCAAGCGTGTGACACACTTTCCCAGCTCTGCTCTTCTTCCCCGGAGCGGTGCAGGTCAGAGCCAGGCGCCCCAGGACGAGGCGCTCTCCGTGCGTAAAAGCTCCCCAAAACGACACGGGCTTCACGGGGAGGGAGTCACGCGCCGCGCCCCCGCTCAGGCGCGTGCTGGGGGACGTCCAGATGTTACGTCGGCAGCGGAGGACAGCGGACAGAGCCGAGGCCGAGGGGGTGGACGCCATGGTCCCGAGCAGCGCTGTTACTCCGCGGCGGTGCGTCCTGACTCGGACTAACGCGAGGCTCGTGCGTAAAGAGGAGAGGGCTCGCGAGGAGGGGTCCAGGCCATATTTGCCCCAGGGCCCGGTCTCGTGGGGGTGTGTCTTCCTCAGTGTTATATGTCCAGGCCCGGTTTGAACAGGCTCAGAGCAGAGTCTGTTCACTCGAGTTTGTTTGAAATAAAAACAGCAGAGACTGACCTTCAGCTTCATAACGTTCCATTTTTACAAATTATTCACCGATAAATGATAAAGTAATTCAACAGTTCGAGTGAGATTTGTGATGTTAGAGGTGCTTAAATGTGAACGGCTGCATTTATTGTAGCATGTTTCTTCCTTCAGTGTCTGTGATGTCTTTTGTTTAAACTAAACTCATGTTGTTTTTCTCCACAAACTATTGTCCTGGTTATAGTCTATCCTCCTTATGTCATGTATCATCACGCTTTAGGTTTTACCAAAGAGATTTCTTCATTTATGACACAGCTCCATCCAGATTCAGTGTTAGACTCACTTCAGAAACACACAAATATCACAAATATACAATTCCCTGTGGACTTGCTTTATTTAAACCTGAGATATCACAGAGTTTATGTTTATTTTGCAT
Organism: Rhyacichthys aspro; assembly: GCA_036850595.1. Taxonomy (NCBI): domain Eukaryota; kingdom Metazoa; phylum Chordata; class Actinopteri; order Gobiiformes; family Rhyacichthyidae; genus Rhyacichthys; species Rhyacichthys aspro. The sequence continues at coordinate 311,748 of CM072163.1, read as the reverse complement.
CATTCAGTGATTTACTCAAAAACTGCAGTTCACTTAGTGTCCACTGGGAGTCCTCGTGACACAGGTGTAGTTCCTGTTAAACACAGAGAAAATGCTTTGGAAATATCTTCACACTGAGAGGCAGAAATGTATGAAAACAGCATGAACCTTCTCTTTGGAGGCGTCTGTCACGATTAATGCACCAGGTTTTTATAGAAAAGACTGAACTTATCGTCCTCGAGGGAAATTTAGTCTTGGACTCAGAGTCATATAAAAAATATAAAACATAAAACAATAACGGCACAAATAAATTAGAGACTGTGGATATTAATTACATGTTTTCTTACTTTTCTTTACTGCCATTAAACATGACATTATTAGAGTTTGTAAACGACCTGTTCCTGTCTGTGTCACAAAAACACACAAAAAACACAAACAGATGGATATTTACAAAACTGTGCAACTGTTTTAGTCAAAGATGAAGATTGATGCTGTCAATAATATACAATTTAAAGGTTTGGGGGATTTTTTGTTTGTTTTAAGCAATTTACAAAATGGAAAAGTGAGTAAAGAGACAAAAAACATTTAGTTTTTAGAGTGATCCCAAAATAAGGACATAATGGAGTCACTCAGTATCATGGAGTCTGGTCTGGTTTGGTCTGGGATTACATGGTCTGGTTTAGTCCAGTCTGGTCTGGTTTTGTCTGGGATTACAAGGTCTGGTTTAGTCCAGTCTGGTCTGGTTTTGTCTGGGATTACATGGTCTGGTTTAGTCCAGTTTGGTCTGGTTTTGTCTGGGATTACATGGTCTGGTTTAGTCCAGTCTGGTCTGGTTTAGTCTGGGATTACATGGTCTGGTTTAGTCCAGTTTGGTCTGGTTTTGTCTGGGATTACATGGTCTGGTTTAGTCCAGTTTGGTCTGGTTTTGTCTGGGATTACATGGTCTGGTTTAGTCCAGTTTGGTCTGGTTTTGTCTGGGATTACATGGTCTGGTTTAGTCCAGTCTGGTCTGGTTTTGTCTGGGATTACATGGTCTGGTTTAGTCCAGTCTGGTCTGGTTTTGTCTGGGATTACAAGGTCTGGTTTAGTCCAGTCTGGTCTGGTTTTGTCTGGGATTACATGGTCTGGTTTAGTCCAGTTTGGTCTGGTTTTGTCTGGGATTACATGGTCTGGTTTAGTCCAGTCTGGTCTGGTTTAGTCTGGGATTACATGGTCTGGTTTAGTCCAGTTTGGTCTGGTTTTGTCTGGGATTACATGGTCTGGTTTAGTCCAGTTTGGTCTGGTTTTGTCTGGGATTACATGGTCTGGTTTAGTCCAGTTTGGTCTGGTTTTGTCTGGGATTACATGGTCTGGTTTAGTCCAGTCTGGTCTGGTTTTGTCTGGGATTACATGGTCTGGTTTAGTCCAGTCTGGTCTGGTTTTGTCTGGGATTACATGGTCTGGTTTAGTCCAGTTTGGTCTGCATTTGTCTGGGATTACATGGTCTGGTTTAGTCCAGTTTGGTCTGGTTTTGTCTGGGATTACATGGTCTGGTTTAGTCCAGTCTGGTCTGGTTTTGTCTGGGATTACATGGTCTGGTTTAGTCCAGTTTGGTCTGGTTTAGTCCAGTCTGGTCTGGTTTAGTCCAGTTTGGTCTGGTTTAGTCCAGTCTGGTCTGGTTTAGTCCAGTTTGGTCTGGTTTAGTCCAGTTTGGCCTGGTTTAGTCCAGTCTGGTCTGGTTTAGTCCAGTTTGGTCTGGTTTAGTCCAGTCTGGTCTGGTTTAGTCCAGTTTGGTCTGGTTTAGTCCAGTTTGGCCTGGGGTTTTTTTTCTTTCCACATTTTCACAGTTTTTTTATTTAGAATATTTAAATATTTTAGACTTTTTATTGTTTTATCAAGAGGTGGACCTGTGGAGCACAATAAAGGATAATCTAATCTTTATTTTTCTAATTGCATAAAACACAGCGTCTTGTCAATAAAGTGGCGTGTTTTGAGGTTATTTTGTGTTTGTAAAATACTATCTTCTGGAAACACAGCTCCAGAAATAACAGCAACGGGATCGACTTTTAATTCACAAATAAAGGAAAGACATGTAAATATTAATAACAGTGACATGACCAGATCATATTATTAAAGATAATGGAAAGAGTATGGGTCCGAACATGGAGCCCTGTGGTACTCCGCGGCTAACAACTACTGCTCTGAACAAATATATATGTATTTATCTGATACTATTTAAATCAGCAGCTTCTCCGTGTCACTATGTCAGGTTTATGTGCATATCCTCTTTTATATTAAGTTTTTACATCATGGAACAACATATCAAATGGTACAGATTGTTGTTTTACTGAAGTATAATAAATGCACTGTTCAAAAGCACAGATTTTTGTGTTTTTGTGTATCAAATAATAGTAATTAATAAATACAAGAGTAAGCAACAATGGGTAAATAGCAACTTGAAAATGTTAGTAAAGGTTTAAATGGAAAAAATACCAAATCACAAGTAAAATATTCTTGAAAAATGCTACTTACACAAACACAAATAACATTTACTTTATATTTTTGATGGTTTTCAGTGTGAAGCTAAAAGGACTGGAGACTGTGATGAGGTCTAAATCCAGCTCGGAACATAACGTGTCCCAGTTGGACGCCTGAGGACGTGTCTCTTTATGAAACCAGTTCATGTGATGTGGACGTGGACGTGATATCAGAGGCATGTTCTGGTTGGAGTGTCGTGTTTCGTGTCGAGGCTGCGTCACACCGTCCTGCTTTTGAACCACGTCCTTCTCAAACTGGTTCAGCCCACAGCCTCAGACCTGGACTGTTTACACCTGTTTACACCTGTTTACACCTGTTTACATCTGTGTTTACACCTGTTTACATCTGTTTACACCTGTTTACACCTGTTTACACTTGTTTACACCTGTTTACACCTGTGTTTACACCTGTTTACACTTGTTTACACCTGTGTTTACACCTGTTTACACTTGTTTACACCTGTTTACACCTGTTTACACCTGTTTACACCTATTTACACCTGTGTTTACACCTGTTTACACTTGTTTACACCTGTTTACACCTGTGTTTACACCTGTTTACACTTGTTTACACCTGTGTTTACACCTGTTTACACTTGTTTACACCTGTTTACATCTGTTTACACCTGTTTACACCTGTGTTTACACCTGTTTACACCTGTTTACACCTGTTTACACCTGTTTACATCTGTTTACACTTGTTTACACCTGTTTACACTTGTTTACACCTGTTTACACCTGTTTACACCTGTTTACACCTGTTTACATCTGTTTACACTTGTTTACACCTGTTTACACCTGTTTACACCTGTTTACACCTGTGTTTACACCTGTTTACACCTGTTTACATCTGTTTACACCTGTTTACACCTGTTTACACCTGTTTACACTTGTTTACACCTGTTTACACCTGTTTACATCTGTTTACACCTGTTTACACCTGTTTACATCTGTTTACACCTGTTTACACCTGTTTACATCTGTTTACACCTGTTTACACCTGTTTACACTTGTTTACACCTGTTTACACCTGTTTACACCTGTTTACATCTGTTTACACCTGTTTACACCTGTTTACACCTGTTTACATCTGTTTACACCTGTTTACACCTGTTTACATCTGTTTACACCTGTTTACACCTGTTTACACGTGCCCCAAAAAACCTCAACAGAGAATGGATTTTAAGGCAGAAAGGTCATTCCAAAAAGGCTCATTATTAATATAAAATAAAATAAATATAAAATAACTTGAATTGACTGATGATAAAAGCATATCAATTAAAAAAGAGATGAATTATTGAAGTAAAACTGACCTACATTGTTCAGGAAAACTTTGTGCAAAAATCTAAAATGTGTGATCAGTGAGAATCCAAAATACTAAACAGATCACTTTTGTTTTATCGTTTTCACATGATTCAAAGAGACCAGCCTCAGTGGAAACATGATCTGAATAAACATAAGAACTGAGGACCTGTCACTGGGATGATGGTTTTATTACAGAGAAGACACTACAGCTGCACAAACTGAAGTAAAACAGATCAAATCAGTCACATGCAAATACTTCCAGGTAATGATAAAACTAACTGAAGTCTGAAAACACAGCTCACTGCACGAGACTGAGAACAGAATTTGACTGAGACGTTGTGGCATTAATTTTAACACAAATACTACACAGTCTGCTCCAGAGAACCATCTGAAAGGCTCCTGTTGAAAAGGACGGATACTTTGAATGAATAACTAAAGGTGATTGAATTTATCATCCGTGAATAACCACAGTTTAATCCAATCAGAGCTCCATCCCATCTTCAAAAACCTAAAACAAGCTCAGAACAGTCAGAACCTGTTAATACTTTACTCCAGCTCAAGGTAAATAAACACATGCTTTTTGGAAAACAATCATCTGTTTGATTTATTGTGTGAACTCTACTGAAGCAGATTTTGAGGAGAAATGTTAGAAAATGAGAAAAACTGTAAGTTGTGATGTAAATGTGTTTGTAAATGTGACCAGAGACAGTGCCTTCATCTGTCAAACCAGACTCACTTTTAGCCCAAAAATACATCTTCTCTCTTTCATTTTGATGGTTCACAGACTGAGATCAGTAGAATCAGCGCCCTCTGCTGGACAGAACCCTCCTGTAACTCTCCTGTCCCGGGACCAGGACTTATCTCTACCGCACGACGCTTATAATAAATAAAATAGACCAATACACTGGAGCCTACAGAGTCAGATTTGTACAAAATACACTAAAATGACCCACTGTTCTTTCTTCCAAACTCACCGTCTTAAACGTCTCTATTGATAAATAAAGATGGCCGCCGCTGACAGTGAGGGATCTGCGCCCCCTGCTGGAGAAAAGTCAAACAGGGAGCTTTTTTTCAAAATTCAATAATAAAGACTCTCAGTTTTGCAAAAGCATCTGCACAAAACTCAAATTCCAACATATAAATGGATTAAGAAGGTTTAATGTGGCTAAACTCAGTCAGCTTGGGTCCTCCTGTTCATTTAGAAACCATCAGAATCATTTTAAGATAATAATCCAGTGACAAAGTACTGTATGTGCACAGCTCTGCGAAAAAATCCACCTTCAACAAGTCCCTTAAACCTGGCTCTGAACAACCGCACCCAAATATTTCACGAGAGACGAAGAGAAAAAGACTTCCGAGAAACGACAACAAAGACACGACTCTTTCTTCTTCCACGTTCAGCCCGTTTTTGTCCAATAAGAGTCGACTCAAACTCCTCTCGTGTCGAATCTTTATTCATCTGATACAAGCTCATACTTACAAATATATAAATCACATCTGATATTTACAGCAGAATAAACTTTATTTTTCACCTCAAAAAGAGCGTAGTGCATTTCGTTATTTACAGTGAATTAAGGCGTAACTTTCTCTATTTTCACAGCAGTCGTCCACATCTCGTGCTGTGCCTCAACAAACCTTTAATTCCTGTTTTATTCCTGTTTTATTTCTGTTTTATTTCTGTGCAAATTCATCTCTAATAACCTCCTTCCTTCACTTTCCGGCGTCAGAGATGGACCCAGTGCTCACAGTTTCCCCTTCACCATAAAAACAATCCCCAGAGACATTTACAAAGACACCTTTCATTCTGAGTCCGTTTGTCAGATTTTAAACCAAAGAAACATTAAATCAGTGAAAGTCAAACTCAAAGAGAGGGGCTGCAGTTTTAAAAAAGAATCTTTTCAGAAGCAGAAGATTTAAATGTGAGGTTTCATCTTCATTTGAGTTTTACAAAATTTATCTTTAACATGACTTTCTTCTTTTTACAAAACCTGGCTTTAGTTGGATTTGAACAGGTTTTAGTTGGATTCAAAAAGGTTTAAATGGATTTGATCCGGCTTTATTTATTACAGGCTTAAGATTTTATGATAAAAACAAAATAAATCTGATTCAAATCCATCTACAACCTATTAATCTCCAATTGAAACATGTTCAAATCCAACAAAAACCTGTTAAATTCCATCTAAAACCTGTTCAAATCCAAATAAAACCTGTTCAAGTCCATCTAAAACCTGTTCAAATCCAAATAAAACCTGTTCAAATCAATTAGTGCCAAAAATATCACCTTCTAAATTTATTGAAGGGCCACATAAAACATGGCAAAGGGCCACATTTGGCCCCCGGGCCTTGAGTTTGACATGTGTCTATTCAATTCTCCCAAAAAAGTGTTGAGTTTGAGGAGTTAGTCCCTTTATATTAAATTATTAAAAGGAAATACAATAGTAATATCACAGTGATATTTCAGAGCTTCTGTTTATGAACAATCACACACTGTTAGCATCACTAGCTAGTTTCTATCACAGACATTAGTGAAGCAGGGTTGTGTCAACACTTGAAAACTTAAGGCACGGCTCAAAATGGACTTGTTTTTTAATGTAATGACGGAGCAGACTTAGACATTGGGAAGATAAAAAAATATTTACTGATTAATCAACAAAATGGAGGCAGTGGCGCAAACCATTTTTATTTTTAATCAAACCTGGGAGGAAGAGTATTTCTTTTCATCACAAGCAAAAAAATGTTGTGTGTTTTGTATTGAACAGTATATAACACATATACAGTAAACTGAATATAGCTAGTGATGCTAACAGTGAGTGAACTTCACAAAGCATTAGTGGAACACATCATAAAGTCTCATAAACACTCTTCTTTCCTTCATTTATTTATGACCCTTAAGAATCAGAACCAAACTCCAAAGTGTCTCAAAGCTTAATATTGTTCATTTAGTTCCTCTTCAGACACTTTCTGCTCCACTCGTAACCAACAGGAGACTTTTGTTAGTTTACGATCTGTCTGAATATGTTTTTTGTGCAGCTACAGTTCACATCGAGGCCCGAGGAGCGTCTCATAAAACCATTCGTCGAGCTTTGGTCTTGGATCAAACTCGTCCCAGGAGAGACTCGGCCTTGTCCACAGTTGCACCGTTTCACAAAAAGCCCAGAGCAGCGTCCCACAGTTTGAATGTGGATGAGACACTTTGAGGAAGAGCGTGGACAGATCTGGAGGTGTTTTTGGTTCACGGTGAGTGGTCAGGGTCGTGTGTGGTGTGGTTTCCGTCGTGAACCGGCCTCCTGTGAGCCGTGATGGGGATAATCACAAAAGCCAGGATCCCTATGAGCATCAGCACCACAGCGATGGTTATGATGGTCACCACCACCGCGTAGTAGCATCGATCCGAGCGGAACAGCCTCCGGAGCCGACCCCTGACCCGACTCGGAGGCCGTCCCACGTTGACCACGGTCTGCGGCTGGACGCCCCGCTCCAGGTCGACCGCCGGCAGGTCTCCCGAGGGCGACGCCGGACTCTCCTGCTTCTTCTTGGACAGAGTGAAGGTCTTGAGGTTGGTGGGACCGGTCGGAGGTTGGGTTTTCAGCATCAGCTTGCCTTTGCTGCGTTTGAAGCGGATGGAGAGGATACGCTGCATCTGAGGCGGGAGCTTCTCGATGATGTCCCGGTTGTTGCCGAGTCGCGGTAAGTCCTGTCCGTGAGGGATCTCGGTGACTTCTCGACAAACGGGACAGGACAGGCTCTTGAGTTCGGCCGAGGTGACGTTGATCCGGGCGAGGCATTCGAGGCAGAAGGTGTGTCCGCAGGAGAGCAGCTTCGGCGTTTTGAAGATGTTGTCGTAAGAGCAAAAGCAAATGGCGCATTCGGTGTCTTCGATGTCGTCTTCGGGAGCGTGTTTCTTCCTCTTCTCAGCGTCTCCGTCTTTTCTGTCCCGTCTCCTCGTCTCCTCGCTGCGTCCTCGTCGTCTCCTCTCGCCGTGAGGTCGGTCTCGTCTCCGGCCTCGGTCTCGTTCAGAGTCGATGCTTTTCGATCGTCGGAGTTTAGTGTGTTTCTCTTTCTTCCACTGGTCGTCTCTGCCTCCGACGCTGTTCATCTTGGGTTTGACGTTCTGCGGCGGTTTCCCATCATGCACCTGTCTGTCTCTGGGGTCGCTCATGGTGCAGACGGTCCCCAACTAAACCTGAGGAAAAGCAAAAAAGAGACAGGTTTAGTCTTGGCCTTGAACTGGTCTAAATACTTTTTGGTAAAGCTCTTGATTTTGTCGTGTTCTCAAAGTCCCTAAAAGTCAAGACCAATTATTTCTACTTAATTATTACTAATTATTTTATATTCAAGTAAAAATCTAACTCTATCTCCTGAGTCTGGACCTGGTCTAAAACTGGACTAACTCTGTCTCCTGAGTCTGGACCTGGTCTAAGACTGGACTAACTCTGTCTCCATGAGTCTGGACCTGGTCTAAGACTGGACTAACTCTGTCTCTTGAGTCTGGACCTGGTCTAAGACTGGACTAACTCTGTCTCCTGAGTCTGGACCTGGTCTAAGACTGGACTAACTCTGCCTCCTGAGTCTGGACCTGGTCTAAAACTGGACTAACTCTGTCTCCTGAGTCTGGACCTGGTCTAAGACTGGACTAACTCTGTCTCCATGAGTCTGGACCTGGTCTAAGACCGGACTAACTCTGTCTCCATGAGTCTGGACCTGGTCTAAGACTGGACTAACTCTGTCTCCATGAGTCTGGACCTGGTCTAAGACTGGACTAACTCTGTCTCCTGAGTCTGGACCTGGTCTAAGACTGGACTTGGACTGTTTTTTTTTTTTTTAAACCATTCTCTTGTATCTTTTACAGTGTGTTGTGCACTTGTTCTGGTCTAGATTCAGTCTTGTTCTGGTCTAGATTCAGTCTTGACCTGGTCTTGACCTGGTCTTGACCTGGTCTTGACCTGGTCTTGACCTGAAACAGTCTTGGTCTTGATTATTTCATTAACATTACACATTAAACTAAGTCCAGATGAATAAAGGCTGGATCACGATGAGAAAGCAACCTGTCATTTGTTTAAAGTGTGAGCTGTGTTTGTTTAATAGGTTTTCCCAGAGTTTACTCAAGAGTTAGACGTGAAAAGAGCACGTACATCGTATAAAAGTCAACAATGAATTAAAATGTGTGGGATTATAAGAAAAATATTGATTAAATGAGTGAAAATATAATCAGTGCAATAAAAAATACACAGAACCGTCCCAAACCGAGCAGCGTTCAGACGAAAACACGAGTCAAAAAAGAGGAGAAGAAATGACAAGAAGCAGCAGGAAACTGAAGGATACGGACAATTCCTGAAGATCGAGAGAACGCTGTGTCATTCTGTTTAAAGATTTGAAGGTAAAATTTCAAAGGCAAGTCACTGATGTTTTTAAGGCACATAAAGGTTTAACACAGACAAAAAAGTTTATTCAAATCAGAAATATCAAACAGAAACTAATGTAAAAATGTAAAAAAACACACATGTTCTGATGATTTTTTTGTTTGTTTTTTTTGTTCTAAATTGAAGTGAAAATCAAAAGTAGCTCCTGACATTCATTTAATACCTTCTCTCAGTCTGTCTTCTGTCAAATAAGGACAAAAATCTACTTAAAAAGAACAGATTCATGAGAAAAGAACTTAACCTTTACTTAATTATCCTCCAACACTGACTTAGTTTACGCTTTATGTAAAAACTTAAACTGAGTCAAGACCAACGTCAGCAGAAAGGAACCATTACAAACCAAAGAACTCTACGGAGGCTTTTAAAAACAAGATTTAGTCCAGGTTCAGGTCACTTCTTCACGTTTTTCTTTGCTTTAATTGTTGGAACTGCACTAAAACAACTGTTGTTTTAAGGGTAACAGTCTTTGGATATTTGCATTAAACCAGTTCAACAGAGTTTCACCTGGAAACGACCCAGAGGCAGTTTCACATGAGACTGTTTCCTCTTCTTTCATTTGTTCAGGGGTCGTTTTAGGGTCATGTGACCGGAGACTATCCCAGCAGCAGCGGCACACAGAAAACTCAGTGAGTTCTGGTTGTTCTCCACTTGTTTCTGGAGGCAGAAGGAAGGGCCATGAACGCAACACGGTAAACACTGTTGTTCAAGACTAAACCAAACAAGACCGAGCCAATGAAAATACATAAACCGGGTCAAGTCCAGTCCAAGTCCAGCCTGAGGCTACATTAAGATTAAGATTAGATTGGACAGGTTTTAGTTGGATTTGAACCGGTTTTAGATAGATTTGAACAGGTTTTAGTTGGATTTGAGCAGGTTTTAGTTGGATTTGAGCAGGTTTTAGTTAGATTTGAGCAGGTTTTAGTCGGGTTTGAGTAGGTTTTAGTTGGATTTGAGTAGGTTTTAGTTGGGTTCAAACAAGTTTTAGTTGGATTTGAACAGGTTTAGATGGTTTTGAATAAGTTGTAGGTAGATTAAAAGATGATTTAGTTGGATTTGAGCAGGTTTTAGTCAGATTTGAGCAGGTTTTAGTCAGGTTTGAGCAGGTTTTAGTCAGGTTTGGAGCAGGTTTTAGATGGATTTGAATAAGTTGTAGGTAGATTAAAAGATGATTTAGTTGGATTGGAGCAGGTTTTAGTCGGATTTGAGCAGGTTTTAGTCGGATTTGAGCAGGTTTTAGTCAGATTTGAGCAGGTTTTAGTCAGATTTGAGCAGATCCAATATTCTTTTATCAGACTTAAACCCAGTTAAAGTGTCAGATGTTAAATCCAGGTCTAATCTAGATCTAGATCAGTCCTGGTTCTCAGTTCATCAGCAGCTAATGCACAAAAAAGTGAAATATTGCATTTACATTGAATCTGAAGCCAGTTTTTATCAATAAGAGTTCAACTTTTGTGGTTAAAGCCATGACCCAGACGGAGACTTTAACGCGGCGTGTTCAGTTTCAGTGGTTTTTCCGGTTTGACGAAGACGAGGCAGCTGTGTTGACTCAGACGAGAATAAGAGCAGTCGACCGTGAGCTGGAACCTGTCGAACGAGGCCGGGCTCATTTCTTCTGTTCGTTTTGAGGCATTCCTTCGTTTCAGCCGCCGCTCGCTCTCAGAGTCACTCATTAACTCCTTAAACACACTCAGAGTTTATAACATCCACATTTAACCAGCTCCGAGAGGAAGAGGGTAACGTTATGTCACTGCAGACGTCAGACGGAGCGACGGATGCAAATAAACCCAGATACGTGACTGTTCACAAAAGATCTGCTCAGATTCCTGATATTCACAGAGTCCTGAGGGTTGTTTGTTCAAATTCAGACAGAATCAACTCCAGAGAGAGAACCGTCCATGAAATAAAGCTTTTGATAAACTCACTCTTTATATAATACATCTTATTTCCATTTCCCAATTATTATTTGAACAGGGTTTAGAGGGATTTAAACAGGTTTAAGTTGGATTTGAGCAGGTTTTAGTTGGATTTGAGCAGGTTTTAGTTGGATTTGAGCAGGTTTTAGATGGATTTGAACAGGTTTTAGATGGATTTGAGCAGGTTTTAGTTGGATTTGAGCAGGTTTTAGTCAGATTTGAGCAGGTTTTAGTTGGATTTGAGCAGGTTTTAGTTGGATTTGAGCAGGTTTTAGTCAGATTTGAGCAGGTTTTAGTCGGATTTGAGCAGGTTTTAGTTGGATTTGAGCAGGTTTTAGTCGGATTTGAGCAGGTTTTAGTCAGATTTGAGCAGGTTTTAGTTGGATTTGAGCAGGTTTACATTAGATTTGAACATGTTTTAGATGGATTTGAACAGGTTTTAGATGGATTTGAACAGGTTTTAGATGGATTTGAACAGGTTTTAGTTGGATTTGAGCAGGTTTACATTAGATTTGAACATGTTTTAGATGGATTTGAACAGGTTTTAGATGGATTTGAACAGGTTTTAGTTGGATTTGAACAGGTTTTAGTTGGATTTGAACAGGTTTTAGATGTTTTTGATCAGGTTTTAGTTGGATTTGAACAGGTTTTAGATGGATTATACTTTATTTAGCACAAACCGTGTGTAATACATGTTCACTGTATTGATTGATTGATTTTTTTTATTATTATTGTGCTTTTTGGTTTTATTTCACTCTGTTTAATAAAGACTTTTTGTGGTATGTGTGTTATTCACTGAGATTATTCTAAATAAAGCCTTTTTATTGAGTTTTCTGCTTTTTTCATGTTTGATGTTTTCGTCCCAAAGAGCACCTTTTTGATAAAGACTTTGTGGATCTTCTCCTAAACTTTATTGTTTGTCATTAATATTTAGTAAAAGCACTCACCAGTCGCCGATCTCTGGATAAAAGTGAACATCGATGGTGTTTTTGCTCAGACACGTGTTCAGAGGGAGGCTATCATTATTTATTCCCCAAACAGTGAAGGTCAAGGGTCAAATGTGTCCTGGAGGTTAAATACAGCCCTATGTCAACACAGGGAGATATAAAGGGCTGTGTTTGAAGTCAGTAATTATCTCCACTTCGTTAAAACGTTGAACCAAAGCATTGTCAATATTTTTTTTTCTTTTGCTCAGTTTCTCTGTAAAACGACATCCAGAGCTCAAAATACACTTGTTTTATTGGCAGTTTTTACAACCTTTTAGATGGTTTTGAACAGGTTTTAGATGGTTTTGAACAGGTTTTAGATGGTTTTGAACAGGTTTTAGTTGGATTTGAACAGGTTTTAGATGGATTTTAACAGGTTTTAGTTGGATTTGAACAGGTTTTAGTTGGATTTGAGCAGGTTTAGTTGGATTTGAGCAGCTTTTAGTTGGATTTGAACCACTTTTAGATGGATTTTAACAGGTTTTAATTGTTTTTAGCAGGATGTAGTTGGATTTGAGCAGGTTTTAGATGGATTTTAGCAGATTATAATTGGATTTGGACAGGTTTTAGATAGATCTGAACAGGTTTTAGATGGATTTGAGCAGCTTTTAGTCGGATTTGAGCAAGTTTAGTTGGTTTCAAACAAGTTTTAGTCAGATTTAAGCAGGTTTTAGATGGATTTTAATGAGTTGTAGGTAGATTTAAATATGTTTTAGTTGAATTTGATCAGGGTTTTTTTTGGATTTGAACAGGTTTTAGTTGGTTTTGAACAGGTTTTAGTTGGATTTGAACAGGTTTAGTTGGATTTTAACAGGTTTTAGTTGGATTTGAGCAGGTTTTAGATGGATTTTAACAGGATTTAGATGGATTTGAGCAGGTTTTAGATGGATTTGAACAGGTTTTAATTGTTTTTAGATGGATTTGAGCAGATTTTAGTTTGATTTGAACAGGTTTTAGTTGGATTTGAGCAGGTTTTAGATGGATTTTAACAGGATTTAAATGGATTTGAGCAGATTTTAGTTGGATTTGATCAGGGTTTTTTTTGGATTTGAACATTTTTTAATTTAAATTTCTTGATAGTACAGTATGTTTTCTGGTAAATGCTGGTACAATGGGCTTTATGTTACACAACATGTTTTTTTTTCTCACATGTATGTCTCCGTTTGACAGACCTGACATTTTTACAGAAACACAAACATCCAGATGAACCTGTCCTGAGTTTGGAGTGTCTCAGTGTCTCAGGAGTTTACTATATTCAAGTAAAAAGAAAAGTAATACAGACTGAAGAAGGAGAGTAAAACAGAAAAGACAAAAGCTTCAGTAAGAGTTGGTCTGAGTGGATTCAAGAGCATCTGAAGAGTCTGCTCTGACCACACTCCACTGGGTTTAGAAAGAGATTAACTCTTGAAATGTTGCAAAAAGTAAATGTGAATTAAATCTGAATCATGTAAAAAACTCCAGCCTCTTTTACTTTAACAACACGACTCAATAAAATACAAATAGATTCCACCAAACCAAAGAGACTGATATAATCCCACAATTATCCCTCACTAAACATCGTGTGAATGTATTGTTGAAATCCATGAATAAAGATAATAATACAGATAATAATAAAGATCTGATGATGCCTAAGTCTTCTTGTCTGGACGTTACAGCAGGATCTGGAAAAGTTGTGATATGTGTCAAAATATGATTCAAACTTTTACAGAAACTTAATTAATGCTGCAACTTTTGTCCAGATGTATTCAAACTGAGGAGAAAGCCATAACTAATCACCTGTTTTAGCCCAAAATGTCTCTCATACGTTTGTTCTCATGAATCTTCAGAGATATTTATTACAAGAGCTTTTTTAACTCTCAATAACTGCAGCTGAAACATCATTTGTAAAGTTTTTTGTTCATATTTATTGTTGAAAGTGAGACCCGACTGTTTTCTCTCATGTTTGTATTTTCTTTTTTGTCGTAAATGTCTCACAAGCTCCACATTGTGCATCATTTCTGTATTTTTTTCCTGAAACTTAGGCCCTCAATTAACAAAAAAGCAAATATAAAACAAGTTAACAACACAGAACAGCTTAAAAACTCAAGAGATCAAGATTCAAGATCAAGAAGAAGTGATCTCCAGCGACAAAATCAAAAAGGAGAGTGATTAAAATCCACACACAGTGAGAATCTGCAGAAATTTCAATCTAAAATGTAGGAAAAAACACAAATAAAGCTTAATCTAATCAATAAAATTAGAAAAAGAGACAGTTGAATGTTGGAAAAGTGGCAAACCTTTGTCCAAACAGGTTATAACTTAAAAGAAAATCACAATGAAGCAACAGTTTCAGCTCAGAATGTCACTGTTTTACGTTTGTTCTGCATAAACTTGAGTCAAAAGAGTCGACACGGTTTTAATCTGAGTTTGACAATCGCAGAATAAATGCAAACCATTAGAACATCGCAGAAAAAATGTGCTCTGGTCTTTTTCGGCTCAATTTAAGGCAAATAATTGTAGTTACTTTGGGAACACATTGATTTATTTCACCAGATCAGCTTCTAATGGTCACACAGCAGTTTCTATCTTTGTATTGAACAGTTTCAGCTCAAACAGTGAAGAAAGAGTCTGTTTGTGAATAAAGCTGCTCTCACCTGTCGCAGGAAGATCCAGGTGAGTCTTGATCAGTGACAGGTTAATCCAGTGTCAGAGCTCGTTCCCCGTCATCCTGTCTTCTTCTGTGTCCGTGGTGTTGTGTGTGAAAGTGTGTCCCGGTGTTTCTTATGTTCCCTCTGGCCCCGCCCCCTGTTTCCCGTTGGACCAGTTCGACCGGCGCCGTCTCACAAACACAACACAGAGAGGTTTTACAGGCTTTCTCAATCGCTTTGGCTTAAAACACAGACTAAAAAGACAATAGACATGACATTATTATACAATTACTTCACATTAAACTGGATTAAGTCCATTAGAGCAGTTAAGAGCTTTATAGAACAGTTTATGGTTTACAAAGCGCTTAAAAAAACCCCCACAACATTTATAGAAAAATAATAAAACAGCAGCAAAAAAATGAATAGTGAGG
>CM072163.1:278070-296471 GCA_036850595.1 Rhyacichthys aspro | reverse complement strand
TCAATTACATTATTCATTCAAATGACGTTTAAATTCACTTCATTCCAAAGAAATTCAAGTTTGTGACTCAATATTTGAGTTTGTACAGGTTCTGTTTGTGTTTGACGAAGTGTAGACGATAAATACAATGTACAGTACAGTCCTTTTGGAAACACTTTTGGTGGAAATGCACCAGAACTGTACTGTCCCAGTGGAAATAAGGCTTAGTCAGCGCTCATTAACTTCTTTACTTTCTGGTTTAGTTGTTCTGGTGTCTTCTTTGACTCTTAAATCCAAGGTTTAGTCAATGTTTAATCCTGGTTTAGTCTTAAATTAATCCTCAGTTTTGATGTTCTTTTGTCTTCGTTTGGTCCAATATTTACTCTAGGTTTGGTCTTTTAAATTCATGAAGCGAGAGCCGTACGACACTGACGACGTTTAAAACCACAAACACTAGCTTTGTGTCGGGAAAAAGAACAACATTTATCATGTTTTCTGTTTGAATAAAAACAAGGAGGAATTTATTTGAAAAACATTAACGTTTAATGTTTTCTTTTCTCAGTGATGATTATATACCGTTCATTTAGCTCCTCCTTTTCTAAAGTGGACCACACACTCTGGTTGTAGTCGTACAGTAGCTTTTTAGGGACATTTTGAACTATTTTGGCGGAAACGCAACAAAACTGACCCTTTCTGATCGAGTGGAAACGAGGCTGAAGTCTACGTGAAGCAAAAAGACGACTGAAGGAGGAAAACTGTGAGAAAATATGGAAAAAAATAAACGTGGAGTACATGTGTGACTTTGTAAATGCACCGTTTCTGACTCGAGACGAATGAGCGGAGCTGTTTTCTGCTGAAATGAAACCGTGAGCTCAAATAAAAACCGATCATTACAGAAGCCGTCGATCGAAGCTCTGCCTCGACGGATGAAATTACAGCGCTTCATTCGAGTCACGTACAAACTTTGGCCTCGCTTTGAGAGATTTGAGAATAAAGTGTGACATGTTTTTACGGAAGAACACACAGGAGACAAAGCACCAAACGGCCTGAATATTATCCCGGTTTGAAAAGTGGCTGTGTACCTGCTCGTATCTGCGCTGGGAGCTGCAGGATGAGAGCTCCATCTGCCTCAGCTCAGATTTGAACAGACTCAACGGGCTCTGGGCCAAAAGCACATTGTTTCCAAAGCACTGGCTCGAACCTGAGAAATGGCCGACATTGTTTGCACTTTTCTCTGCAATATTTACACCGAGAGACGCACTGAGGCTCGCTTTGAAAAAGGCAAAAGAACTGGAGGCAGGAATGTGACGGAAAATGGGATGTATTTTTAAACACGAAACATGGAGTGAAGTAAGGTTCAGTTCAGTTTTAGGAAAGACTGTGGGAGCTCCTCGTTATAGGATTTATTCATGTAAAGTTACACAAATACAGTTTCCTAATTCATTTGGGGCAGGAACAACAACAATGCCTCAAAAATCACTTTCCTTTAGCTCAACTCAAGGTGCTTCACAAAATAAAATCAAACACATTCACAACAGTTTAAAAACAATGGATTTGTTTCACTGTATTTTGCTGAATAAAATAAAATAAAACTAAATAAGTAAAAAGCACATAAGATTTAACTCTATATTATGTTGCTCCTTAGCTTCAGATTCACGGAAATGAGCCAAAAACAAAATAATCTTAATGAATGAGAGGCTAAGATTTCAAGAGGAAGTGAATAAAGCTTGTCTCATCTGTAAATCCTTCTTAGACGAAGGGACAAACCTAAAGTAAAGTTAAAGATGTATTAGTGAGAAAAGTCTCCCAAAAACTATTCAACAAAGTTCCACATTCACTGCTTTTAAATAACAGCTTAAAAATGGTTAAAAACGAATCAAACGTGAACATTTGTGAAGTCTGATCAGCACTTTATACTTTTACACAGTCACTGTCCTCAACAAATAAATAAATAAATAAATAAATAAATCCCATGTAGCCGTAAACTTCAAAATCAGAGGAAGAAGACATACTTACAGGAAACTGCAGCAGTTTTCTATATTTAAAGACCTCACTCTTTTATGTCAGTTCTGCTCTTGTTTAATGTAACGTGGACAGAAAATGGAGTGTTTTTTATTCACAAAGTAAGAGCCACTGAAGAAATAAACACCGACTTTATCTAAAATGACCTCGATGAAAACACACATTTATCTGTTACTCGACTAATCCTGAAAACGATTCAATCTGAGAATCACTCAGAGCAGTAAACACCTGCCGTTGTTTCAGTTAAACGTGTTTGTGTTTATGTAAATGTACGCTTGACGGCTTCATAAAGAGCATTAATTATTCCTCGCTGCTATTTTGAGTGTGTTATTTTTCACATTCGACCGCTCGCTGCGTGTCCTTCTCGCGCTGACTTTGATTCGAGAGGCTGTTGACTTTTCTCTGTGAACGGAGCCATTATTTTCAGAGCCGAGTGGTGTCTTTTTTTTTCCTCTGTTCAAAGAGTTCGTTAACGAAGCAGAAGCACGAGGGGCTTCACTGTCTCTACGTCGCCTACAGTAGACCCACTTTACTCCTGACAAACTCCATTTTAAAGGAACGCTGTGTTTACTGATTTTACCTGATACTTCCTCTGTTTTTTTGTACTTCAGGTCACTTTGGCCTCAGAAATTCAGAAGATGTTTGTAATGATCTTGTCTATTTATCTGACATTTTATTTATTCTTTATTTCTCTTTTATATTCATTATTATACACATTATTCTCATCAAAAACAGTTTACTCCGATCGGTTTTGGATCTCAGTCATTTTAAAATCCTGTTTTCATTTATGACCAAAGTGAAATATCAGCATCAAATTAGCAATATCTACTTCCTTTCCAATATTTTTATTCATTTTCATATTTATTTTATTGCATATTCATATTTTGTTTGTATATTTACTGTGTTTTGTGAAACCCTTTG
Organism: Rhyacichthys aspro; assembly: GCA_036850595.1. Taxonomy (NCBI): domain Eukaryota; kingdom Metazoa; phylum Chordata; class Actinopteri; order Gobiiformes; family Rhyacichthyidae; genus Rhyacichthys; species Rhyacichthys aspro. The sequence continues at coordinate 293,549 of CM072163.1, read as the reverse complement.
AGGCGATTGTTGTTATGATACAGGGCTATACAAAAAATAAAATAAATTTGAATATTTATTAAATGTTTAACCCTCTGAACTGTACTTTACTAAACACAGGTTAATTAAAAATGGAGCAACACAACTTCTTTCATCTTAAAAGTCATTTTAAACTTATCTTTAATGAACTCAGACCTGTCGCCACCTGTGGACACTTGAGGTACTGCAGTAAAATAATCCCAAGAAAGAATTTGTCCCACATTTTTTTTACAAAATAAGAATAAAAATAAAGAATAAACAGCAAATAAAATAATAAAAACATAAACCCACCATCAAAGAGAAGAAAAACTAAAAAAACAACCAGCCCTGGGGAAAAAGAGAAACCTCAGAGAGAAGCCTCGAGCAGTCGTTAAAGTAAAACCAGAGACAAAATATAAACCCGTAGACGTCAAAACTCTATTTATAAATCCATACATGAGTCGAACAGGAAGCTTTTAAACTGAAAGTGCCGTCCTGCGTCCCACAGGAAACCGTCCCAGAGACACGAGTCTGTTTGAAGGAGACAGATGGCAGCGAGGCTTTTGGAAAACGGACAAACTCCGCGGGAGGCTCTTCATTAACGATAGCCGTGTATTTTTAGTTCACCGTCGAGAAGGAGACGCCACTGAAACTGAGTGAAAAGAGTCTAAATGCTCCGAGGGTTTAGTGAAGACAAAACAAACCTGAGGCAAATAGACGGCATTTCTACAAATCAGTGACGTAACGGCCTCAGTTCTGCTCAGACTGGGCCCGAAATGATGTGGATCTTTTACTTTTTTGCTTCAGAGCTTCATCAGGAAAGGTTTATCTGGTAATTTAACACAAAACTGAGCTGGTCACAGGCAAATCCCTTCTTTGCAGTTGATTTATGAGTTCTCTGTAACACGTGTGGAATCATTAATAACATCCTTATCCTGAGTTTGAGCAGCACTTCATGATTTTAAGAGATATTCTGTGTATATCACTGTGTTTATGATGGAATTGTGCGTGTGATTTTCTCAAGTCTATTGTATTTATTATGTTTTGCAGCTGAAGCTTGAGCCAAAGACAGATTTACTTCTGAGAAAATAAAGTTTTAATTCTCAATTAATGTCCTATAATGTCTTCAGTGGTTCCCTCAAATTCTCAAATATTTGTCTTTAAAGTGTTACCTTTACGCCGATAGAGATCATTTTAAGTTTAATATGAAGACAAACGTATTTGAATGTTATGAAATGAATTTAATTTGCTGCTGCTTCTTTGAAATCACACTGAATCCCTCAGTTTTTTAAGAGTCCAAACATTTAGTGGAAAAGTAAAGTGTATTATAGAAAAGTTGTAGAGTAAACGCAACAATAAAAAAAGCCCTTCATGATTTAGGTAAAAACTTTCACTAGATTAAGGTCTGGGAAACACTCTAAAAACAGGAAAAGGTTTCAAAGAAGGCAGTGTCTCAGGAGGAAGAGCAGGGCCAGAAGGTTGTTGGTTCAATTCCCACTCTCCCCCATGTTCAGTTTCGTTGTGTCTTTGAGCTTTTCTATTTCAACAAAGATGGCTCCATTTTTCCATTTTTCCACAAGAATCTGATTCATTTAGATGAAGTTTAAAGGTCTGCTGGATATAAACTTGTGGGAGTTTTGTTCAAAAGACGGATTAAGCAAAAACTGAGTGACAGATGTTTGTTCATTTAAGACAAATTACGTTAAAATGACACCACAATGCAATTTTCAAACTGGGGCTGTCTTTCCACCACATTTTCACTAATATCAAATGAACTCATGTCTGCTGAGTCACTGTATCGTGATATTATCGTTATCACGGACACAGAAATCGTACTGTATCGTGATATTATCGTTATCACGGACACAGAAATCGTACTGTATCGTGATATTATCGTTATCGTGGACACAGAAATCGTACTGTATCGTGATATTATCGTGAACACACAAATCGTACTGTATCGTGATATTATCGTTATCGTGGACACAGAAATCGTACTGTTCGTGTTATCATGGACACAGAAATCGTACTGTATCGTGATATTATCGTTATCACGGACACAGAAATCGTACTGTATCGTGATATTATCGTTATCGTGGACACAGAAATCGTACTGTATCGTGATATTATCGTTATCACGGACACAGAAATCGTACTGTATCGTGATATTATCGTTATCACAGACACAGAAATCGTACTGTATCGTGATATTATCGTTATCATGGACACAGAAATCGTACTGTATCGTGATATTATCGTGGACAGAGATCGTACTGTACGTGATATTATCGTGGATCAGAAGAAATCGTACTGTATCGTGATATTATCGTTATCACAGACACAAATCGTACTGTATCGTGATATTATCGTTATCACAGACACAAATCGTACTGTATCGTGATATTATCGTTATCATGGACACAGAAATCGTACTGTATCGTGATATTATCGTGAACACAGACACAAATCGTTGACACAGAAATTAAGAACAAAAGTAAAAACGATAAGCAGTCGGCAGTGTTTCCAGAAGTGTTCTTTTCAGATTTAGATCCTGTCGTGGAGTTACGTAGACGCCTGTATTTTTAAAAGTGCTCACACAGACAGAGCAGGCTTGTGTGAGTACAGTGTGTACAGTTTACACAGAAGTACAGTGAGGAGGAGGAGGAGGAGGAAGAGGAGGAGGAAGCCCAGCAGGAGTCATTACACTGAGCAGATAAAAGACTCCACGGCTCAGTCAGTCCTTCAGCTGAAAACACAATTAAAGCCAAATGGACTTCTTCAAACATGAGGCACTTCAACGTCTGCTGCTCGGCGCGTTTATGGATTTCTTTAAATAGTGTCGTTTTGATTAACGATATATCACAAATTTATCGTTAATTTAACTATTTGAAAGACATCTACTTTTTTCAAAATAATGGACCAAACAGAGTCTTAAATCAAAATGTGGAGCATCTAAATAAGACACAGTTCCAGTTTTGTTTTTGTTTATTTTAAATTTAGTCGAAGATGGAGACTGACAGGTACAAGTTAATCCAGAGCCTTGTATTTCTTTATATTTTCCAATTTTGCTAAACTCTTACTCGCTCAAAGGAAGTAGTCACATGTTGTTATTGCAATATTCAAAATATTCTGCATCACTAATCTAATCTAGTTTGGATTTTACAGACCACACTCTTTGGCACAAATGCTTCATTTTAGCGTCTGTTTTTAACTCTTTAAAACCTGTTTTCTCTGAATGTTCACCTTTCTTTCAAAGCATCATGAGCCCAGACGGTTCCTACAGCTCAATAGGTTAAAAACACAGGAACTCTTAGTTGAAAAAAAAAAGTCTTAAAACCGAGATGCATCCAAATAAAATTGAAAAAAAGGTTAATTTCTACATTTAGTCCTAGTTTAGTCCTGGTCCAGCCTTTATTATGATTTAGCTCCTGCTTTAACGCATTAAAGTTACTCCAGAGCCTTGTATTTCTTCACATTTTATAAATCATTTAAACTTTGCGCTATGTCAAAGCACATTTAAAATCTCAGCTCATATCGTTATAGTTCAGCTCTAATATGAGTCCAATACAACTCCACAGACACTATTTAAGGCTCTGAACATGAAAAAAGTGACTTCTGTTTGAAAGAAGCTGTTTTCAAACAAATAAATGAGTTAAATTGAATCTGGTTTTGAGGCCAGGTTCAGCACCACAGACAGCTCCCGTAGCTTCAGCGCCATGTTTTCTTTCTTTAATCGTCTTTAAAATGTACTTTTCATCCTTTTAACAGTTTATTGCCACAGAACACACGCGTGTGTCTGTCCGTGGGGTCACTGTGAGGCTGCCACCCTCCGTTTACCGCCGTTAGTTACGTCCTGACGCCGAGGGACTCCACGCACGGCCTGCCTTTCCCACCGCCGCGGCCCTGCTGTGTCCCACCTGATCCCCGCCGCTCTCGCGCTTCCCACGCGCCTTAACACCGCGTGAAGGTGGAAAATACGGCGTGACATCCGCGTTTGGACCGAGACTACACCTTAATCTTTGAGCTCGGAGCGTGTGGCCTGCGCCGAACGAGCACAAACACCACCTTTATCTCCTCCTCCTCTTCCTCTTCTCTGCGCTGTTTGAGCGGGATTCACGAAGCTTGGCGTTCACCTCGCGACTGTAATAGCAGCTCTGAGTACTCACCCACAATTCAACACGTCCCGAGGGGTTAAACCGAGCTGGTTCTTCAGAAAACAGCGGATTATTAGGTCCAGATGTCCATGTTCAGCGTCGGTTCCTTTGAGGCTGGAGGAAGGAGACGCGTAAAGACGAACGAACGGCGGCAGGAAGCGTGTGTTCTCCGCGTTATTTCCAGGTTTAATGTGAGAAATGACACCTGGAAATGCTCTGAAAACAGACGGACACTGAGCAGGAGTGATTTGTCCACGGCTCACTCCTCTCACTCCTCCTGGAGCTGCTCACGACGTCAGCGCAGAGACGTACGCTGCGTAAGCTCCCCCTCCGCTCCTCTTCCTCAGACGTCTTTACATCCCTCCTTCTTCCTCCTACTTAGTTTCTGAAGGGCCAGATTGTGCATTAACTCAAATCTTTAGTCTGTTTTATTTATTAGACTGTTGTAAATGCATTTACACAGTGAGGAGCCCCAAAGATGAGCCTATAATATGTTTTCATTACAAAAAGACAGAAAAACAAACAGAAAAAAACACATTTAATATATATTTCCGTAAAAATAAAGGGTAAACATCTGTGTATTGAGACAGACATCCCTGAGTTGAGTCACTAACAGGTCAAATATATTTCTGTCATGCAACTAAAGCCTTTTTTACACATAGTTCCAGATGAATTACCAGAACATTCTCAATAAGTTCATCAGATCAAATAAATCTATTTGAGGGTCAGCTTCTTTAAATGTGCTGCATAAATAAATAAATAAATAAATAAATAAATAAATAAATAAATAAATAAATAAATAAATGAATAAATAAATAAATAAATGAATAAATACATTAAATAAAAAATAAATACATAATAAACCATTGCTTTTTCTTATTATCTTTTAGATTGCTTCAAGGTTAAATATGTTTATCTCTTTTTCTTTTTTGACTGAATTTTTCTTCTTTCTTGATTTGAAAATAATCATATAAACTGATGAACAGATTAAAGGTTGTTGTTGATATTAAATGAGCTCGGTCCTTTTTGAGATTTTGGAGGAAATCTCTCGAGTCTTTTCTGGTGAAACTGAAACAAACTGAGCTCAGTTTCTGGAAGTGTTCTGTGGAAAAGTCTCGAAGCTTTTCAGGAAATGCATTTATAATATAGCAACTAAAAAGAAAAGAAATACATATTATTAATGTCAATCTTGGCAAAAACCCCACAAAAAAACAGGTCCATTCTTGGGTCCGTCCTCACACCCGTCTCTTCTGTCTCTTCTCTTTTCTGTCTTTCCGTCTCTTCTCTCTCTTCAGTCCCGTTTGTCTCTTCTCTCTCTTCTGTCTCTCTTCAGTCTGTCTTCTGTCCCTTTTCTCTCTTCCATCTCTTTTCTTTCTTCTGTCTCTCTTCCATCTCTTCCATTTCTTTTGTCCGTCCCATCTCTCTTCCACCTCTTCTGTCTCTTTTGTCCCTTCAGTCTTCCATCTCTTTCCCGTCTCTCTTTTCTCTCTCCCATCTCTTCCATCTCTTTTGTCCCTCCCGTCTCTCCTGTCTCTTCTCTCTCTTCCGTCTCTCTTCCGTCTCTTCCATCTCTTCCATCTCTTTTGTCCCTTCAGTCTTCCATCTCTTTTGTCCGTCCCGTCTCTCTTCCATCTCTTCCATCTCTTTTGTCCCTTCAGTCTTCCATTACTTCCATCTCTTTTCCACCTCCCTTTTCTCTCTTCCGTCTCTTCCGTCTCTTTTGTCCCTTCAGTCTTCCATCTCTTTTGTCCGTCCCGTCTGAGTGTGTCTCGAGGCGGTGTCTCTGATCCACTCTTGTCTCGGAGGATAAAGTCACAGATGAACGGTCTCTCTCTGAGAACGTCTCTGAAGCAGCCGTCGTCAGAGACACGTCTCAGTATTTCTGTCTCCGTCTGAATTATTGACTGAAGACGCTGAGTGAACCCAGACAACCCTCAACGAGACTCACACTGAAGCTACATTAAACAAAACCTGGTTGTTATTTTTTATTTTGTGGCTTTGACTTTTGAAACTTCAACTAAAACTAATTTACCACAGTTTCAATGAATAATCTGAAGCAACAAATCCACAAAGTAAATCCAGTCTAACATCTGAACACAAAACAGGAATAAAATGTGAGTAAAAAGATACATGCAGCTTTTTCTTTAGAAATAAAGTAAACATTTATATTTAGCAGTATTTAAATGAGAATGCTGTGGTTTAATAGAAAGAAAAGAACAATGTGGAAATAGAAGTTAAGTGACAGTTCTGTGGCAATATACAGTAAATGTTAATGAACAACAGTGTGTCCCTGCAGGGCTACCATAGCTGTTCACACGCTCCTGAAAGAACCGTGTGAAAACCTAATGCGTCTGTGATGGTTCAGTTTGATCATGTTTCTGAGTAAAACAGAATCTCTTTTTTCTCTAAAGTGACATCTATTTTCTGCAGAAACTCGTTTATCTTTGTTTACAGGAGGATAAAACTCAGAGCTTCAACCGCTCTTTGGTTTTCAACACAATTTCTATTTCTTTTGCAAATGTACAAATCTCACTCCGTAAATTATGAACAGTCTTAGACCGGGTCCAGACTCAGGAGACAGAGTTAGTCCAGTCTTAGACCAGGTCCAGACTCATGGAGACAGAGTTAGTCCAGTTCTAGACCAGGTCCAGACTCAGGAGACAGAGTTAGTCCGGTCTTAGACCAGGTCCAGACTCAGGAGACAGAGTTAGTCCAGTTCTAGACCAGGTCCAGACTCAGGAGACAGAGTTAGTCCGGTCTTAGACCAGGTCCAGACTCAGGAGACAGAGTTAGTCCGGTCTTAGACCAGGTCCAGACTCAGGAGACAGAGTTAGTCCGGTCTTAGACCAGGTCCAGACTCATGGAGACAGAGTTAGTCCGGTCTTAGACCAGGTCCAGACTCATGGAGACAGAGTTAGTCCGGTCTTAGACCAGGTCCAGACTCATGGAGACAGAGTTAGTCCGGTCTTAGACCAGGTCCAGACTCAGGAGACAGAGTTAGTCCGGTCTTAGACCAGGTCCAGACTCAGGAGACAGAGTTAGTCCAGTTCTAGACCAGGTCCAGACTCAGGAGACAGAGTTAGTCCGGTCTTAGACCAGGTCCAGACTCAGGAGACAGAGTTAGTCCGGTCTTAGACCAGGTCCAGACTCATGGAGACAGAGTTAGTCCGGTCTTAGACCAGGTCCAGACTCAGGAGACAGAGTTAGTCCGGTCTTAGACCAGGTCCAGACTCAGGAGACAGAGTTAGTCCAGTCTTAGACCAGGTCCAGACTCATGGAGACAGAGTTAGTCCGGTCTTAGACCAGGTCCAGACTCATGGAGACAGAGTTAGTCCAGTCTTAGACCAGGTCCAGACTCATGGAGACAGAGTTAGTCCGGTCTTAGACCAGGTCCAGACTCATGGAGACAGAGTTAGTCCGGTCTTAGACCAGGTCCAGACTCAGGAGACAGAGTTAGTCCAGTCTTAGACCAGGTCCAGACTCATGGAGACAGAGTTAGTCCAGTCTTAGACCAGGTCCAGACTCATGGAGACAGAGTTAGTCCGGTCTTAGACCAGGTCCAGACTCATGGAGACAGAGTTAGTCCAGTCTTAGACCAGGTCCAGACTCATGGAGACAGAGTTAGTCCAGTCTTAGACCAGGTCCAGACTCAGGAGACAGAGTTAGTCCAGTCTTAGACCAGGTCCAGACTCATGGAGACAGAGTTAGTCCAGTCTTAGACCAGGTCCAGACTCATGGAGACAGAGTTAGTCCAGTCTTAGACCAGGTCCAGACTCATGGAGACAGAGTTAGTCCAGTCTTAGACCAGGTCCAGACTCATGGAGACAGAGTTAGTCCAGTCTTAGACCAGGTCCAGACTCATGGAGACAGAGTTAGTCCAGTCTTAGACCAGGTCCAGACTCACAGAGGTCACTGTTCGGTGAAGGAGGCAGAGTTTTTAGTTGAATATAAAATAATTTAAGTTTCTATCCTGATCCAAAAACAGATAATCTTGGTTTTGACGTTTGAAACCAAAACAAGACCGAAAAACAGAGTCATGAGTACAGTGTGTTTTATTGATTTGAATAATGTCGATGCAGAAACAGGCGACAGATTCACAGTTTCAAAATAAAACACGACGAGCAGATCTGGAGAAAAAAGGAGGTACGTCTTTGAAACAAACTCTTAAATAACAGACAGAATGATGTCAAACATCTGTACAACAGATTATTCCATTTACAACATAATAATAATAATCCAGCTGTAATAATTACATACATTTACAAGCCTCGTCGACTTTATTCTGGAGCTCACACTTTGACGATCAAAGTACAATAATCACAAATACACAGAGTTTTTAACAGAATTACAAAAAGGGAAAGCAGACATTGTTCTTTAAACGGCTCTGGTTCAACGGCTCCGAGGAGTCAACACAGAAAACACAGAAATACAGCAGCTTTTAAATAATATCGGATTCATTTTAGGATCTCAGTTATTTTTTATCATTAAAAAAAGCATCTGGACACATTCAATTATTTCCAAATGCTTATTTTTAGCACATTATGTTTATTTATTCAAGAACCAAAAGCTTTTTAGCAGCTCCTTCATCTTCTATTTTGTCGATGATGTGTATAACAACAGAAAGGGGCTTTTATTCTGAAAGGTTAGATGTGTTGTTACACAGAAGGTGTTTTTTATTTCACATTTTAGATAAAATCACTAGATGTTCTGTTTTAGCCTTTGTTAATACTTTAGTCTTTTATTTTAGCTGCATAAAAACTGTATTAACTAAAAAAGCCTTTGTTTTGATTATTTATGAACCGAAGCTCCTTAGTTGTTTTTATTTACGTCTCATTATTGGTTTGTCCTGAATGTAAATGTGCTTTTTAAGTTTTAGACATTTATTACCATTTTATATCCTAATTTCTACTTTTTTCCACACACTAAGCTCTAACATTGATTGATGAAGGCGAGAGCGATAACGGCTCATCATTTTCTAAAAACTCGAGCTGAGGGTAAAATAAAACCTGATCTCGGGTCAGTTCTGTCTCCAGGCTGGACTCTGGACACACATTTTCCCTTTTTGCAAAGTGTTCTTCATTTTCAGAGCTGTTAATAGAAGTGAGGAGCTGCTAACGAGCTTCAGCGCCGTGGTTTTAACTCGACCTGAGCACAGCTGGGTCACGACTCATTAAAAATGTGACGACCAACTGTTTTCTCTCCGTTTTCTCGTCTCTGTGGTCACTCCAGAGCTTCTCTTTGCTAAATATCAGCCAAACTAACCATTATATATATAAGGCACACGTAAAAACTAAACACTATTCAATTAAAAAAAGGCAAAAAGTAAAAATATCCGACACATTTGTAAACAATATAAAATCATAGACATTTCAAAAACAAAAACAAGGCTTCATTTTGTTTAAATGTAGTGTTAGTTCATAGATAAGCCCTGAATACAGAGGGATACGTGGTTTAAATTGAAGTGCATGCTGTTTTTTTGGAGGGAATTCTCAAAAAACGCCTCGTCTTTTGTCCAAATCTCCAAAAGGAAAGCGTTTTTGTCATTTATTCCTGAATTTAACGAACAGGAGTCGCCGTAAAGCCGTTTCTGATTCGAATAAACATGACTTTAAGGATAAATAAAGCAGCGTTTAGTCTCAGTGATTAGTTTGGGAAACAGAGCTGTGTTTTTGATAAATACGTGTCTTACAGCAGTATTATTTCACTGCTGCTTTGTCAGTCTTAAGGAAGTGTGATTATTTACAGCAAACAGCTTCAGTATTTATACATTTCTTTTGTGAATAAAACACCATTTATTGGAGCTAAAAGGAAATCAAGCTTATTTTGAGGCTAATCTCAAAAGAAAAAGCTGTTTTGGACCAGATTTCGTACCATTTCTGTAGAATTAGCAGCTCTAGGTTATTACATTTATATCCAGGCTTTATTAAATCTGATCATTCATGGATAAAAACTCCATATTAGACCAATTAAAGTCTTCTACATGAGATAAAAGTCCTAGTTTATGCTTCTGAGATTTAAAACCTCGACTCAGAGTGTAAATACGTTCACAGGCTACATCTGTAAAGCCGTTTTAAAGATTATTTTGACATATTGAGATTAAAACTCTAACCGTTTTAGACTCGTTTATATTTTGTCTCGTGTCGTTTCATTTCAGCCGAATGTATCCTGCATAAATAAGACTCATTAACTCAGATTTTACACAAAACTGAGGCGCAACAAACAGCTTCTTGTGTGAAACGTGGAATAAAAATGAGTGTTAATAACAAGCCACGATGAGAAAACTGGACTTGAACAGGTTTTAGTTGGATCTGAACAGGTTTTATTTGTCAGTAAATAGGTTTTAGATGGATTTGAACAGGTTTTATTTGTCAGTAAATAGGTTTTAGATGGATTTGAACAGGTTTTATTTGTCAGTAAATAGGTTTTAGATGGATTTGAACAGGTTTTATTTGTCAGTAAATAGGTTTTAGATGGATTTGAACAGGTTTTATTTGTCAGTAAATAGGTTTTAGATGGATTTGAACAGGTTTTAGTTGGATTTGAACAGATTTTATAAGGATCTGAACAGGTTTTAGTTGTAATTAAATAGGTTTTAGATGGATTTGAACAGGTTTTAGTTGGATCTGAACAGGTTTTATTTGTCAGTAAATAGGTTTTAGATGGATTTGAACAGGTTTTATTTGTCAGTAAATAGGTTTTAGATGGATTTGAACAGGTTTTCATTGGATTTGAACAGATTTTAGTTGGATTTGAACAGATTTTAGATGGATTTGAACTGGATTTGTCTGTTTTATGCTCCAACAAAACCAAAATAATGCATATTTTAGATGAAATCTCCTGTATTTCAGTTGCTGTAATGACTTCTTTGACTCTAATAACAGATTATTCTTCTCAGTCTGCAGCTTTAACCCTACCTCTTCCATTCTGGAGCAGATCTAATGCCTTGTAGCTTTCATTTTATTTGACTTTTCATCATGAACTGACGCTGAGGTGACTCTGTTTCTTTCCCTTCTCCACAGGCTGAAGCTCTTTAAACCCTGTCCCGTGTGAACTTTGACCCCAGAGGTACCTCTCTGACCTGAGGCGGTGCGTTCACAGGCTAAAGCTGCGGTGGTGCTGCTTGGTGAACTGCTGCTGTCGCTCTTTGGCGCCGATCTCCGTGACTCGCCGGTTCTCGGCCTCGTCTCCGGTCACGCTGCTCACGTCGCTCAGGTCTCCCAGATGCTCCACAGAGTCGTACTTCTCCAGATCCGAGGCGATGGTCTGGAAACTGAAGACCGACAGGGAATCGGAGCCGGACCGTTCGCGTCGCTCTTTCTCTTTGTATTTCTCCACCAGCTCCATCGTAGACATGTCCACCTTTTAATAAAAACAACTGTTACGGATCGTTCCCAGGACTTTTCCAAGACATTGAGTAAATCATGTTTATCTCTGCTGTTCTGGATCTGGGAGAGCACGGCTTGGTTTGAACCTTATCTGAGGTTTTTAACGACTTAAACCAGACCTAGTCCTGACTGTGATTGAGACTTGGACCAGCTTCAGCTTCGTTTAATCACTTTTCAGGCTCTGGACTAACTTCTACTCATCAAAGAAGGAGCTCAATCACTATTTAAGACAGAACTTGGACTAAAACAGGTCTAAACAGGTCTAAACCAGGACTAAACAGGTCTACACAGGTCTAAACCAGGATTAAACCAGTGTCAGTGTGGTTCTGTGGGACTAAACAGACCTGGATCTAATAAGACTCTAAACAGAATTAAACTAGATACAAACACAGTTTTAATGACTTGAACTCAAACATCAACAGCTGAGTCCTGACCTGGTCTCTGCCCCCACAGGCCCCTCCCTCCTGGTCCCGGGCCTCGGCCTCGGCCCCGACCGGGGGGCTCCTGAGGCTGGGGCCCCGGTGGCCCCTCTGAGCGTGGATCTGCTCGCTGATCTGCTCCAGGTTCCTCAGAGCGATGGAGTAACGCGTCTTCACTTTGGACACGGCCTGCTCCAGCTGCAGGACGTTGGTCTTGTGTTCCTGAGGGACAGTTCATATTTAAGAGAAGATGAGGACTAGAGCGGGGACAATATTCACTAGATTTTCACAGATATCATGACTTATTGTAAATGAAAGTTCACAGAAGGCTATTATTGTCATCGTGAAACAGGGAAAACCTTCTCGTATCGTGTGGTTTCAGGTGATTACTGCTTCAAATAAAGATGTATTTAAAACTATAAAAATAAATCCACCTTTGTTTTTGTAAAATGGTCTCACTTGGACATTAGACCAGGTTAAACTATGTAAAAAAAGACAAAATAAAACTGGAATTGTCTGATTTATCTCCTTAACATTTACCAGTTCTTTCATTAGAATGGTATATTAGCTCGTAAATCTCAATATAAAAAAGCAGAGACGTTGACTGGGGCTGAATTTCTTGGTTTTAAAACAGAATTTTCATATTTAAAGATGAGATTCAGATCAACACTAACTAACTACTGGAGTTTCCTTGAGATCCAGCGAATAAAGGACGAAGTAAGTTTTTTTATTCACAAAATGTGCCTGGTTTGTCATTTGTCTTTTACTGGGTTTTCACAAAAGTTAGTTGAAGATCTATTTATATAATTACTTTCTAGTCAGAATTTGAGAAGAAAAAATCCACAAATTAAAGAGAAAATTGTTTTTCCATCAAAAAAGAACAGGGATTATTGTTAAATTTTTGTGCTCTTTGTGCTTCATTTCCAGATGTGGACGTCACTAAAAACTCATGGAACGGTGTGTTTCAAGAAATAAAAAGGACAAAAGTAAGATGTTATATGTTGCTTTAATCTGCCAGGTTTTCCAGGTTTGTTTTCAGCACAAAGGACACTGTTTTTCCTCCTTGACATGTATCTGGACATTGATTTAGCGCCAGAATGAAAAAATACTCCAGCTGTGACCTCCAAAAATCCATAAAGCTCTGAACACGGCGCAGCAGGCTTTTGCCAAATCAGCAGCTCGTTCAGAACCTCGTTTTTCTTAAATAAAGGGAACAGTGGAGGTGACAGGACGAGCAGACGGGAACTTTCTGTCTTCTTTTTCTTTGCAAACAGCTGTTTATCACAAGAACAAGACAAGCTTTGTTTGAAAAGACTTTGTTTTGTGTTTCCCTCGCCTGACCTGCCTTTCTATTTGTTAATCCATAAGAAATAATCAAATAAACAAAGTAAGGCTTCACTGTCGTCCAATAAACACTGGAGAGTTTAGCTGCATTTGTTTTTAACCGTAAAGAGTAAGAAAATGAAGGAAAAAAGATCCAATAAAAACTAAAAGCAATGTCTCAATTTAAAAATGAGCCTCATCTAATTGTTTTTGTCCTCTAGAAAAAAAGCTGAGAAAATTTTTAAAAATGCTGCCCAAAAAAGACATCTCTCAAAATAAAAAAGGCATGAAATATGAAAGCCATGTCTCAATTTAAGAAGTTTGTTTTAAAAAAGTCACTCCTAAAAAAAAAAAAAAAGCTTGGCTTAATTTAAAAAACATTTCCAGATTAAGAATACAGCCTGAAAAAGAAAAACATTCACCCCTTAAATTAAAATGGGCTGTTTCCCAAGAATTTCTAAATAATAAATGAAGGATGCCTCAAAAAGAAAATCTGCCTCAACTTTAAAAGCCTTCAGCTAATGTGGCTAATGCTAAGGAAGTGACGTTGATGTGGAAAATGTGCAGTCTTTGTTTTGGTATTTTAAACATAAAACCAAAAATATTAACAATAAAGCAATAACATCAGGTATCTACTCCAATGTATCTGTCATTTAATTCACTATCTCCATGAATCTTATTAAAAACACATCTAACCTGACACTGAACTAATTAAATTAACGCTCTCCTGTCTGATGTAGAATCCATATTTTGAGTTATTATTAGTGCCATGTTTCTAGTTATTCAGAATTCATTCATTCAAACTATTTCATTTCCAGGACTGTTCCAGATAAAAGCCCGCTCTGCTTTACCTCCAGAATGTGGTTGAACTGCGCCTTGAGCTCAGTAAGGCTTGGATTTGACGATGGCTCGTTTGAGGGACTTCTGGAGCATCTGGACCCGGGCCTCGGCCTCCTGACAGGCGTGAGTGACCCTCATGCTCCCTCTCGCTGCGAAGACGCTCCTCCTCCGCTTCGTTCACCTGGAAACAGTCAGAGATCAGAAGGAAACACGAACCGGGCCCGAGTCGCTAAAGTCAGCTCTGGTTTGAACGAGTTTATTGATTTCTCTTCAGTTTTTTATGGCTCCTTCAGTCCCCAGTGAACCTCAGTCTCTAAATATCTGAGTATCACCTTTACTCTACATGGACAGTGGGTTAGAGAGAGCTTTTCTGGAGCAGAAAGACAAAAAATACTCTTAGAGCTGTATTTATGTATAACAAATACTATTGGTTCAGACTAGGGGCGAATTAGACGATAAAAACACTAATTATCACCAAAGAAAGTGTAATATTACTTCTGAAATGCAGTGCTTTACGACAGAAACAGTAGTATCTCTGCAGAACAGTGTCTACTTTATTGATTTATGTAAATTAGCCACGAGGTCGGAGGCTTTTAACGTTTTTAACCAGGCTTTATGTCAGTGGTGTCAAAGTGTTGAGAGGCCACGATAGTTAATAATCCAATCCTTACATTTGGGAGCTTTTATTTATTTTATTTTTTTTCATTCAAATCTTACAAAGGTTGTCACATTTATTTTCACCTTTAAACAGGTTATAGTCAGATTTGAAAATGTTTTAATTGGATTTGAACATGTTTTAGATGGATTTGAAGTGGTTTTAGTCAGATTTTAAAAGGTTTTAGTTGGATTTCAACAGGTTTTAGATGGATTTGAACAGGCTTTAATTGCATTTGAGTTTTATTTGGGTTTTTAGTTGGATTTGATCAGATCCATTTAAAACCTGTTCTAATCCAATTAAAACCTAGTGCAAAAAATATCACCTTCTAAATGTAATGAAGGCCACATAAAACATTGAGTTTAACACATGTGCTTTATGCAGTGGAGACTATATTAGACATGTTTATGGAAACAGACAGGGCCTAAACTACAAAGTGTCTAAACTAAACTGCTTTATTTTCACTGAAGGCTCACTGCTGCTACTGCTTTAGAATTTGAATTATCTTTTTTAGGTCAGCACCAAGACGAAGAAATCAATTAAAATCGTAAATCCTTAGAAAAATGAAAAGAAATTAGATTAATATTTTAACCATGTCACCCAGCCCTAGTTCAGACCTGTCTACTAAATCTAATGTATTATCCAGAGCTGTAAAAATCTTAATCAAAGTAGTCTACAGTTTATGACACACATAACTCTCTGTCAC
>CM072163.1:257405-268140 GCA_036850595.1 Rhyacichthys aspro | reverse complement strand
GGAAACAAACCAGAGAAACCTTGACGACAAATCTGGCAAAAATGAGAAAGAGTCAAGACTAAACTGAATCTTAAATCTTTATTAAGGATTAAATCTGGGGCTAAATTAAAACTAAACCGTGACTAAAATAAAACCAAACAAGACTAAACCAAACTAAAACATCAGTCTTTATTCTGAATCACTTTGAGCCTCGTTTAAACCTCTGTCTGGATCCGTTCACACACGAGTTCATTAAAGAAAATCAATGTTTGTTTGTCAGAAGCTGATCATGTGTGAAGGACAAACCACAAACAATACATGTCCTCAATCCCACATGTGCTGAATATCCTGTAAAAATTAGTGAAATTAAGGTGTTTTTACATTAAAAGTGCTTTAAAAACACCTTCTGTTTTAAATCAATTATTAAAGCACATCTTTTTCCATTTGTTTTTTACCCAAAGTGGGTCAAAAATGATGTGAATTTTAATTTAAAGAACTCAAAGTAATCAAAGATGTGCACGTATCAGCAAAGAAAGTCCAGCAGAGGGCAGTATTTCTCTTGATAAATCTGTAAGATCACTGTAAGAACTCAGTAAAAGTGGTAAATTTCACATTTGGAACGTTACGACTATAGACTTTAACACTTTAGAAAAAGACTGGGAATAAAAAGAGGTGGAGGTATCGAGCTAATGCTAAATGCAACAAATAATGCTAATTAATAATATCCTGCTTTTTCTGTTACTTCCTTCTCCACTCTCTTTAAAAAGTTCATTAAAGCCCATTGTTCCTCTGTACATCTCTGTATTTCACTAAAAAAGCCCCAGGAATTGTTAATGCAAGGAGGCGGGGCTTCACACCTGTCAATCACCAAATCAGGAAGATGATTGGTGCTGAGGTCACGTGGGGCTCGGGCAGGAAAAAATAAGATCTTTTTTTGGCTTTTTTTGTGGCAACAGATGTTTGATGTTTGACATTTCTTCAGCACAAAACACAAATAATCAACTTTTCTGGTCTTTTATTTTGAAAATAACCCA
Source organism: Rhyacichthys aspro (assembly GCA_036850595.1). NCBI lineage: Eukaryota > Metazoa > Chordata > Actinopteri > Gobiiformes > Rhyacichthyidae > Rhyacichthys > Rhyacichthys aspro. The sequence goes on along the minus strand of CM072163.1, from coordinate 267,127 downwards.
ACTTTTCACAAAAATGGGAACTGTACATTATACGACAAAATATACACAGAAATAAAAAGGGCTGCACAGTTTTAGAAAACATTAAATATGTGATAAAACTATGAAGAAACTGGGATTATGGGAAAAGTTGAATCACTGTTATGTCAGGGTCGTGGTGCGTTCAGGTGAACCACTGTTATGTCAGGGTCGTGGTGCGTTCAGGTGAACCACTGTTATGTCAGGGTCGTGGTGCGTTCAGGTGAACCACTGTCATGTCCGGTTCATGATGCATTCAGGTGAACCACTGTCATGTCCGGGTCGTGGTTCGTTCAGGTGAACCACTGTTATGTCAGGGTCGTGGTGCGTTCAGGTGAACCACTGTTATGTCAGGGTCGTGGTGTGTTCAGGTGAACCACTGTCATGTCCGGGTTGTGGTGCGTTCAGGTGAACCACTGTTATGTCAGGGTCGTGGTGCGTTCAGGTGAACCACCGTCATGTCAGGGTCGTGGTGCGTTCAGGTGAACCACCGTCATGTCAGGGTCGTGGTGCGTTCAGGTGAACCACTGTTATGTCAGGGTCGTGGTGCGTTCAGGTGAACCACCGTCATGTCAGGGTCGTGGTGCGTTCAGGTGAACCACCGTCATGTCAGGGTCGTGGTGCGTTCAGGTGAACCACTGTTATGTCAGGGTCGTGGTGCGTTCAGGTGAACCACCGTCATGTCAGGGTCGTGGTGCGTTCAGGTGAACCACCGTCATGTCAGGGTCGTGGTGCGTTCAGGTGAACCACTGTCATGTCCGGGTCGTGGTGCGTTCAGGTGAACCAATTTCTGGACCATGGTGCATTCAGGTGGTGGTGCGTTCAGGTGGTGGTGCGTTCAGGTGGTAGTGCGTTCAGGTGGTGCGTTCAGGTGGTGGTGCGTTCAGGTGGTGGTGCGTTCAGGTGAACCACTGTCATGTCCGGGTCGTGGTGCGTTCAGGTGAACCACTGTCATGTCCGGTTCATGATGCATTCAGGTGAGGGTCGTGGTTTGTTCAGGTGAATCACTGTCATTTCTTGACCATGGTGCGTTCAGGTGGTGGTGCGTTCAGGTGGTGTGTTCAGGTGGTGTGTTCAGGTGGTGGTGCGTTCAGGTGGTGCGTTCAGGTGGTGCGTTCAGGTGGTGGTGCATTCAGGTGGTGGTGCGTTCAGGTGGTGCGTTCAGGTGGTGGTGCGTTCAGGTGGTGGTGTGTTCAGGTGGTGCGTTCAGGTGGTGGTGCGTTCAGGTGGTGGTGTGTTCAGGTGGTGGTGCGTTCAGGTGGTGCGTTCAGGTGGTGGTGTGTTCAGGTGGTGGTGCGTTCAGGTGGTGTGTTCAGGTGGTGGTGCGTTCAGGTGGTGTGTTCAGGTGGTGGTGCGTTCAGGTGAGGGTCGTGGTGCATTCAGGTGGTGCGTTCAGGTGGTGGTGTGTTCAGGTGGTGTGTTCAGGTGGTGTGTTCAGGTGGTGGTGCGTTCAGGTGGTGCGTTCAGGTGGTGGTGCGTTCAGGTGGTGCGTTCAGGTGGTGTGTTCAGGTGGTGGTGCGTTCAGGTGAGGGTCGTGGTGCGTTCAGGTGGTGGTGCGTTCAGGTGGTGCGTTCAGGTGGTGGTGCGTTCAGGTGGTGCATTCAGGTGGTGGTGCGTTCAGGTGGTGCGTTCAGGTGGTGCGTTCAGGTGGTGGTGTGTTCAGGTGGTGCGTTCAGGTGGTGCGTTCAGGTGGTGGTGTGTTCAGGTGGTGCGTTCAGGTGGTGCGTTCAGGTGGTGGTGTGTTCAGGTGGTGCGTTCAGGTGGTGCGTTCAGGTGGTGCGTTCAGGTGGTGCGTTCAGGTCGTGGTGCGTTCAGGTGAGCCACTTCTGGATGCAGCTGGTGAATACTGTGTAGTTCGAGTGCCAGGAGGTGTGTGGGACTCCAGAGTGAACACAGAGTGAGACATCACCTCGAGCGTAGAGCGTCTTCAAACCAAACATGTCTCTGACAAAAAACTGGACACAACAGAAAAACGTCTCAGACAGAAACCTCTGAAGTCCAGTCCAAGTCCAGTCCAAGTCCAGTCCAAGTCCAAGTGAAGTCTGAGTCTGGTTCAAGTCCAAGTGAGTCTGGTTCAAGTCCAAGTGAAGTCTGAGTCTGGTTCAAGTCCAAGTGAAGTCTGAGTCTGGTTCAAGTCCAAGTGAAGTCTGAGTCTGGTTCAAGTCCAAGTGAAGTCTGAGTCTGGTTCAAGTCCAAGTGAAGTCTGAGTCTGGTTCAAGTCCAAGTGAGTCTGGTTCAAGTCCAAGTGAAGTCTGAGTCTTTGGTTCAAGTCCAAGTGAAGTCTGAGTCTTTGGTAAAAGTCCAAGTGAAGTCTGAGTCTGGTTCAAGTCCAAGTGAAGTCTGAGTCTTTGGTTCAAGTCCAAGTGAAGTCTGAGTCTTTGGTTCAAGTCCAAGTGAAGTCTGAGTCTGGTTCAAGTCCAAGTGAAGTCTGAGTCTTTGGTTCAAGTCCAAGTGAAGTCTGAGTCTTTGGTTCAAGTCCAAGTCAAGTCTGAGTCTTTGGTTCAAGTCCAAGTGAAGTCTGAGTCTTTGGTTCAAGTCCAAGTGAAGTCTGAGTCTTTGGTTCAAGTCCAAGTGAAGTCTGAGTCTTTGGTTCAAGTCCAAGTGAAGTCTGAGTCTTTGGTTCAAGTCCAAGTGAAGTCTGAGTCTGGTTCAAGTCCAAGTGAAGTCTGAGTCTTTGGTTCAAGTCCAAGTCCAGTTACAAGTGTTTTTATATTTTTTCGAGTCAGAAGAGGATTTATATTCCCAGAGAACCCACAGCTGCTGCGTCTCGTTCCTGTTGGAGTTATTTTTATTAAACCTGAGGTGGTGTTGTGAACAGAAATGTAACCCACCTCTTGGTTCCTCATTTCCACCACGGTTTCGTTGCTGTTGTAAAACCCGAAGTGACTGAGAACAGAAAGAGGAAACGGTGAAAGAGAAATGAAGTTTCAGTTTTAAACTCAGTGGGAACTGTATCAAAAACACAGAATAAACATAAAGAGGAACTGTTGTTGGTTCACGTTTCTGGGGAATATTCTTTACATCACGCACCACATTTGTTTTCTTATATTTCTGTCTTTGTCTCTTTTGTGTTCATAACATGTTGTGTATGTGTGGACAGACTGAGAACGGTTTTGAAGCCACGGATCCAGGTGGATGTGTAGAGGTCAAATGGTGATGGCTCTTGTTGTGGTGCATTGTGGGAAAGTGAGTTTGTTATAAACCTGGACTGCCACGGAGTGATGACCCCGTCGTCTGGACCTCCGACAAGAACCAGCTTCTGGATCCGCAGGAAGTTCTCCCTCCAAACTGAAACACAATAAAGTCCTGGTTTAGTCCTGGTTTAGACCTGGTTTATTCCTGGTTTAGTCCTGGTTTAGACCTGGTTTAGTCCTGGTTTAGTCCTGGTTTAGTCCTGGTTTAGATCTGGTTTAGACCTGGTTTAGTCCTGGTTTAGTCCTGGTTTAGTCCTGGTTTAGATCTGGTTTAGTCCTGGTTTAGACCTGGTTAAGTCCTGGTTTAGATCTAGTTTAGTCCTGGTTTAGTCCTGGTTTAGTCCAGGTTTAGTCCTTGTTTAGTCTTGGTTTAGTCCTGGTTTAGACCTGGTTTAGTCCTGGTTTAGTCCTGGTTTAGACCTGGTTTAGTCCTGGTTTAGTCCTTGTTTAGTCTTGGTTTAGTCCTGGTTTAGACCTGGTTTAGTCCTGGTTTAGTCCTGGTTTAGATCTAGTTTAGTCCTGGTTTAGTCCTGGTTTAGATCTAGTTTAGTCCTGGTTTAGTCCTGGTTTAGTCCTGGTTTAGATCTAGTTTAGTCCTGGTTTAGTCCTGGTTTAGATCTAGTTTAGTCCTGGTTTAGTCCTGGTTTAGTCCTGGTTTAGTCCTGGTTTAGATCTAGTTTAGTCCTGGTTTAGTTCTGGTTTAGATCTAGTTTAGTCCTGGTTTAGATCTAGTTTAGTCTTGGTTTAGTCCTGGTTTAGTCCTGGTTTAGATCTAGTTTAGTCCTGGTTTAGTCCTGGTTTAGATCTAGTTTAGTCCTGGTTTAGATCTAGTTTAGTCCTGGTTTAGTCCTGGTTTAGATCTAGTTTAGTCCTGGTTTAGCCCTGGTTTAGTCCTGGTTTAGATCTAGTTTAGTCCTGGTTTAGTCCTGGTTTAGTCCTGGTTTAGATCTAGTTTAGTCCTGGTTTAGTCCTGGTTTAGATCTAGTTTAGTCGTGGTTTATCCCTGGTCTAGAGTGGTCTTATCCCTGGCCTAGACCTGGTCTAGACTGGTTTCTGTACCGTTCAGGTCTTTATGGTCCGAGTCTCCGTTGATCAGAGCCAGGAAGTCGTTGTGTTGAATGAACAGTTTTCTGTGATGAGGATCTGAGAAAAGGCAGAATATAAACGATTAGATTAAAGTCTGAGTAAAAATCCTGATAAATGTGATTTTTATGTTTTTCTGACCGTTCCAGAAGTTGCAGATGGACACAGTCTGACCCAGTTTATTGTAACACACTCTGAACACGTTCTTCTTCATGTATTTAGGAAAAACCCATTTTAAATAATCAGTGTCTGGAGGAAAACAAGAGAAAAGACAACGTTTAAGCCTCGAGAGTGAGTTGTGTGTCGTTGGAAGTGTTTAAATACATGAATCAGCCCCGGTTTGGTCCTGACCTCCGTACTGTCCCGCCAGAGGACACGACAGAGCGATGAAAGTGTGGACGTTATGGTTGGGAATAACCGACAGGAGCGCTCTGCAGATCAGCCCACCTGAAGCAGACACATTAACAAACAGAGAACCACTGATATTAACTTTAAAAACAACTCTGGAAGTGTTCAGGGGCCGCAGCTGTAAAAAAGGGGACGAAGATGGCTTTTATTCAATTTCAAATTTAAGGTTTATCTTTCATCTTTGTCTTTATCTTTAACATGACTTTCCTCTTTTTATGGAAACTGGTTTTAGTTGGATTTATCAGGTTTGAATGGATTTGATCAGGTTTTATTTATTACAGGCTTTGTTCCAAAAACTGGCTTAAGATTTCATGAACAAATAAAATAAATCTGATTCAAAATTCATCTAAAACCCGTTAATCTCCAACGAAAACCTGTTCAAATCTGAGTAAAACCTGTTCAAATTAATCTTAAACCTGTTTAAATACAAATAAAACTCATTCAAATCCAACTTAAACCTGTTCAAATACAAATAAAACTCATTCAAATCCAACTTAAACCTGTTTAAATCTAATTAGTGCAAAAATATCACCTACTACATTTTTTGAAGGGTCACATAAAACATGGCAAAGGGCCACATCCAGCCCCGGGCCTTGAGTTTGACATGTGTACTGAGTCTCTTTCACTGCTTTAGGTTTGAACCAGTTTGTTCAGTGTTATTTTGTTATGTATCTGAGTGAAACAGGACCAGTCACATACTTCTGCTTTAACAGTAACAACATTTGTATAACTTCAGGTTTTCTTTTGTGAAGTAGATCTAGAGTGAGACCTTGAGAGAAGCAGATGAGGTGGACTCCGTCGCTCGATCGGTTCATGATGGGTTCAATGGCGGCTCTAAAAGCCTGGACCTGTTTCCAGAGCGGCGTGATGCTGAAGAGGTCGTCGTACAGATCCACCACGTTCACCTCGGCTCCGGGGTTCGCCTGAAACAAACAAACAACAACAGATCTGATACTGGTCTGCTCCAGGATCACTTCCTGTTACAGAGTGATGTAGAAAAGTAACCAAGGGTGTCCACACATTTACCTTAAAACCCCCACATTTGATCAGACGCCGACAGTGTATTTATTCTTATTTCACAGGTTTTAGTTGGATTTGAACAGGTTTTGATTGGATTTTTTGGCAAATTCAAATAATTCTTCATTAAATAAATCTAAAACATGTTCAAATCCAACAAAAACCTGTTTAAATCCAACTAAAACCTGCTCAAATCCAACTCAATCCTGTTCAAATCCAATTAAAACATGTTCCAATCCAACTAAAACCTGTTCAAATCCAACTCAATCCTGTTCAAATCCAACTTAAACATGTTCCAATCCAACTAAAACCTGCTTAAATCCAACTAAAACCTGTTCAAATCCTCTGATGCGTTGTATTTTGTATGTTGTTAGTGAATGAATGCAGTCAAACAGGACTTAACTCAAAGTTTGACTGAGTCTTACCTTCTGAATGAATGAAGACAGGGTTTTGAACTGCTTGGGTCCATCGAAGAGGCCGTGTACGATTATCACAGGTCTGTGGGCCTCAGTGGAGCCGCTGAACCAGGACTGGAGCAAAAACAGAGGCAGTAAACCGAGGCAGGACATCCTCATCTCCACGGAGCTTCAAATACAGACTGAAGGGAAGACGCTGCTGCTCTGAGACAAACCCGGTCTGTTTCACTTTGAGTTTATAGAAAAACACTTCCTCATTCATCTCTGTGGCTGAAACTATAGGTCTTTGATCAAACCACCCCTTCATCTGGGATTGCATTTACATTAACTGTGAAAGTGAAAGCGTCTAGATCAACGGAGAGTCGTTTCTGGAGAGCATTTAGTTAAAGTTAATGAGTTAATTCAAGATAATGAGCTCTCACAGTTGAGGATAATGGCATTACAATGAGCCCCAATGCAAACAATGAGAGATATTTAAATAAAGTAATGAAAATCCTACATTGAGACTCCTCATTTTACTATAATGAGGAAAAAACATGCACTGCAATCGCTAACATCACAGATTATACCATAGTAAACCATTTTGCTGCAGTAGGGAGTTATATATGTCAAGTGTACATATACATATACATAAAACATTTATCATTTTTATGCATTTGTAAGGCTTTCAGTATCCTTTTCAAAAAGAGAAAAAACAAGCATTTTTTCAAATAACTACAATCTAACAGTGACATATTTTTATTCCTATCTTTTGTGCTTCTTATTTTAATGCTTTGGGACTAAAATGGACAGTTAAATGAATAACTGGCTCGTATATAAATGTAATTTGTGCCTAATTAAATAAAAACTCCCTCCTGTTCAGTACAGCCGTGTTCTTAATATTGCTGAAGCTCCGTTCCAGCAGAGGGCGCTGGTTAGCACGCAGCTAGCTTAAACAACAGGAAATGGACGGATGCGGAAACAGAACCCGTGACGTATTTCCGGTTTTTGACTTCAGCATGGACAAAGTTAGCACAAACACGAACGTAGTGCTCTGTTTAACAAGTTTTATTTAATTAAACTAAATAAAATGCATTCGTAAACGACTAAATGACCATGTTCGGTTGAAGAAGGTTTATTAAAAAGAACGCAGTAAGCACAAAGTGAAAAAAGAATCTTAATTGTTGCAAAGTTAGCCGCTGGAGCTAAACCGCTTCTGTCACAACAACAACGTCCGACAGAAAAAGCGGTAAGTTGCTTTTATTATGCCACTAAGTTTCATTTTTTTCATACCGATGTGTAGCCCCATTCAAGGTTTTTCAAGATTTTTAGAGGCTTTTTGAGAACCAGGCTACTTTCAAATGTCCCAAAGATGAGACTCTGATTTAAGCAAATGACAAGTAAAGCATTATGCTCTCTTAAACTTTTAAGCACTCTGTAGTTTGGGTGGACACCTTGACTACTGTTTTATGAAGATACATGACATTTAGCCGTAGATATAAGTAAGTTATCTGAATTTTAATGCTTTATTTGTGTTGTTATTATCGAGGTATTTGTGGACCTCAACTGAGAAACCTGCAGGAAACACTGAAAGGAAAAACCAGTCTTGTTGTTGTTGATAAATCATAGACTTTTACTTTAAGTCAAGTGCCATTTCTATTTGTTTCATAATGTTGAACAGAAAGCTGATTAGTGGAAACAGTGTTACCATCATTGGATTCAGTGGATATGCTAAATACTTAGATATTCCAGCTTCTTTTTGCAGTACTAGTTCAGGCTCACAACCAGAGGTGACAGAGCTTTTTAACTGCTGCGCGGTGGAACATCAATCACTCCAGTTTACCAGATTCCTTAAATGCTGTCTTCATTGACTCCTCATGACTCATGTCTCCTGACATCTTCTCTCCTCAGACACGATGGCGGGGCTGGAGCAGTGGGTCAGCGACCGTCTCCACGACATTCTGGGCCTAGCGCGACCGATACGTTTCCCAGTTTATGATCGGACGGCGAGAAATCCTCCAGCGCTGACGACTTTGTGACGCGGCTCGAACAAACGGGAACCATCGATCGACCAGAGCAGCTTCGGCTTCGCTCATGAGCTCTTCAGCAAGGTTCAGTTATTAGGACAGACATGAACTGGAGTCAGATTGGTTTAATCCTGTTGGTTTATGATTCTCTTGTATCTTTGCTATAGATTCCTCGTAAAGAAGTTGTGGAGAAACCGTCTCGAGTTCTGGAGCGACAGGCCTTGGAGATGCAGAGGAAGAACCAGACGTACACTCTGCTCGAGGACAGTGACAGCGAAGGAGACGCCGTCAAAGAGACTCAGAAAACCAAAAAGAACAAGAAGGAAAAGGAAAAGGACAGAGGGAGCAAGAGACGACACATCCGACAAAAGAAGGACAGCGAGTCGAGTGAAGAGGAGCTGCCAAAGAAGTAACTATTTATTTATTTAACAAGTGGTTTTTTTGTGTCTCTGTTTAACCTATGTCTCCATTCTTCAGGAGTAACTCGAGTCAGAATCAGCTGAAGCAGGAGGAAGACGAGGAGGAGGAAGAGTGGGAGAAAGAGGAGAGAGAGCGGCTCCATGACATCGAGGAGAGGGACGCCTTCGCCGAGAGAGTCCGACAGAAAGACAAGGACAAGACCAGGAACATCGCTGAGCGCACCGACAAGAAGGTGAAGGGAGAGGGCAAAAGAGTCTCTCACACAATCTCAAAAATAACACTAAATACACAGAAGCTCAAACTTGATTTTTTCTGTTTTGTAATAGTTTATAAAGAAACAATCTGATAAAGTATAAAAGAGAGAGCTCAAAATTACTTATTTGCTTTGACTGTTAACATTTCTACACCTAGATCTTATCAAAAGTAGAACAAAGTCTTAATTTTTTCTATGCTAACAGTTTTTTTTTGTCTTGGTTTACAATAATCCTGAGGACAACACACTGCTTGTAATAAATACAATAAAAAAAACACATGTATTTCCCTAAAAGTTTATCATCGGTCTGTGTTTCAGGCTTATGAAGAGGCTCAGAAGAGACTGAAGATGGATGAAGACGACAAGAGGAACATGGTGAGTTAAATCCCTCCTGTGGAACTTTTAGCCCAAAAGACTTGGTAAATAATGGCATAAAGGTGTTTGGCGTGCACTTTCAATATTTCTTTTCTTTTTTCCATTCACTGTTAATGTTGAACTAAATACAACTGCTTTTTTGTCCCTGTCTCAGACTCCACTCTCCTCCAAAAGCAGCCTAGGAACCTCTCCTGCTTCTCTTTTATTAAAAAAATCTGTGTGTTTATTGTTTACGTTGCCTCCCTTTTCTCTGCTTTTCTTTTTTGAGCTGTTTCTCTGTTAAAAGATCAGCTGAAAATATTTATTATTATTTTATTACTTTATCTGCAGTTATATAAAATAATTATAATATAAATTTAAACCATTTTCACCAACTAGTAGAAAGAAATATCAGGTACAGTCAGTTTAACTAGTCATAAATGATAAGAAAATGCTTGGAAAGCCGGATTAAACGTATTACTCAATTCCATTAAAATTCTTCTTATTAAATTGCCTTATGTTTTTTCTTCCAGTTGCCGGAGCTGAGGAAGCGTTC
>CM072163.1:182022-257305 GCA_036850595.1 Rhyacichthys aspro | reverse complement strand
ATTTTAAAGGGAAATTGTGAGGAACACAAGATAAATAAAAATTAGAATAATTGACTTAAAAGTTGGGAGTATGTTTTAAAAGATGACATCACTGTAATAAAAAATAAAAATAAATGTAATAAATGTAATAGATAAAATTAAAACAAAATAAACACGGTGATAAAGATCATAAAAATGTGTTTTAATCAGTGATTTATCAGGAGGGTCGTCTGGGATCAAACATTTAGATTTATAACTTGGTGCGAGGCCTAAACGAGCTTTAAAAGTGATCAGTAACATCTTAAAATCACTTCTAAAACTGGAGTGACGTGTTCAAACCTGAGAAGCCTTGAGCTGCGTCTGAACCATTTTTGAGATCGTTCCTATAATTTGTCTTTAATAATGATAATAATAATGTGTCTCTACGTTTTTCCAACTGAAGCTGATGACAACAAACTAGGGACGCTTTAATTACATTTTGAACGTTAGGTTTCATCTTCATCTGAGTTTTACAAAAGTGATCTTCAACTATTATTTACCTCCGTTTATGGGACTTGATTTTAGTTGGATTTAAACAGGTTTAAGTTGAATTTGAACAGGTTTTCAATGGATTTAAGCAGGTTTTTGATGGATTTTAACTGGTTTTAGTTGGATTTGAACAGGTTTTAGTTGGATTTGAACAGGTTTTAGTTGGATTTGAGCAGGTTTTAGGTGGATTTGTACAGGTTTTAGTTGCATTTGAACAGGTTTTCAATGAATTTGAACAGGTTTTAGTTGGATTTGAACAGGTTTAAGTTGAATTTTAACAGGTTTTCAATGAATTTGAACAGGTTTTAGTTGGATTTGAGCAGGTTTTAGGTGGATTTGAACAGGTTTTAGTTGGATTTGAGCAGGTTTTAGGTGGATTTGAGCAGGTTTTCAATGAATTTGAACAGGTTTTAGTTGGATTTGAACAGGTTTAAGTTGAATTTTAACAGGTTTTCAATGAATTTGAACAGGTTTTAGTTGGATTTGAGCAGGTTTTAGGTGGATTTGAACAGGTTTTAGGTGGATTTGAGCAGGTTTTAGTTGTATTTGAACAGGTTTTAGGTGGATTTGAGCAGGTTTTAGTTGTATTTGAACAGGTTTTAGGTGGATTTGAGCAGGTTTTAGTTGTATTTGAACAGGTTTAAGTTGAATTTGAACAGGGTTTCAAAGGATTTGAACAGGTTTTAGGTGGATTTGAACAGGTTTTAGTTGAATTTGAGCAGGTTTTAGTTGAATTTGAACAGGTTTAAGTTGAATTTTAACAGGTTTTCAATGGATTTGAGCAGGTTTTAGTTGAATTTGAACAGGTTTTAGTTGAATTTGAGCAGGTTTTAGTTGTATTTGAACAGGTTTAAGTTGAATTTGAACAGGGTTTCAAAGGATTTGAACAGGTTTTAGGTGGATTTGAACAGGTTTTAGTTGAATTTGAGCAGGTTTTAGTTGAATTTGAACAGGTTTAAGTTGAATTTTAACAGGTTTTCAATGGATTTGAGCAGGTTTTAGTTGGATTTGAGCAAGTTTTAGGTGGATTTGAACAGGTTTTAGTTGGATTTGAGCAGGTTTTAGTTGGATTTGTGCAGATTATGTATATCTTTCTACCAAAAACTGGTTTAAGATTTTCATAAACAAATTAATCAGATCCAAATCCAGCTAAAACGAGTTCAAATCCAATTAAAACCTTCTAAATGTACAAAAGGGCCACATTTGTCATTTGCGTTTATAATCCTGACCTTTAGGATCAGTGAGTTCTTTGGAAACCTGCGAGTCTTTTCAGGATCATGTGAGCGTAGAGATCTGACGCCTGATTGGCCGCGTGTTTGTCACATGTCGAAACACACACGCCTGTCTCTGAACCTGATAGAGATCATGACAAACGACCACACGCTTCTTCTTCTTCTTCTGTAAGTTTCCACATTGCTGTCATTCTTCAGACTCGGTCTCGCCTTTCACTCAAACAGCTGCAGATACAAACTGTTTTCATTGCACAAACTTTACATTCATCTTTCTTCATATAATCACGGATCACGGATGTATTCTTGGACCAGGATTGATTTTCAGTAGATGTTCACTCTCTGATTTGTGTCAATAAAGCGAGTCGAACAACGCAGCACAGAATTAAATGACTGTATGTGCGGCAGTGACACTTTAATTTTACTTTAAATCCAGCGACAAACACAAAATAATGTCTCCCAAAATCAAAACAACACCAAAAAAACTACGTAACACAGCTTTTCTACTGTTTCTAAAGAAAAATTTAAATCCCTCTGGATCATTCAAAGTGAAATTAAAAGTCCATTACCAGATTTTTTTACTGTTTCATTTAGTTTTTCAGTGTAATCTCCTAAAGTTTATTGTAACAGGAATCATCTGAAAAAATGAGACCTTAAGACGTGATCTAGTCTTTATAATGAAGGATTTTAATAGATGAGAATGATCAGTCCACAGCAGGATTTAGGTCAATCTTACTGTTTTATTCTTTTTAAAAACAGAACTATTGTATTAATTTGACTTTTGACCAGGTTTTATAAAAAGCTATGCAGTGGTTTGCTTTTAAATTGACTGTAGAGCAATAAATTAATGAATATTCCTCAAATAGATGTTAAAAAGTATGAATCTTGTTACTTGTTAAAACTGTAATATGCAAGGTTTTCAATAAGGAGCGCTCCCATTGGTCGACACTGGCGTCAACAACGAAGGAACAAGGAAATAAACCAAGGAAATGGGTTATTCTGTTGGAAATAGGTCTTATTTTACAGAGAAACAGCTCAAAAATGATAAAAATAGAGAAACAGCAGCAAATGAAACATGGATAAATGTTGGTGATGCTTCGAGGTAGTGTTAAGAAGCTCTAAACTTCAATTTAATGTAACGTATTAGTATTTTGTGGTGAAAAATTGGTCCGGTTTGACCTTTTTTTTAAATAAAAGAAGCAGGAAAGGTTACTACGCTGCTGTTGCCCGACACCGAGGTCACTCCGAGTAAATCTGAGGCAGCTGTGGGAAACTGTGAAGCAGCACGTGCAACTTCTTTTAAATATTAACACTGAAGCCTCACAGAGTTTGTTTCGTTCGAGCTGCGTCACTTTTTAACGGTACAACATCAGGATTCACTCGAGTTGAACATTAGCATCAGGCTCTGGGTCTTATGTAACAAAACACAACAGAGTTACACCTTCATCAGTATATATTCCTCCTTTGAGCAGTGTAAATGTTTCCACACTTAAACAGATCAATTAAAAAAACAGAAATGTGTGTCTATTAATAACCTGTTTTGTCAGAGCCGCTCCCTGCTTCACTCAAATGTGTCACACACCAGTTCCATCTGCAGCAAAAACAGGGCTGTAAACGTTTTACTGCAAGAAAAATGAGACAGAGGAGCATTATTTAGGCTTTAGTCTTCAGTCACAGTCCATTTCCAACAAAAGAGCTTTATCCAGAGCAGGTTAATGTGGGTTAAAGCACCTGAAAGACAAACTCAGGGGCTAAAAAACCAAACAGAAGGAGTCTAATCATAATAACAGAGGAAATAAATGAGCATTTGTCATGTTTGGCACAAGTTTAATGATAAATCTGAGTCTGTTTTGGCCTAGTTTTATGTTAAAGATAAATACAGACTTGGATTAACGTCAGGGTTTTGATTTTTTAAAGTGATATTTGCAGATTTTGAGCTTGTCAGACTCTTTACTCTGAAATCAAAGCATAAAATCAAGAACAGTCTTAAAAATAGAGTTAAATCTGTTCTAAAATCACAGGAGTCTTTCTGTAACAAACAAGTCATTATGTTTTATCAGATTATAAAACAAATCTGTATCAAAATCTTTCATCTATTCATCTTTTAAATTCTCAGTTGTCTCTTTTTATTGAGTTTTATTCATCTTTTTATAACATTTTTAATCAACTTTCATATTTTTATTCTATTACAACTGTTTGTATTGTTTGTTCTTATTCCTATTTGTTAATCATTGTCTTATTTTCTGCACAAATGAATTGCTCCTGATGGGATTAATAAAGTAAATCTGAATTAAAGGTGCACTGTTTGAAATATTATAGTTTGGATTTTCTACAGGAGCCCGGAGAGGACAAACTGAACACTGCTTAAGGAAAAGCACACTTGTTTTTCTTTTTAAACACATTATTCTTAAAAATCGTGAACATTTATGAACTACAGTCATTTTGAAATCATCTTTTTTTTTTACTATTTCTTCCGTCAGTTTATAGATAAGTTTGTCCCTGCAGGGCTTCCGTAGCTGCTCACAGGCTCAACCAAAAACTGTACATTTATTCAGGTTATTTTTGACATAATCAGACTTTTTGACGCTCCAACTCAAACTTAAAGAACTGTTCCCGTCATTTAGAGACTCCTCTTTTACATTTTTATGTTTTTAACGAATGAGTAAAAGCATTTTATTTGAAAAGAAGCAGCTCTTTTGTCTTTTCCTTTTGACATATTCCTGTTGAACCCGTTTCTCTCTGAGTGTAGACGTTCCAGAAGTTTCTCCTAACTTTATTGATTGGAGCTTCCTTCAGGTTGAGGAGGAGCCGAGGGCAGAAGGTGTCGTCTGTAAAACCCTTTGAGGCAAATATTCAGATTCAAAAACAAATGCCTTCTCTTCACCGATCAATAAGTGTCGAGCTCCACCGTTTAGTATTATATATATATAAAAAATATATATATAAAAGCAGTGTATTTTCATTTAGCTTTGTTTCTCCAGCCTTTTATCACAGGTACAGACTGTTCCAGACTACACCCTTTGTCCATAACACTCCAAACCAAATAAAACCATGGCTCGGTGGACGTTTGGCCGGTCTTAATCTCCTTTTGTTTAAATTTGTTTAAGCTGATGTTCTGCTCCCTTCAAAACAAAAAAAAAAGTAGAAAAGACCTTTTTTCCAACACCTTTTAGTGGTTCAGACCCATCTTAAGACTATTTTATAAAAGTCTTGTCTTAGTTTTGAACACCAAAACCAGCCAAGACCAGCCAAGACCTGCCAAGACCAGCCAAGACCTGCCAAGACCTGCATATTTAACTGTTCTTGTGATTAAATAAAAACCCGAGTCATTTATTTTAAATTCCTAACACTGCCTCACAGTAAAAAGGTCCTGAGTTTGATCCTGGACTAAAGCCTGGTACAAACGCCCCAAAAACAGAGAAATGTGTTCTTTTTCTCGAGGTTCTCATCGGGACATTTCACACTTCACCAGAAACTCAAGAACAGAGCTCTGACCAATCACAACAGTTCTCACACTCACAAGAAAAAAACAGAACAAGTTTCTCTGTTTTTGTGGAGAATGTACCGTCCTTCAGTCTGGACTTGGACAGTAGTTTATCTATTAGTGTATTGGACTGGTTCTGGTCTTGGTTCAGTCTGGACCTGGTCTCGTTCAGTCTTGACTATAACACTATTGGAAGCTTAATAAATGCATTCATAATCTTCCTTTGGCATTATTCCTGTAGAAGTCATGTGTGTGTTTTAATAATATTAAGACCAAATCTAGTCTGGACCGAACTAAACCCAGACTCCATCGATAATACAAACCTCTGAGAGTCTGGACTTGGTCTAAGTCCGGACTTGTACCTGAACCAACCTCACAAACAAAAGCAGAATAAACAACCATTAACATATTTCGTTTTTAATTCAAACTTTACAAAAACAGATTCAACAAGAAGTAGCTCCTTTTTCTCCAAACAGCTTTAAGTCCCATTTTTTTCCACAGAAGGAATAACAGTCTGTTTATTTTTGTTAGTTTTCTGTCGTTTTCAGCCGAGCTCGTCCTTGGTCTTGCCCTGTTTGCGAGGCATCTTCTTGCTGCTGCTGTCCTCCAGCTCTTTGCTTTTATAATAATGAGGAGCCACCTCCAGGAGCCAGCCGCTGTCGATCTCTATCACCTGCAGCAGAAAACACACACTGTTGAACTGTAAAGGTCAGCGGGGCTTAACGTGTCCTTGTCTCTTTCTCAGAAGCAGTTTGGTGTGTTTCAAAGTAAAAGCATGACATTTAGAAGCAGTTTTGATTAGTCGTTTGGTTAATAATTGTCACATAAAAGTCAAATATCACCGGTTCATTTTCCTCGAACAGTTCCTGCCTATTTTTAGATGGAAATGCAAAACTAACTAAACACAAAGAGGTTCAACAAAAGTCACTGGAGGCAAAGTAAAAAGGAGCTGATAGTGTTTGTAGATGTTTCAGAGACAGATTCTTAACACAGACTGATATGTTTTTAAAGGTTTTCACTTGAGACAGAAGAATATGGAATAAAATAAAACAAAATGGAGTTTAAATCTGAGGCATGACACATTAGTTTAATAAATGAACAGTGTGGTCCTCTTTTAAAGCTTATTAGACAAACTTAGCTTAAAATAATGGCGACTTTTAGATGAAACCTGATTTTTTTTATTGTAAACGGTGAAAAGTTACAAATCCTGCAGGTATTGTCTTCTGTAAGGACCTGGACTGTCTGAAGGTGAGGACAGAGACAGAATATACACATAAAGAACAGAAAGTGAACCATATAAAGTGCTTCTGGACCTGTCTCATGAACTCTTTGGTGGTGAAGACCAGCTCGTGGTAGATGAGCCATCGCGGCTGCTCCTCGAACAAACAGCTGTTGGGATGAACGTAGACCGTCTGCTGGTGCTTCACCGTCTTATATCCTCCTTTACTGAGCCGCGCCGTGTGGTAGAAGTATCCCGCCGTGACGGCCTGGAACAGAAACACGCTTTATTCATTGATAAAGTAGTAGACGGGTTCTATCAGAGGGTTTTAGGGTCAGATTCAAGATACTTTCAGTTGTGGTGTATTTAATCTATTTAAACTGAAGATGTTTAGATTTTTATAGCATTAGGCGTTCACAAAGTTGACAAAAACTAATCAGAGTAAATGTGACGGAGCGAATCAGAAAAAACTCAAAGAACCTTTCAACAGGAGTTTAGTGAGAATAAAAACACACAAGGCCTGTTAAACTTTCAACAAGAGGAAAGTAAGGATGAAAACTTCTATTTTTCAACTAAAACCTGTTCAAATCCAACTAAAACCTGTTCAAATCCAACTAAAACCTGTTCAAATCCAACTAAAACTTGTTCAAATCCAACTAAAACTTGTTCAAATCCAACTAAAACCTGTTCAAATCCAACTAAAACCTGTTCAAATCCAACTAAAACCTGTTCAAATCCAACTAAAACTTGTTCAAATCCAACTAAAACCTGTTCAAATCCAACTAAAACCTGTTCAAATCCAACTAAAAGCTGTTCAAATCCAACTAAAACTTGTTCAAATCCAACTAAAACCTGTTCAAATCCAACTAAAACCTGTTCAAATCCATCTAAAGCTTGTTCAAATCCATCTAAAACTTGTTCAAATCCGTCTAAAACTTGTTCAAATCCGTCTAAAACTTGTTCAAATCCATCTAAAACTTGTTCAAATCCGTCTAAAACTTGTTCAAATCCGTCTAAAACTTGTTCAAATCCAACTAAAACCTGTTCAAATCCGTCTAAAGCTTGTTCAAATCCGTCTAAAACTTGTTCAAATCCGTCTAAAACTTGTTCAAATCCGTCTAAAACTTGTTCAAATCCAACTAAAACCTGTTCAAATCAAACTAAACCCTGATGAGGTCCAACTAAAACCTGTTCTAGTCCATCTAAAACTTGTTCAAATTGATCTAAAACCTGTTCAAATCCATCCAAACCTAAAACCTGTTGGAGTCCAGGCCTCGATGGGTCAGTATAAAACACTGCTACTACACAAAGTGAACATAAATAGCGTAACCTTTCGGTGACCCCGTTTTACTTTAAACCGGATTTAACTTCAGAAAACTGGAGAGACTTAAATCCTGCTGATACCGTCTTCTGTCAGCGCAGACCCAGACTGAAACTGGGCTAAACCCCGGTGACGAACGACAACATCAGCTTCAAAAAGCCTCTGAGCTGAAGCTTAAACAGGAGCTAATGCTAATGCTAATGCTAATGCAGGGTACGGCGAGCTGAGGGCGTGTCAGAGAGAGTCCGGACTGAAACAAGACTTCAACAGCTGCACAGTCACCGCCAACACGTCAACACATGTCAACACAGAAAACTGGGAGTTTACAGGGTTTACAGATGAGTCAGGTCCAGGTCAACTTCATCTAGAACGACAAGGACTGTCCCAGAACTGAACTTTAATCAATCAAGTCCTTCCTAAAATCACTGATCATTGAATAATGAGTTTAAAAAGAACCGACCAAAGGGACTGACTGTGTTTATTTGGAAGAATTCTGTTTATATTTGACTTTTATAATATTTCAGATTTACCTGGAATTAAAAGTCTTTACAGTGTTTACAACAATAATGTGACATTATATTATTATTATATTATCATACGGTCTAGTCTCTACAAAGCTCCATCCAAAAGGGTCAAAAGCCAGCGCCTTTGTGCCGGTCTCAAGCCCAGATAAACGAGGAGGGCCCTGAAGGAAGCAACGGAAAGAATGTATAATATGCTGCTGTCAACATTATCATTGCTGGTTTGACTTGTTTGATCTATATTTAGTCTTTATTTGGACCTGCTCTGGCCCCAAATAGATCAATATTAGTCATGGTTTAGTCTTAACTTTATAATGTTAAAGTTTAGAGTTTTAGCGTTACTGATTTTACAATAAACTATTTAAGGTACAGTCTGTTTAACTCTTGTCTAAATCTAAATGTGTCTTTCTAAGCATTTCAAAACAGGCCTCTCATATTCTTCACGATGGAAAATGCAACGTGGCTGTTTGGACAAAGATAAACAACTACAAACCTGTCACTCTTTTTTTTTTCTTCTCGGGTAAACTATAAAAACCTTTGTGAGGCACTAAACTCTTGCTCAACCTCGAGGTTTGTCACAAAACAATGAGTAAATGGACAGAAATGAATACAGTACAGAGCTTTAGTCTCACTGACACACATCTGTTAAAGCTGGGTTTGTGCCGAGAAGTAACGTGATGCTTCAAGGACAAAAAAGTGACAAAAGCGGGACTAAAGCAGCTGTAAAGAAAACCCCGTGGCAGCTCCGTAAACACTGAATCACTCCGTTTATGATGCGTTCATAAAAGAGCTTCTCTGGTGATGTGGCACTGATATCACAGAATGGTTTAGGCCACGTTTAAACACAGATAAAGTGAATTTGATTTAATTCAAGGTACAACTGGGTTAAATGTGTCCTGAGAGTTCTGTCCAGATATTTATTAAATTACAAAAATGCAAAGTGAAAGAACAGGAGATAAATCTAATCAATATTTGATCTGAAAACAGCAACAGTTCGAGAAGTTCCTCTGTTTCAGTTTGAAAAGTTGGATTTAAACAGGTTTTAAATGGATTTAAACAGGATTTAGTTGGATTTAAACAGGTTTTAGTCAGATTTAAACAGGTTTTAGTCTGATTTGAACAGGTTTTGGTCAGATTTAATCAAGTTTTAGTCAGATTTGAGCAGGTTTTAGTCTGATTTAAACAGATTTTAGCTGGATTTGAACAGGTTTTAGTCAGATTTAAACAGGTTTTAGTCTGATTTAAACAGATTTTAGACAGATTTAAACAGATTTTAGACAGATTTAAACAGGTTTTGGTCAGATTTGAACAGGTTTTAGTTGGATTTGAACAGGTTTTAGTTGGATTTGAACAGGTTTTAGTCAAATTTAAACAGGTTTTAGTCAGATTTGAACAGGTTTTAGTCAGATTTAATCAAGTTTTAGTCAGATTTGAGCAGGTTTTCCTGAGCGGGACACAGACCTTGCGGATGGGGATGCTGTCGTCCCGGGAGCTGACCACCTCCACCTCGATGCGGTCCATGAGCCCCTCCAGCTGGTCCCGGACGTCCCGCGCTCGCCTCATGGACCTGAACTGGATGAAGTTCTCGTAGCACCACTGAGTCGAGAAGCCGCTCTCCACCCACTGCAACAACAAAAAACATTATTTACAGAGTGTTTATTATTACGAGAAGTGTCTAAGATAACGAACTCTCACCTGGTTGTAGACGTTGAGCAGCACCAGGTGGTCTCCTCCCGGGACCGTGAAGTTCATCCGAGCGTTATCGGCGTGAACCACTTTGTCTTTGGGTCGATAGAAGATGGAGTTGTTCACAGACAACATGGCGGCTATCGTCAGAATCTCCTCTGAGCATTTATATCTGAGACAAAAACAACAACAACACGTCGGTAACTCTCGAGGAACCTTCAGTTTGTTTCCACCTGAGTCCAATAGTTGCCCCAGAAATACTATGAACGCCATTAATAACTTCAGTCCTCATCATACACAACAAAAAGTTATGAAATTTCTGAAATTTTAACCACTTTGTGTTTTTTTTTAGGGGAAAAAAACAGAAAGAGTCCCTTTTTTTCATCCCATAAATTCAAATTTCTGAGTCTGAGAGTGTCAAAAACATTCATTCTGATCAATTTTTAAAAAGTAGTTATAAAAGTTGTTGTAAATAAGTTGCTCCTAGATCCCACAGACACAAAAACGAATAAATAAATTAGACACCAGAGAAAGAAGAAAGAAATTAAAAACAGAACTCGTGAATAGTGAACTGAAAAAATGCATTTTGAATGAGAGTCAATGGCACCAAAAATGTCAAAGGGAAACAGGTGGAACTAAAAAGGCATAAAAAATGACTTAATAAAACACTGAAAAATTAAAAATCATCCCAAAACACACACAACCTGAACACATTTATACCATTTGCATCAACACAGACAAAGTTATGATAAAATACACAAAAAATGTCAAGGGAGCAGGAGGTTTCAAACAGGAAAATGAAACAAGAAACTTTAATTCCAAATGTATGGTTATTGTGTTCAACAGTAACTGGAGGAACTTACTGCTCTGAGGCCAGGATCATTTTACTGAGCATCGGATCCACAGGCAGCTCAGCCATTCTCCGTCCCAACTACAAACACAAACACACTTTCACACAAAACTCTTTTCTTTGAGGAAATGAGCAAAAGCTGGTCTCGAACGTTCAGGCAAATGAGGAACAAAAGAGCACTGGTTATTTGTACGATACAAGAAATAAAAATATTAGTGATGGATTTTTGTATAATGTTTTAAAGCACCTCTAGACATTTGGATTTTTTTCTGTTAATGTCTTAATCTCACTATTTACAGGCTTTAGATGGATTTGAACAGGTTCTAGTTGGATTTTAACAGGTTTTAGTTGGATTTAAACCGTTTTAAATGGATTTGAACAGGTTTTAGTTGGATTTGATCAGGTTTCAGTTGGATCTTAACAGGTTTTAGTTGGATTTGATCAGGTTTTAGTTGGATTTGATCAGGTTTTAGTTGGATTTGATCAGGTTTTAGTTGGATTTAAACAGGTTTTAATTGGATTTAAACGGTTTTAATTGGATTTAAACAGGTTTTAGTTGGATTTAAACCGTTTTAAATGGATTTGAACAGGTTTTAGTTGGATTTGATCAGGTTTCAGTTGAATTTAAACAGGTTTTAATTGGATTTAAACTGTTTTAAATGGATTTGAACAGCTTTTAGTTGGATTTGATCAGGTTTTTGTTGGATTTGAGCAGGTTTTAGTTGGATTTGATCAGGTTTTAGTTGGATTTGATCAGGTTTTAGTTGGATTTGAACAGGTTTTAGATGAATTTAAACCGTTTTAAATGGATTTGATCATGTTTTAGTTGGATTTGATCAGGTTTTAGTTGGATTTGATCAGGTTTTAATTGGATTTGATCAGGTCTCAGTTGGATTTAAACAGGTTTTACCAGGTTTTTACCTTGGTGAGTTCTCCGAGGTGGTTGAGGGCTCCTAAAGCGTAGAGTTGCTCTAAAGCCAGAACCAGAGTCTCGTGAGGAGGAGGGTCCATGAAGTCGAAGTGGATCAGGTCGTTAATACCTGCCAAAATAAACCAAAACACTTATTACAGCTAAAGTAGAGTAATAACTATGTAATAACAAACCCGAGTCTCTGACCTAAACTCTTGAGCAGCAGCACCACGTTGCCCAGGTTGGTCCTCTGAATCTCCGGGATCGTGGTCTCCTCCATCTCGTGTTTAAAAGCCCAGGCCGTGTAGAGTCTGAAGCATTTCCCAGCAGCCACTCTGCCGGCCCGTCCCGCTCTCTGATTGGCCGAGGCCCGGGAGCAGGGCGTGACGATGAGCGACTCCATCCCGGTCCTAGCGTTGTAACTCTTCTGTTTACAGAAGCCCGGGTCGATCACGTAGATGATGCCGTCGATGGTCAGAGAGGTTTCTGCGATGTTGGTCGCCACCACCACCTGAAGGACACGAAAACGAGGGATTAACGGAGAAAACAGGGACAAAAAAAGACTTTATTACTTATATATAAATAAAAAAATACAAAAAACATAAAACTGAATAATAGCAACCTCTAAAAGTGAGACTTGAATGAAACTGAACAGAGCAGTGAGTCTGATTTTAGTTCAATCTGAGGTAGACCAGTAAAATAATATCATAATAACCTAAAAATAACATTTATATTATATTATCAGTGCTGTCATCAGGTGTAAAAAGGCGAATGTTACAAACACAATATGGCTTTGATGCTAATGCTATTTTGCTGCAGTATCTAAAAACACACTATTGTTTCTTCAAAAGCTGCTACACTTCATTTATCTTTTCTCTTCTCAGTTGTTCCTGCAGCTGTTGTATTTTTCTCTGATATCTGAGCTGGATGTTAAATTCCTTGAGGCTGAAACTTGCTGGGTCCAAACCAAACTCACAGGTTTTATTTTCTACTGAAAAAACAGGAAGTGGTCCTTTTACTTTGAAAACACTTCACTCTGGGTTTATTTTTCTCCTTTTAGACAAAGACATTTTGGGTTTTAACAACAAGACACCGTTACTGACATCTGCTGTTCAGTTCTGAGTCTCAGGGTTGTGTTAAAAACAGGGCGACCCCCAGTGGTCAAACTAGGAATAACAGGAATAACTTCTGTTTACAAAATGCAGTTAAAGTCTAATGTAATTTTCACACTTTCCAAACCTTTTGCTGCTGAAATAAATCAATTAAAATAAATCAATTAAAACTAACTTAAAGTTAGCTGGAGCTGCTCCTGTGAAAACTTCAAATGAAAAGAACCCTGACAGATACCTTCCTGGCGCCCGGAGGAGTGGGGTTGAAGATCTTGGCCTGCATGTCCGACGGCAGGTTGGCGTAAATGGGCAGCACCAGCAGCTCCGCGATCTTCGAACCCAGACGTCTGCAGCGCTCCTGAAGCAGCTCGCAACAGGCTTCGATCTCCTCCTGAAAATAAACAGACCAACAGCCAGGATTTAATAAGACGCAGTTTAGACAGGTTTTAGTTGGATTTGAACAGATTTAAATGGATTTAAACAGGTTAAGATGGATTTGAACAGGTTTTAGATGGACTTGGACAAGTTTTAGATGGATTTGAACAGGTTTTAGCTGGATTTGAACAGGTTTTAACTGGATTTGAATGTTTTAACTGGATTTGAACAAGTTTGAACAGGATTTGAACAGATTTTTGATGGATTTGAACAGGTCTGAACTGGATTTGAACAGGTTTTAGATGTATTTCAACAGATTTTAGATGGATTTGAAGTGGTTTGGATTTTATTTTGGCTACAAAGATAAATCCAACTAAAACCTGTTGAAATCCAACTAAAATCTGTTCAAATCCAACTAAAACCTGTTCAAATCCAACTAAAACCTGTTCAAATCCATCTAAAATCTGTTCAAATCCAATTAAATCTGTTCAAATCCAATTAAATCTGTTCAAATCCAACTAAAACCTGTTAAAATACATCTAAAACCAGTTAAAATCCAATTAAAACCTGCTTAAATCAAACCAGTTTCCATAAAAGGAGGAAATTAAAGCTAACTTTTGATGAACTCTCTCGTTCATCTTCGGCTCTTGAAAGGATTCTTATTAACTCGATGTGTGGGTATAAATAACAGGTAAACCCAGCTCTGTTCTGGGGTATTTTGGGACTGGTCTGGTACCTGTCCCGTGAGAAAGACCAGGACGTCGCCCGGAGCCTGAGTGACGTGGATCTGCAGCACAGACACTACACAGGCCTCCAGGTAATCAGCCTCTGGAGCCTGCAAACAAAACAACACAATCCTCACTTTAAACATGAAAACACTGCTCCGAAGCGGTTTTCCAGACCCGTTTAAACCTTGGTGTAGTAGATGTCGACGGGGAACCTCCGACCCGGGATCCTGAAAACCGGAGCGTCGTCGAAGAAGCAGGAGAAGCGCTCGGTGTCGAGAGTGGCGCTGGCGACGAGGACTTTCAGATCCGACCTGAACCGAGCGATGTCTTTGATCAAACCGAACAAGATGTCTGTGTGGAGAGTTCGCTCGTGGGCCTCGTCGATGATGATCACACTGGAACACACAGAAGACCAGAAAATATGTGTTTACGGATTTTTATTTAATGGTTTTCTGGGCCTTTTTCGTGTAGAAAGACAGGAAACCTTTTTTAATATTATTATTATTGGTCTCAAACAAGCATTCAAAACAAATGTACAATAATATGACAATTTAGTTTACAAATAGTGGGAAATTAAAATTCAAAGGTGCAATGGAAGGCATCTAAACGAATCAAGGGCGTGTTTGGTGCAGTTAAAACGATCGGTGAGTGTGGTTCACTTGATTAAATGAGAAGAAAACCTGCTCCAAAACACACCTCCAACTGAACTCTGGGAGAGTTTGATTAAAAAGTGACCCTCAAGACGAGCCCAAACAGAGAATCATAAACTAGCAACGAAAATATCACGTAATGAGAAGGTTTTCTTACTGAATGAGTTAATACAGTTCCATGATAAAGTTCACCTCTAAATGGATTCAAACAAACTAATTTAAGGTTTTGGAGTGGTCTAGATGCTGTGGCCTGACGTTAAAAAGACAGTTCAGGCTCAAAAACCTTCCAATGAGTCTGAATTAAAACAGTTCTGTAAAAGAGTGGCCCAGATTCTTCCAGAGATGAGAACGACCGACTGTTTTCTCAAACGATTGATGTAGTTATTGCTGCTGAGGCACAATCAGTTATTAGCTTTAGGGGGTAATTACTTTTTCACATAGGTAGGTTTGTATAGCTTTTTTCCCTTAATAATTAAAAAACTAACAAAAAAAGTTAACTTTATCTAAAATGTAAATTTGTTGTGTGCTTAAAAATAAGAAATCAGGCAAATACTTTTTCACACAGTTGTACACACTCACACAAGTCTCATTTGGTGAAATACGACAGGATCAGCTCTAAATCAGCTTGTGTCTGTTTTACCTGTAACTGGCCAGGTCCGGTTCAGTGAGAAACTCTCGCAGCAACATCCCGTCGGTCATGTATTTGAGAACGGTCCGCTCCGACGTACAGTCCTCAAACCTGATACTGTACCCGACCTGAGACAACACGGTCAGGACAAACTAAACATCATCCACTGAGCAGAAGCACTTTACAGAAGCTGAATAACCTTAGTTTTGATAATTAATTACATTTTATAATCTAAAATAAATGTATACATAATTAACACTAAGATTAACACTCATCAAACATCATTTTTTTCTGTTTTTTTCTGCATAAATCTCTTAAATCGCTTCAGTTCTGTGTTTTCAGGATTTTCAAATCTTGAGAAATGAGAGATAAATCTGCTTTAAACAGACCTCGTTCCCGAGCTTCACACTCATCTCTTCAGCGACTCGAGCGGCGACAGACATGGCCGCCACTCTCCGAGGCTGAGTGCATCCGATCTTCATTCCTCCGTTAGTGTAGCCCTGAAAACAAAAAACACACACTGGATTTACTCACATGGCTAAGACACACTTTCTAACATAAAACCTCTGGACCCTGAGCCAGTTTCTTACTTTTTCTGCATAAAAAAAGCTTGATAAAAATCATTCCTTTGAACTGAATATGTATTTTAATGGAAAGAAAGCAAGTAAGTGACAGATTTTTATTGTAAAACTACAAAAAATATGAATAAATAAGAGTTTTTAAAGCACAAAACTGTTTTACAAAATGTTTAAAAAGAATATGTAGAAAATATTACCTGTTTTTTTTTATAAATATAAGCTGGTAGGTCACAGCCTTTTTGATAAAACTGTGTTTTTATGATGTGTGTAATGTTGAAATTGGCAATTTGTCAGGTTCCAACAGTTAAATCTGACCTGAACAAACAAAGCTGCTTCACCTTTTGAGTCTGTTTTAATAGAAAGGATAGGTTTGGACAGGTTTTAGATGGTTTTGAAAAGGTTTTAGGTGGATTTAAGAAGGTTTTAGATGAATTTGAACAGATTTTAGTTGGATTTGAGCAGGTTTTAGTTGGATTTGAACAGGTTTTAGTTGGATTTGAACAGGTTTTATTTGGATTTGAGCAGATTTTAGTTGGATTTGAACGGATTTGAACAGATTTGGTTGGATTTGAACAGGTTTTAGTTGGATTTGAGCAGGTTTTAGTTAGATTTGAACAGATTTTAGTTAAATTTTAGCAGGTTTTAGTTGGATCTGAGCAAGTTTTAGTTGTATTTGAACAGGCTTTAGTTGGATTTGAACAGGTTTTAGTTGGATTTGAACTGCTGAACTGTTGTTGGAGCCATAAACGGTACATTTTTCTCTAAAGCTGTGGGCCACATACTAATAATCTCTCCTGATTGGCCCCTGGACCAGGTTTAAACATGTCTTTCCAGTGAGATTCTTCTATTTCTGACTCACGTCCTCCTGCAGATACTGAGGGATCTGCGTGGTTTTGCCGGAGCCCGTCTCTCCCTCGATGACCAGGATCTGGTGCTGGTTGATGGCGGCGAGCAGGTCGTCTCTGAACGGGAAAATGGGAAGACTGCGGCGCACTTCCTGCATCGACTGTTTCTTCAGCTCGGCCTGAGACAGAGACGGCTCCTGCTGCTCCTGGAAACACCGAACAAAACCGGACACAAACGATCAATCTGTCTTTGGAGAATCATGGCAGTATTCATTTATTCATTCATTGATTTGTGTCACTTAGAATTCATCCAGAATATCTCCACTTTCCTTAGTTTTTCAGAATAAAAGGCTATAAATAAACACAACAGAGGTCTCAAAAAGTGCTTAAGTGCTTAGAATTTGTTGTTCATTATTAAAAAAAAATAAAGGAAAAAGATAATGTCACAAATTTTCACACTGTAACTGATAAAACCAATGATTTTTTTGTCTTGTGTTCAATAAAATAAAATAAAAAAAATAAAAAATAAAATAAAATTCAATTCAATTCAACAAATGCATAAATCAGTAACTATTGTCCTATCACACAGCTCTAATGTAAAGACTACTCAAGCTCTCTGTTACTTTTGATTTATTGGACAAAAATACTAATCTTACTTTAATGAACTTATGAATTTTCAAATGTTGAGTAAAAATAAGAAGTCTGAGGTGACCCCGTGACCCCGGTACCTTCTCGGAGCGCGTGCCCTTCATGGTGATGGCGGTGCTGACGAAGTCGATCATCTCGTCTTCTTCTAAAATCAGCTGGTACCTCTCCTGCTCCTGCCTCACGCCCTGCTCTCGTTCTTTCTTGGCTCCGAAGCTGAGCGAGGCCGTCTTCAGCCGCTCCTCCTCCCATCGGCCCTGCTCCCCGCCCAGCTCCATCGGGGTCTCCTCCAGCTCCAGGTCTCGCTGCGGGACGTCCTGCCACAAGAGAGGAACGAAAAGGAACGGTTTAGCTCCACAGACGGCTGAAATAAACTGTAATGAGTGATTTAAAGGTGGTTGTTTTCTTTCTGTCAAGTCTATAGTTCGGCTGACACTGGATAAAGTCAAACAAACCCACAGACGGGGAATATTAAAACTAAAATTATAAGAATAACACGTAACAATGAGGTCGGTCAGGAGCTAATGGACTGATTTCATACACGTTTTTTGCATTTTTACCTTTGACTATGGCTTCATTAAGACCCAAAATATTGATTAACACTGCTTTTTCCACAGTAGCTGCACAAATGTCGCTGTAAATCCTGTTTTTGAAGGATTTTTAACACATTGAGACACAGCAGCCCTGGATTCAGTCCGATTTGATTCCAGTAGGCTCATTTTCATAGGAGCAGTGCAGTATGGGTATGTTTCTGATATTGGTCCGTTGATTAGACGAAAGAATCCTCACTCGAGAAAACGAGGAGAGCATTAGTGGACAGTATGGTTTACTTACTCAGGGACACTTTGTTACAGTAGAAACAGCGCAAAAAAACAATAAATAACTTATCTCACATGTTTATGGCTTTCCTTCCTGCTAGAAGATTGTTTTATGCAGGTTTTATGCAGATGTGGATATAAACAGTAAAGTAAACTATAATGAGTGTGTTTTTTTTTTTTTACAAAATGAAAATTGAAAGAATCAATATTTGGTTTGAGTTTGTCTCAAAACAGCAACAGTTCGAGCAGTTCCTCTGTTTCAGTTTGAGAAGGATTTGATTCTGTTCAAACATCTGGAGAATCCAAGACAAAACCAGGCCAGACTCCTTGTGCTTGGATCACTCTAAAAATAGAAGATTTTTGTCTCTTTCCTCACTTTTCCATTTCATAAATTGATAAAAACATTGTATATTGTTAACAGCAGCCTTATGTTACTGCAGATCTTCAGACCTGTCTAAACCTTCTCAGTTCTGTACCTTGCTCCTCTTCTCTTCGGGCATGTAGTATCTGTTCTTGCGCTCCTCCTGCTCCTTGGCGCCGGCCATCTTGTACTCGGAGGCCAGGTCTCGGAGCGTGCGTTTGTAATCCAGGTCCTTTCTCTCTCGCTCCGTCAGTTCGTCCGTCGAGAACAGATACTCCTCGTCTTTGATCTCGGCCTCTAGATCCTCCAGTTTCTCGGCCTCCCTCTTCTTCAGGTATTCCCAACGAGAACGCTTCCTCAGCTCCGGCAACTGGAAGAAAAAACATAAGGCAATTTAATAAGAAGAATTTTTAATGGAATTGAGTAATACGTTTAATCCGGCTTTCCAAGCATTTTCTTATCATTTATGACTAGTTAAACTGACTGTACCTGATATTTCTTTCTACTAGTTGATGAAAATGGTTTAAATTTATATTATAATTATTTTATATAACTGCAGATAAAGTAATAAAATAATAATAAATATTTTCAGCTGATCTTTTAACAGAGAAACAGCTCAAAAAAGAAAAGCAGAGAAAAGGGAGGCAACGTAAACAATAAACACACAGATTTTTTTAATAAAAGAGAAGCAGGAGAGGTTCCTAGGCTGCTTTTGGAGGAGAGTGGAGTCTGAGACAGGGACAAAAAAAGAAAAAAATCAGGGAGTGGAGCTTTGAAATCTGCATTGTTTATGTTTATATATTTATTCGCTGTGTCTTTAACACTAACAACCTTTGCTAAAGCTGAGTAAATCTTCACATCTGAAGTTGTATTGAGTCCAACATTAACAGTGAATGGAAAAAAGAAAAGAAATATTGAAAGTGCGCGCCAAACACCTTTATGCCATTATTTACCAAGTATTTTTTGGGCTAAAAGTTCCACAGGAGGGATTTAACTCACCATGTTCCTCTTGTCGTCTTCATCCATCTTCAGTCTCTTCTGAGCCTCTTCATAAGCCTGAAACACAAACCGATGATAAACTTTTAGGGAAATACATGTGTTTTTTTATTGTATTTATTACAAGCAGTGTGTTGTCTTCAGGATTATTGTAAACAAAGACAAAAAAAAACTGTTAGCATAGAAAAAATTAAGACTTTGTTCTACTTTTGATAAGATCTAGGTGTAGAAATGTTAATAGTCAAAGCAAATAAGTAATTTTGAGCTCTCTCTTTTATACTTTATCAGATTGTTTCTTTATAAACTATTACAAAACAGAAAAAATCAAGTTTGAGCTTCTGTGTATTTAGTGTTATTTTTGAGATTGTGTGAGAGACTCTTTTGCCCTCTCCCTTCACCTTCTTGTCGGTGCGCTCAGCGATGTTCCTGGTCTTGTCCTTGTCTTTCTGTCGGACTCTCTCGGCGAAGGCGTCCCTCTCCTCGATGTCGTGGAGCCGCTCTCTCTCCTCTTTCTCCCACTCTTCCTCCTCCTCGTCTTCCTCCTGCTTCAGCTGATTCTGACTCGAGTTACTCCTGAAGAATGGAGACATAGGTTAAACAGAGACACAAAAAAACCACTTGTTAAATAAATAAATAGTTACTTCTTTGGCAGCTCCTCTTCACTCGACTCGCTGTCCTTCTTTTGTCGGATGTGTCGTCTCTTGCTCCCTCTGTCCTTTTCCTTTTCCTTCTTGTTCTTTTTGGTTTTCTGAGTCTCTTTGACGGCGTCTCCTTCGCTGTCACTGTCCTCGAGCAGAGTGTACGTCTGGTTCTTCCTCTGCATCTCCAAGGCCTGTCGTTCCAGAACTCGAGACGGTTTCTCCACAACTTCTTTACGAGGAATCTATAGCAAAGATACAAGAGAATCATAAACCAACAGGATTAAACCAATCTGACTCCAGTTCATGTCTGTCCTAATAACTGAACCTTGCTGAAGAGCTCATGAGCGAAGCCGATGACGCTCTGGTCGATGTCGATGGTTCCCGTTTGTTCGAGCCGCGTCACAAAGTCGTCAGCGCTGGAGGATTTCCTCGCCGTGCCGATCATAAACTGGGAAACGTATCGGTCGCTTAGGCCCAGAATGTCGTGGAGACGGTCGCTGACCCACTGCTCCAGCCCCGCCATCGTGTCTGAGGAGAGAAGATGTCAGGAGACAGTCAATGAAGACAGCATTTAAGGAATCTGGTAAACTGGAGTGATTGATGTTCCACCGCGCAGCAGTTAAAAAGCTCTGTCACCTCTGGTTGTGAGCCTGAACTAGAGTACTGCAAAAAGAAGCTGGAATATCTAAGTATTTAGCATATCCACTGAATCCAATGATGGTAACACTGTTTCCACTAATCAGCTTTCTGTTCAACATTATGAAACAAATAGAAATGGCACTTGACTTAAAGTAAAAGTCTATGATTTATCAACAACAACAAGACTGGTTTTTCCTTTCAGTGTTTCCTGCAGGTTTCTCAGTTGAGGTCCACAAATACCTCGATAATAACAACACAAATAAAGCATTAAAATTCAGATAACTTACTTATATCTACGGCTAAATGTCATGTATCTTCATAAAACAGTAGTCAAGGTGTCCACCCAAACTACAGAGTGCTTAAAAGTTTAAAAGAGCATAATGCTTTACTTGTCATTTTGCTTAAATCAGGAGTCTCATCTTTGGGACATTTGAAAGTAGCCTGGTTCTCAAAAAGCCTCTAAAAATCTTGAAAAACCTTGAATGGGGCTACACATCGGTATGAAAAAAATGAAACTTAGTGGCATAATAAAAAGCAACTTACCGCTTTTTTCTGTCGGACGTTGTTGTTGTGACAGAAGCGGTTTAGCTCCAGCGGCTAACTTTGCAACAATTAAGATTCTTTTTTCACTTTGTGCTTACTGCGTTCTTTTTAATAAACCTTCTTCAACCGAACATGGTCATTTAGTCGTTTACGAGTGCATTTTATTTAGTTTAATTAAATAAAACTTGTTAAACAGAGCACTACGTTCGTGTTTGTGCTAACTTTGTCCATGCTGAAGTCAAAAACCGGAAATACGTCACGGGTTCTGTTTCCGCATCCGTCCATTTCCTGTTGTTTAAGCTAGCTGCGTGCTAACCAGCGCCCTCTGCTGGAACGGAGCTTCAGCAATATTAAGAACACGGCTGTACTGAACAGGGAAGGGAGTTTTTATTTAATTAGGCACAAATTACATTTATATACGAGCCAGTTATTCATTTAACTGTCCATTTTAGTCCCAAAGCATTAAAATAAGAAGCACAAAAGATAGGAATAAAAATATGTCACTGTTAGATTGTAGTTATTTGAAAAAAATGCTTGTTTTTTTCTCTCTTTTTGAAAAGGATACTGAGAAAGCCTTACAAATGCATAAAAATGATAAATGTTTTATGTATATGTATATGTACACTTGACATATATAACTCCCTACTGCAGCAAAATGGTTTACTATGGTATAATCTGTGATGTTAGCGATTGCAGTGCATGTTTTTTCCTCATTATAGTAAAATGAGGAGTCTCAATGTAGGATTTTCATTACTTTATTTAAATATCTCTCATTGTTTGCATTGGGGCTCATTGTAATGCCATTATCCTCAACTGTGAGAGCTCATTATCTTGAATTAACTCATTAACTTTAACTAAATGCTCTCCAGAAACGACTCTCCGTTGATCTAGACGCTTTCACTTTCACAGTTAATGTAAATGCAATCCCAGATGAAGGGGTGGTTTGATCAAAGACCTATAGTTTCAGCCACAGAGATGAATGAGGAAGTGTTTTTCTATAAACTCAAAGTGAAACAGACCGGGTTTGTCTCAGAGCAGCAGCGTCTTCCCTTCAGTCTGTATTTGAAGCTCCGTGGAGATGAGGATGTCCTGCCTCGGTTTACTGCCTCTGTTTTTGCTCCAGTCCTGGTTCAGCGGCTCCACTGAGGCCCACAGACCTGTGATAATCGTACACGGCCTCTTCGATGGACCCAAGCAGTTCAAAACCCTGTCTTCATTCATTCAGAAGGTAAGACTCAGTCAAACTTTGAGTTAAGTCCTGTTTGACTGCATTCATTCACTAACAACATACAAAATACAACGCATCAGAGGATTTGAACAGGTTTTAGTTGGATTTAAGCAGGTTTTAGTTGGATTGGAACATGTTTAAGTTGGATTTGAACAGGATTGAGTTGGATTTGAACAGGTTTTAGTTGGATTGGAACATGTTTTAATTGGATTTGAACAGGATTGAGTTGGATTTGAGCAGGTTTTAGTTGGATTTAAACAGGTTTTTGTTGGATTTGAACATGTTTTAGATTTATTTAATGAAGAATTATTTGAATTTGCCAAAAAATCCAATCAAAACCTGTTCAAATCCAACTAAAACCTGTGAAATAAGAATAAATACACTGTCGGCGTCTGATCAAATGTGGGGGTTTTAAGGTAAATGTGTGGACACCCTTGGTTACTTTTCTACATCACTCTGTAACAGGAAGTGATCCTGGAGCAGACCAGTATCAGATCTGTTGTTGTTTGTTTGTTTGTTTCAGGTGAACCCCGGAGCCGAGGTGAACGTGGTGGATCTGTACGACGACCTCTTCAGCATCACGCCGCTCTGGAAACAGGTCCAGGCTTTTAGAGCCGCCATTGAACCCATCATGAACCGATCGAGCGACGGAGTCCACCTCATCTGCTTCTCTCAAGGTCTCACTCTAGATCTACTTCACAAAAGAAAACCTGAAGTTAGACAAATGTTGTTACTGTTAAAGCAGAAGTATGTGACTGGTCCTGTTTCACTCAGGTACATAACAAAATAACACTGAACAAACTGGTTCAAACCTAAAGCAGTGAAAGAGACTCAGTACACATGTCAAACTCAAGGCCCGGGGGCTGGATGTGGCCCTTTGCCATGTTTTATGTGACCCTTCAAAAAATGTAGTAGGTGATATTTTTGCACTAATTAGATTTAAACAGGTTTAAGTTGGATTTGAATGAGTTTTATTTGTATTTGAACAGGTTTAAGTTGGATTTGAATGAGTTTTATTTGTATTTAAACAGGTTTAAGATTAATTTGAACAGGTTTTACTCAGATTTGAACAGGTTTTAGTTGGAGATTTGGGTTTTAGATGAATTTTGAATCAGATTTATTTTATTTGTTCATGAAATCTTAAGCCAGTTTTTGGAACAAAGCCTGTAATAAATAAAACCTGATCAAATCCATTCAAACCTGATAAATCCAACTAAAACCAGTTTCCATAAAAAGAGGAAAGTCATGTTAAAGATAAAGACAAAGATGAAAGATAAACCTTAAATTTGAAATTGAATAAAAGCCATCTTCGTCCCCTTTTTTACAGCTGCGGCCCCTGAACACTTCCAGAGTTGTTTTTAAAGTTAATATCAGTGGTTCTCTGTTTGTTAATGTGTCTGCTTCAGGTGGGCTGATCTGCAGAGCGCTCCTGTCGGTTATTCCCAACCATAACGTCCACACTTTCATCGCTCTGTCGTGTCCTCTGGCGGGACAGTACGGAGGTCAGGACCAAACAGGGCTGATTCATGTATTTAAACACTTCCAACGACACACAACTCACTCTCGAGGCTTAAACGTTGTCTTTTCTCTTGTTTTCCTCCAGACACTGATTATTTAAAATGGGTTTTTCCTAAATACATGAAGAAGAACGTGTTCAGAGTGTGTTACAATAAACTGGGTCAGACTGTGTCCATCTGCAACTTCTGGAACGGTCAGAAAAACATAAAAATCACATTTATCAGGATTTTTACTCAGACTTTAATCTAATCGTTTATATTCTGCCTTTTCTCAGATCCTCATCACAGAAAACTGTTCATTCAACACAACGACTTCCTGGCTCTGATCAACGGAGACTCGGACCATAAAGACCTGAACGGTACAGAAACCAGGTCTAGACCAGGTCTAGGCCAGGGATAAACCACGACTAAACTAGATCTAAACCAGGACTAAACCAGGACTAAACCAGGATTAAACTAGATCTAAACCAGGACTAAACCAGGACTAAACTAGATCTAAACCAGGACTAAACCAGGACTAAACCAGGATTAAACTAGATCTAAACCAGGACTAAACCAGGACTAAACTAGATCTAAACCAGGACTAAACCACGACTAAACTAGATCTAAACCAGGACTAAACCAGGACTAAACCAGGATTAAACTAGATCTAAACCAGGACTAAACTAGATCTAAACCAGGACTAAACCAGGACTAAACCAGGATTAAACTAGATCTAAACCAGGACTAAACTAGATCTAAACCAGGACTAAACCAGGACTAAACTAGATCTAAACCAGGACTAAACCACGACTAAACTAGATCTAAACCAGGACTAAACCAGGACTAAACCAGGATTAAACTAGATCTAAACCAGGACTAAACTAGATCTAAACCAGGACTAAACCAGGACTAAACCAGGATTAAACTAGATCTCAACCAGGACTAAACTAGATCTAAACCAGGACTAAACCAGGACTAAACCAGGATTAAACTAGATCTAAACCAGGACTAAACCAGGTCTAAACCAAGAGTAAACTAGATCTAAACCAAGACTAAACCAGGATTAAACTAGATCTAAACCAGGACTAAACCAGGACTAAACCAGGACTAAACCAGGACTAAACCAGGACTAAACCAGGACTAAACCAGGACTAAACCAAGAGTAAACTAGATCTAAACCAGGACTAAACCAGGACTAAACCAGGACTAAACCAGGACTAAACCAGGTCTAAACCAGTACTAAACCAGGACTAAACCAGGACTAAACCAGGACTAAACCAGGACTAAACCAAGAGTAAACTAGATCTAAACCAGGACTAAACCAGGACTAAACCAAGAGTAAACTAGATCTAAACCAAGACTAAACCAGGATTAAACTAGATCTAAACCAGGACTAAACCAGGACTAAACCAGGATTAAACTAGATCTAAACCAGGACTAAACCAGGACTAAACCAGGATTAAACTAGATCTAAACCAGGACTAAACCAGGACTAAACCAAGAGTAAACTAGATCTAAACCAAGACTAAACCAGGATTAAACTAGATCTAAACCAGGACTAACCTAGGTCTAAACCAGGACTAAACCAGGATTAAACTAGATCTCAACCAGGACTAAACTAGATCTAAACCAGGACTAAACCAGGACTAAACCAAGACTAAACTAGATCTAAACTAGGACTTAACCAGGATTAAACTAGATCTAAACCGGGTCTAAACCAGGTCTAAACCAGATTTAAACCAGGACTAAACCAGGTCTAAACCAGGACTAAACCAGGTCTAAACCAGGTCTAAACCAGGACTAAACCAGGACTAAACCGGGTCTAAACCTTGCCTAAACCAGATTTAAACCTGGACTAAACCAGGTCTAAACCAGGAATAAACCAGGTCTAAACCAGGACTAAACCAGGACTTTATTGTGTTTCAGTTTGGAGGGAGAACTTCCTGCGGATCCAGAAGCTGGTTCTGGTCGGAGGTCCAGACGATGGGGTCATCACTCCGTGGCAGTCCAGGTTTATTACAAACTCACTTTCCCACAATGCACCACAACAAGAGCCATCACCATTTGACCTCTACACATCCACCTGGATCCATGGCTTCAAACCTCTCTCAGTCTGTCCACACATACACAACATGTTATGAACACAAAAGAGACAAAGACAGAAATATAAGAAAACAAATGTGGTGCGTGATGTAAATAATATTCCCCAGAAACGTGAACCAACAACAGTTCCTCTTTATGTTTATTCTGTGTTTTTGATACAGTTCCCACTGAGTTTAAAACTGAAACTTCATTTCTCTTTCACCGTTTCCTCTTTCTGTTCTCAGTCACTTCGGGTTTTACAACAGCAACGAAACCGTGGTGGAAATGAGGAACCAGGAGGTGGGTTACATTTCTGTTCACAACACCACCTCAGGTTTAATAAAAATAACTCCAACAGGAACGAGACGCAGCAGCTGTGGGTTCTCTGGGAATATAAATCCTCTTCTGACTCGAAAAAATATAAAAACACTTGTAACTGGACTTGGACTTGAACCAAAGACTCAGACTTCACTTGGACTTGAACCAGACTCAGACTTCACTTGGACTTGAACCAGACTCAGACTTCACTTGGACTTGAACCAGACTCACTTGGACTTGAACCAGACTCAGACTTCACTTGGACTTGAACCAAAGACTCAGACTTCACTTGGACTTGAACCAAAGACTCAGACTTCACTTGGACTTGAACCAAAGACTCAGACTTCACTTGGACTTGAACCACACTCAGACTTCACTTGGACTTGGACCTGACTTGGACCTGACCTGGACCTGACCTGGACTGGACTTGGACTGGACTTGGACTGGACTTGGACTGGACTTCAGAGGTTTCTGTCTGAGACGTTTTTCTGTTGTGTCCAGTTTTTTGTCAGAGACGTGTTTGGTTTGAAGACGCTCTACGCTCGAGGTGATGTCTCACTCTGTGTTCACTCTGGAGTCCCACACACCTCCTGGCACTCGAACTACACAGTGTTCACCAGCTGCATCCAGAAGTGGCTCACCTGAACGCACCACGACCCTCACCTGAACGCACCACGACCTGAACGCACCACCTGAACGCACCACCTGAAAGCACCATGACCTGAACGCACCACCACCTGAATGCACCACCTGAACGCACCACCTGAACGCACCATGACCTGAACGCACCACCACCTGAACGCACCACCACCTGAATGCACCATGGTCAAGAAATGACAGTGATTCACCTGAACGAACCACGACCCTGACATGACAGTGATTCACCTGAACGCACCACGACCCTGACATAACAGTGGTTCACCTGAACGCACCACGACCCTGACATGACAGTGGTTCACCTGAATGCATCATGAACCGGACATGACAGTGGTTCACCTGAACGCACCACGACCCTGACATGACAGTGATTCACCTGAACGCACCACGACCCTGACATAACAGTGGTTCACCTGAACGCACCACGACCCTGACATGACAGTGGTTCACCTGAATGCATCATGAACCGGACATGACAGTGGTTCACCTGAACGCACCACGACCCTGACATGACAGTGGTTCACCTGAACGCACCACGACCCTGACATGACAGTGGTTCACCTGAACGCACCACGACCCTGACATAACAGTGGTTCACCTGAACGCACCACGAC
The DNA here is from genome assembly GCA_036850595.1 of Rhyacichthys aspro. Classification (NCBI taxonomy): domain Eukaryota; kingdom Metazoa; phylum Chordata; class Actinopteri; order Gobiiformes; family Rhyacichthyidae; genus Rhyacichthys; species Rhyacichthys aspro. Next base: position 229,624 of record CM072163.1, on the reverse strand, counting down.
CCTGACATGACAGTGGTTCACCTGAACGCACCACGACCCTGACATAACAGTGGTTCACCTGAACGCACCACGACCCTGACATGACAGTGGTTCACCTGAACGCACCACGACCCGGACATGACAGTGGTTCACCTGAACGCACCACGACCCGGACATGACAGTGGTTCACCTGAACGCACCACGACCCTGACATGACAGTGGTTCACCTGAACGCACCACGACCCGGACATAACAGTGATTCAACTTTTCCCATAATCCCAGTTTCTTCATAGTTTTATCACATATGTAATGTTTTCTAAAAAGGTGCAGCCCTTATTATTTCTGTGTATATTTTGTCGTTTAATGTACAGTTCCCATTTTTGTGAAAAGTCGGGTTATTTTCAAAATAAAAGACCAGAAAAGTTGATTATTTGTGTTTTGTGCTGAAGAAATGTCAAACATCAAACATCTGTTGCCACAAAAAAAGCCAAAAAAATCTTATTTTTCCTGCCCGAGCCCCACGTGACCTCAGCACCAATCATCTTCCTGATTTGGTGATTGACAGGTGTGAAGCCCCGCCTCCTTGCATTAACAACTCCTGGGGCTTTTTTAGTGAATACAGAGATGTACAGAGGAACAATGGGCTTTAATGAACTTTTTAAAGAGAGTGGAGAAGGAAGTAACTGAAAAAGCAGGATATTATTAATTCAATTAGCATTATTTGTTGCATTTAGCATTAGCTCGATACCTCCACCTCTTTTTATTCCCAGTCTTTTTTCTATGATAGTGTTAAAATCTATAGTCGTGACGTTCCAAATGTGAAATTTACCACTTTTACTGAGTTTTTACAGTGATCTTACAGATTTATCAAGAGAAATACTGCCCTCTGCTGGACTTTCTTTGCTGATACGTGCACATCTTGCATTACTTTGAGTTCTTTAAATTAAAATTCACATCATTTTTGACCCACTTTAGGTAAAAAACAAATGGGACAAGATGTGCTTTAATAATTGATTTAAAACAGAAGGTGTTTTTTGAAGCACTTTTAATGTAAAAACACCTAAATTTCACTAATTTTTACAGGATATTCAGCACATGTGGGATTGAGGACATGTATTGTTTGTGGTTTGTCCTTCACACATGATCAGCTTCTAACAAACAAACATTGATTTTCTTTAATGAACTCGAGTGTGAACGGATACAGACGCAGGACAGAGGTTTCAACGAGGCTCAAAGTGATTCAGAAAAAAGACTTCAGTGAGAGATGTTTTTAAATGTTTAGGCCTTGATTAGTCTTTGTTTTAGTTTGGTTCAGTCTTGGTCTGCTTCTGGTTTAGTCACAAGGCTGGTTTTATTTTAGTCTTGGTCCAGTTTCAGTTTTAATCCAGGGTTTGACCTAGATTTTAGTCACGGTTTACTTTTAATTTAGCCCTAGATTTAATCCTGGGGAAGGATTTAAGATTCAGTTTAGTCTCGACTCTCTCTTATTTTTGCTCTTTTGCCAGATTTGTCGTTTTTTTTCCCCAGAAGGCCATTTGTTTTACAGCCAACAGTGAACATTCATACCACATAAAAATGTATAAAAATAAACCCCATAGACCTGGTTTAGACCTGGTTTGGTCCTGATTTAGACCTGGTTTAGTCCTGGTTTAGTCCTGGTTTAGTCCTGGTTTGGTCCTGATTTAGACCTGGTTTAGTCCTGGTTTAGTCCTGGTTTAGACCTGGTTTAGTCCAGGTTTAGACCTGGTTTAGTCCTGGTTTAGTCCTGGTTTAGTCCTGGTTTAGTCCTGGTTTAGACCTGGTTTAGACCTGGTTTAGTCCTGGTTTAGTCCTGGTTTAGACCTGGTTTAGTCCTGGTTTAGTCCTGGTTTAGACCTGGTTTAGACCTGGTTTAGTCCTGGTTTAGACCTGGTTTAGTCCTGGTTTAGACCTGGTTTAGTCCTGGTTTAGTCCTGGTTTAGTCCTGGTTTAGACCTGGTTTAGACCTGGTTTAGTCCTGGTTTAGACCTGGTTTAGTCCTGGTTTAGACCTGGTTTAGACCTGGTTTAGTCCTGGTTTAGACCTGGTTTAGTCCTGGTTTAGACCTGGTTTAGACCTGGTTTAGTCCTGGTTTAGTCCTGGTTTAGACCTGGTTTAGACCTGGTTTAGTCCAGGTTTAGACCTGGTTTAGTCCAGGTTTAGACCTGGTTTAGACCTGGTTTAGTCCTGGTTTAGTCCTGGTTTAGACCTGGTTTAGACCTGGTTTAGTCCAGGTTTAGTCCTGGTTTAGTCCTGGTTTAGTCCTAGTTTAGTCCAGAGTTTAGATGCAGTTTAATCTCGATTTAAACCTGCTTAAATCCATTTTTCGTCCTGGTTCAGACCTGATCCACTCCTTCCTTCTTTACCTCCTTCCCTCCTTTCCTTCCCTCCTTTCCTCGTGCCTGTCTCGTTTCCTGAAGCAGGTGTGACCGCTGACGTCAGAAAGGTGACACCCTCCTCGCGCTGCTCTGGGCTGCAGCTCGTGAGCCTCACTCTCTTTTTATCCGCCTCAATGTCCCACGAAACCGAAGGATTCTCTACTTTTTTTTCCACTTTTTTGTCTCTTAAACTCCTCTTTTTAACTTTTTGACACTTATCGCGAGAAACAGCGCGACTTTAAACGGTGAGAGTCACTTTAAAATCTTTGTGATGCTAGTTTTTGAGTTTTAAAAAGCGCAGTTTGAGTGGTATCTTTGCTTAAATGACTCATAGCCTTTAATATTTGCAGCTCAGTCTCAAAATACATTAAATACATACAGTTTCGTATCAAAACCATATAATTTGCGGCGAAATGACATGAAAAGTAATGACAGAGCGGTTCAAAAGGGCGAAGAGTGGTTTAATTATTATCTTTTAGCTCGAATCTGCCGCTGGGGGATGATTTATCAAGTCTGTGTAGGTCCCGGGGCTGGGTTTTGTTTTATGGCCTGGTTTTTGTGTGTTTTTTGTGTGTTTTTGTGTCAGAGGTGGTGGAGTCGGAGCTGTCAGCGTGGCCCAAGGACGACGTGTCTCTGTAAACACTGCCCCGTCTGTGTCTGAAAGAGGGAGGGTTTAGACCGGGTTAGACCGGGTTTAGACCGGGTTTAGTCCTGGTTTAGTCCTAGTTTAGGCCTGGTTTAGACCTAGTTTAGACCTGGTTTAGTCCTAGTTTAGACCTGGTTTAGACCTGGTTTAGTCCTAGTTTAGACCTGGTTTAGTCCTAGTTTAGGCCTGGTTTAGACCTAGTTTAGACCTGGTTTAGACCTGGTTTAGTCCTAGTTTAGACCTGGTTTAGACCTGGTTTAGACCTGGTTTAGACCTGGTTTAGACCTGGTTTAGTCCTGGTTTAGACCTGGTTTAGTCCTGGTTTAGACCTGGTTTAGTCCTAGTTTAGTCCTGGTTTAGTCCTAGTTTAGACCTGGTTTAGACCTGGTTTAGTCCTAGTTTAGACCTGGTTTAGTCCTGGTTTAGACCTGGTTTAGACCTGGTTTAGACCTGGTTTAGTCCTGGTTTAGACCTGGTTTAGACCTGGTTTAGTCCTGGTTTAGACCTGGTTTAGTCCTGGTTTAGACCTGGTTTAGACCTGGTTTAGTCCTGGTTTAGACCTGGTTTAGTCCTAGTTTAGACCTGGTTTAGACCTGGTTTAGTCCTGGTTTAGACCTGGTTTAGTCCTGGTTTAGACCTGGTTTAGTCCTAGTTTAGACCTGGTTTAGACCTAGTTTAGACCTGGTTTAGTCCTAGTTTAGACCTGGTTTAGACCTGGTTTAGTCCTAGTTTAGACCTGGTTTAGTCCTGGTTTAGACCTGGTTTAGTCCTAGTTTAGTCCTGGTTTAGTCCTAGTTTAGACCTGATTTAGACCTGGTTTAGTCCTGGTTTAGTCCTGGTTTAGACCTGGTTTAGTCCTAGTTTAGACCTAGTTTAGTCCTGGTTTAGTTCTTGTTTAGTCCTGGTTTAGACCCGGTTTAGACCTGGTTTAGTCCCGGTTTAATCTTGGATTTAGTCTGAGTTAGTTCTTTATAAAAATAGGTCTTTTTCTGCCTTTAAGTGGAATAATATCTTCTTTGAGCCAGTTCAGCCGTGACTCAAAAATATAACACAGTTTTGTTCCATTGTCATAAAAAAACTATAAAATTGCTCATGCTTTGGTTTTGAGAAAGTTTAGATTTAGTCTGAATTAGTCTTTTTCATAATTTTTGGATTTAGACCTGGTTTAGTTTGAAGGATCTTAATCTGATTTAGTCCAACATTTATATGACTCTGTTTAAATCTAGTCCTTATTTTAGTCCTGGTTTAGTCCTGGTCCAGTCCTGGTTTAGTCCTGGTTTAGTCCTGGTCCAGTCCTGGTCCAGTCCTGGTTTAGTCCTGGTCCAGTCCTGGTTTAGTCCTGGTTTAGTCCTGGTTTAGTCCTGGTCCAGTCCTGGTTTAGTCCTGGTTTAGTCCTGGTCCAGTCCTGGTTTAGTCCTGGTTTAGTCCTGGTCCAGTCCTGGTTTAGTCCTGGTCCAGTCCTGGTCTAGTCCTGGTTAAACCCTCTATATTCTTCTGTATTTTCAGTTCTGTGTCTGTATATTTTAGTTGAAAGCATCAGGTGTAAATTTAGTCCAGTTTTGTGTAAAGAGACGTTGAACTGGTTTGAGATCAGCCTCAGGGCTCTGTGTTTGTAAAAGTGAAAGGAGCAGTAAATAAAGACTCTTCTGTCGTCCCTCGGATCGTTTACTCCAGTCAGTGTCACTATTACACTCTGGAAAAATGTCTGTGTTTTACTCAGTCACTGTGTAACAGTACAGCTTTGAATAATTGATTTTTCCTCTAATTTAGTCTTGAATTAGTCTGGATTAGTTCTTTGGTTTAATTCTAGATCTAGTCCTGGTTTAGTTTACTTTTTAACATGATTTTGTTCTTGTATAATCCTGAGTTTATGAGATTTTACTGGATTTAGTCTTGGTTTAGTCTTGATTTGGGTTGAATAAGAGCTGCTGTGTTTCTTTGTTTGTTTAGTCTTGGATTTAGTCCTAGTTTAGTCCTGGTTTAGACCTGGTTTAGTCCTAGTTTAGACCTGGTTTAGTCCTGGTTTAGACCTGGTTTAGTCCTAGTTTAGACCTGGTTTAGTCCTGGTTTAGACCTGGTTTAGTCCTAGTTTAGACCTGGTTTAGTCCTGGTTTAGACCTGGTTTAGTCCTAGTTTAGACCTGGTTTAGTCCTGGTTTAGTCTTGGATTTAATCCTAGTTTTACTGCAGCCTGAGTTTGGTTTAGTTCTTGTTTTAGATCTGATTTTAGCCCCAGATTTAACCCTACATTAAACATTTTGAACTGGTTTTGTCCTGGTTTTACTACAGACCTATTTCTTTATTTAATCCTGTTTTCTAGCTCTGGTTGAATTTAGTTTATGTTTTTCTACTTTATTTAGTTCTTAAATTAACCCTAGTTTAGTCCTTTAGTCTAGTTCTATTTTAATTGTGGAGTTAGTTCCTGTTAAATTCAGTTTGGATTTATTTCACACATGACAAACTCAAGGCCCGGGGGCCAAATGCAGCCCTTTGCAATGTTTTATGTGGCCCTCCATTACATTTAGAAGGTGATATTTTTGGCTCTAGGTTTTAATTGGATTAGAACAGGTTTTAAACTAAAGTAGTTTGAACTAAAAACCCAACTAAAACCTGTTCAAATCAAATTAAAACCTTTTCAGATCTGAAAACCTGTGAAAGGTGAAAATAAATGTTAAAGACAACTTTTGTAAGACTCGAATGACAATAAAAAAAATAACAAAAGCCTCCAAATGTCTCCATCTTCGGCCCCTGATTCTTATTATTTATCACAGCCCCTCACCCCTGAGTTTGACACCACTGTCTTATTTTGGGACATAAACTGACCCTGTCCTGTGTTTCCAGACGGAGCTGTGGGTCGTCCCTCGTCCCGCGATGTCGTCCCGTAAAAAGAGCGACCTGTGCCGGATCTGTGGAGGAGCCCTGCAGGGAAACCAGAGGAGGTGGCTGTTCGGGGGCCACAGCAAGAAGAGCCAGCCCCAGACTCCCACGGGATCGGTCCGAGCCCAGAACCGGAACCAGTCGGCCGACAGCAGCCCCTGGGGTGAGTCCTGACTAAAAACCAGGGGTAATAAATGTAAAAAAAAGTGTGTATGGCCTTTAATAGGTTTTATACAGACTTTATCAAGTTTAAAAAGGATTTAACCTGGTTAGAAGTAAATTTGGACAGGTTTAAAGTAGTTTAAAGTGGACCGTGTGAGGTTTAGAAGCAATTAAAACAGGTTATAGCCAGAGTTGCAAAGGTCTTGAGTGGTTACAGTAGGACCTTAACCTTTCAGAAACTTTTTAACCTTCTTAAAACAGGATTTGAACAGGTTTAATGTGGTTTATCTTGGACCTTAACTGGTTTAAAGTTGATTTAAACAAGTCAGAGATGGATTGAAGTGGTTTAACATCTGTGAATAACCTCAGTTTTCAGTCTTCTTTTTAAACCTTTCTTTATAGAATAACTGCTTAAATGTCACTCAGTTTGTGTTAAAACAACTTCTCATTTTCAGAACTCTTCTGCAGCAGCTGCTCCAGAGTCCGCTTTGAACTAGTCTCGAAAACTCACAAAACAGAAACAGGCCCAGGTCTAAAATATGAGCGAATTATGTCATTTACAATGGCAGCGCCTGAAGCTTACAATCCCTTTGGTTTCGTGGCGTCTGTGGCGGGACTCGTCTATTTATGAATAAGAATAAACTTGTTAAAACGTGTTAATCCAGTTTTTCGTCTTTCCACAGGCAGCACGTTGTCCCTGGGCTCCTCTGTCTCTTTGTCCAAGTCCCATCTTTCTTTAAACTCCTCTAAAAGCTTCGACCTGCTCTCGGTTCTGACCCACATCTTGGGCCGGTCCGTGTCCCGACGCCAGGACCAGGACCGGGGCGAGTTCATCTGCGGCAAATGTGTCAGCGTCCTGGAGCGAGTCTTCAAATTCGACACGGTCATCGCCAGAGTCCGAGTCCTGTCGTCCGAACGCCTCCAGAAACTCATCCAAGAACGGGACAAGATCCGACAGTGGGTTCGCCAGAGTTACCGAGAGAAAAACCCTCAGGACGCTCCGAGCCGGGGCAGCACCAGCGAAGAAGAATCGGAAAAGGACGGGTACAGAGAGATGCTGAGGGATAACATGGCTCTTTCCGAATACGAATGCTGGTCCGAGCGCTGGGACACCTGCCCGTTTTTTATCCGAACGGGAAAAAGATGCAGGAAAGGAAAAGGCTGCGAAGGTTGCGACGCTTTACGAGTTTCCGATTCGGATTACGAGTCGGTTTGTGGAGTCCCTCGACACTTGCCGTTCCAGTCGTTCTCTCCGTTGTCTTTATCCAGAGACAAATCCCAAAGCATGCCTCTGCACTGGCAAAAAGTCCCGTCCGTCTGCTCCAGCCCAGCGTCTTTAGCCGGCTCCACTCTGTCTCTACCCGCTTCGTCTCGGACGGAATCCGTCCAGTCTCTCGATTCTCTGGACGGCGACGATGCGTTCGAGTCCCCGCCGGACGATACGATAAATCTGCTGCTGAAGGAGCTGAGGAATATCGAAGGGAGAGCGTTGAGTTCTCCGGCGGGAAGTAGGATCCCGGTGTTGGACAGAAGAGACGGGAAAGGCCTGGACCTGAACCGGGTCTTGGACTTTGGAGACGTGGAAAACGGAGGAAAAGAAGACGAAGACGGTGACGTTTTGACAGAGCTCAGAGACGAGTTTGTGCCTCTTCATGGACAGGTAAGTGTTGGAGATTATTCAGTGATGTATAAACATATCTGGATATCGCTGGGTTCATGATTTTAATGAAATAAACCTTGTTATAATAAAGGCTTTTTATCTTTTCTCCTTTTTGAGTGCCTCAGCTTCCTGTTTTATGGGATATATCTGGGTTTTTGAATATTGTCAAAAGAAAGGCATGTTGCTAATTGGTATAAACAGGAAATATTGGGTAAATATTGTCAACAATGTAAAAGACACAGAGGAAAGCCAGTGTAGAAATCCAAAAAATGTCATTTATTCAGCGCAAATTGTTCGGAAATTGCTCCAGTCTTCCAGTGTAACCTAAAAAAAAAAGAACTAACCTCGAATATTGCACATCTGCTGTTTGTTAGACGGACATTGAACGCACCACGGAGGCAGCCTGAGGCCTCCTGAATTGTCTGTGCTTTATTGTTTTCTCCGAAGAAGAAACTATAGGAAGAATAGTCTGGACACATCAACATTTACTGATGAAGAGGAGCCTGTTTAATTCACCAAAACAGTCACATGACCCACAATAATAGAGTCTGTAATGAGATAATGAGATTGATGATGAGGTTGACTATGATAAGACACTTTTAATGAGGCTGTTTATAATTAGTTCATTAATATAATTGCCTTTGATGAGATTTCTGATGAGGCTGATTGATATAATTAGATCAGTGATGTTGAGGTTGCTGCTGTTTCGGGGCAAATGTATTGTTCAGTAACATTTGGCGACACATAAACTCTGCAGGATTTAAGAATTATAGTTTAAAGACAGCGGAAAATATTCAGAATCAACTTTATATGACATTTTATTTAGTTTTTTAATCATTTAGAGGAAAAACAGAGTCAGTTTTCTGTGTATTTATACTCTTGCTCCTCAGTATTGCTCCATTTCTGTTTTTCCTCACATCTCCATCTTGGATCAGGGCTGAAATACTCTTTAGAAACACAGAAGTTACAAAACTAAACCAAACTAATATTACACAGTTCCTTCGAGTCTGAACCTGTCGAGGGACGATGTTTGTTTATGGCTCAATCTTCTGCTGCTGAGCTCAATACGACCGAACGACTCTGAGTAAATATTGATGTAGTTTCAGTTTCCACGCCGACTGGGAAACAGGAATATCGTTTTTATTCATGAAAAGTTCTGGGAAATAGAAGTATTTTTTGTTATCTAATTGAATATTTGGCAATTTAAAGTGTTTGAAAGTGCAGTGTGTAGTTTTTGGCAACGTTTTGAGAGAAAATTATAATTCTACAACCCTCCTTTCTACAATCTGAGCAGCTACGGTGGCCCTGCAGGGACATATAAAATACATAAGATGATGATGATGTGTTGCTCAGGCTTTTAAACCACTTTTAAAACATATATTTACTGAAAATCCTTTTTTATGATCCAGGAGTTTACATTTTCATCAAGCATTAATTCATTTATTGTTATTTAATTCTGTTTTTATTGGTTCTAATTTGATCTTACTCTTATTTTATTTCTTTATAGTTATTTGTGGATTGTGTAAAGCACTTTGTAATTATGCTTGGAAAAGTTCTTTCTTTCTTTCTCAAAAAACGCACATCTTACTTTTCCATTTACTTCATTGCATCCCAAATTTTCACATAATGCTCTTCTACTGTTTTTTTTATGTTTTACTCGTTTGTTTTCTTAGTTTTTAGTGTTGATTTTAGTCTTTTTTAGTCTAAATAACAGGAAATAATGGGTATAAAGTCCTTTGGTCTGAAACCGTGTCTGTCTTTAACAGAACGGAGCAGGACGAGGGCATCACGTCGTCGGGCTTCTGCGAGGACAGCTGGACCAGGCTTTGGCTCGGATCCGGACTCTGGAGGATCAGCTTCAGGACGACGGGACTAAAGCCGAGGAAGTGAACGGCTCGCTCGACTGGACGGCTGTGAGTTTAAAGTTTAAAGACTCCACTCTCCTCCAAAATCAGACTAGGGACCTCTCCTGCTTCTCTTTTATTAAAAAATAAAACCACAAAATACTAATCCATTTGACCAAACTGAAGTTTAGAGTTTAGCGTTAGCTTAGCTGTGACTTCAGCGTCAGGACGACAATTATCTCCTCCTCGTTAAACATTACGTGATTGAATTGACAGTATTTATCTGTGTTTTACGTTGCCTCCCTTTTCTCTGTTGATGCTTTTCTTTTTTCAGCTGTTTCTCTGTTAAAAGACATACTCAGCTGAAAATACACTTTATCTGCAGCTATTAAACTTCCTGGAACAAGCCTTACATCTCAACAACTCTTGCTCTAAATCAGATCAAAGTGACGTCAGATCATCGTCTCTTTCCATAAACAGGTCTGATTGGAGGTAATTGTTTTCTCAGGTATTTTTGCAGCAGAAGAACAGGTTTGTTTTAGGTTTTTTTAGGGCGTAGTAACAGCTGTAAAGTGTTGACGGAGCACAAACGTCTGGGTGTGTCCTGTTTCCTCCACATTCACAGGTGCACAGTCATAAAAACATAAACCTGCCCCGGGTTTATGTGGATTTACTGTGTTTACCTGCTTTTAATCCAACACTACCATTCAGCACTATTATATTACTTGTATGAGCTGCTGTGGATTTAATTATCTGCGCCTTTAGCAATAATTGGCTAAATCACAACCAATTTAACGACTTTTGGTTCAGATTTAAGAAGTTGAATAAATAAATGATTAAAAGTCCTTTAAGATGGCAAACTTAAACAAACAGCCAAGATTTAATAAAGGATTTAAGATCATGTTTACATTTTTAAGTGACTTCTAAGCTAAAACACACTGAAAATACACCAATTTACTTTGTTTCTCCATGTACCTCCTACAAATACAGCAATAATTCTGGACATAAACAGGTCTAAAGTGAGTTGAGTTCAGTTTAATACAGTTTAAGTGCTTCTTGTTGGACTTGAACAGGTCTAGGGCAGTTTTAGTTTGATTTTAACAAGTTTTATGGAGTTTAAGTTGGTCTTTTTAAGGTTTTTATTGGTTTTAGTTGGACTTTAACAGGTTCTAAATGGATTCAGTTTGACATTATTAGATTTTAACTGATTTTAGCTGGACTTTAATTGCCTTAAATCGTTGTAGTTGGTTTTTATTTGGACAAAAATCCAGCGTAAATAGTTCACATGTTGAGTTCTCAGTTTGTCGTCTCTGGACAGTCGCTCTAAAACAGGAACAGAAAGTAATGAACTAGAGGCTCTTTTGACTGTTTTCTGTGACTATTTTTCAAAGATAGACCAAGTGCATAGTGTTGAGGTGATTTCACTGCTCTTTTTTATTTAAAGACTATTAGTCAGACTCGTAAAAGAGAGTTTAGACCAGACTGAAACACTTAAAGAGCTCAGACCGAGCCCCTAAATCCAGCTGGACGTTTGCCTCGAGCCTGGTCTCACCATGAATTAAAGAGCACTCGGATCTTTATCAAAGAAAGGAAAGAGCAGATTCACAAACTGGAAAAGTAGGAATGAGTGACTGTTTAACTGAAGTCTGTGGACGAGCTGGAACACGCAGGAATCTACATGTTTTAAATGAAATGTATATAACGTCTGAACAATCTGTGTTTCATTTTAGATCCTCTTCTTCTCCACTTCTCATGAACTTTATGGAAAACTAGGAGTCCATTCGTCGTCTAGAAACATTTTATTTACCAGTTTTAGTTTGCCCCTCATTAAAATGAAAGGAAAAGTCCAGTTCTTTGTTCATCCCGAGGCCTGTGCAGTTATTGGTGACGTTGTTTCCTCTTCATCTCTGTCGTCGACTGAGGCGGTTTTAAATGTGTTTATTTATAGATTTGTCTGTAATGGGATGTCACAGTGTAAGATGTTTTAATGTCGTGATTATTGTGAGAGTTTAAACTGAAGAACACTTTGAAACTGGGTATTGTCACGATTCAGAGCAAAGATCACATTTATCACAGATACTTCATACATTACATCTCTTTAACGACAGTTCTCTCTGTTTTCTCTCTGTTCTCTCTGTTTTTTCTGTTTTTTCTGTTTTCTCTCTGTTTTCTTTGTTTTCTTTGTTTTCTCTGTGTTTTCTCTCTCGGTTTTCTCTCTTTGTTCTCTCTGTTTTCTCTCTGTTCTCTCTGTGTTTTCTCTTTGTTCTCTCTGTGTTTTCTCTTTGTTCTCTCTGTGTTTTTTCTCTGTATTTTCTCTCTCTGTTTTCTCTGTTTTCTCTCTGTTTTCTCTCTGTGTTTTCTCTCTTTTCTCTCTGTTTTCTCTCTGTTTTCTCTCTGTGTTTTCTCTCTTTTCTCTGTGTTTTCTCTCTGTTCTCTCTGTTGTCTCTCTCTTTTCTCTCTGTTGTCTCTCTCTTTTCTCTCTGTTAACTCCATGTTCTCTCTGTTTTCTCTCTTTTCTCTGTGTTCTCTCTGTATTTTCTCTCTGTGTTTTCTCTCTGTGTTTTCTCTCTGTTCTCTCTTTGTGTTTTCTGTCTTTGTTCTCTCTGTTTTCTATCTGTGTTTTCTCTCTCTTTTCTCTGTGTTTTCTCTCCATGTTCTCTCTCTTTTCTCTCTTTTCTCTGTGTTCTCTCTCTTTTCTCTCTCTTTTCTCTCTCTTTTCTCTCTGTTAACTCCATGTTCTCTCTCTGTTTTCTCTCTGTTTTTCAGCCGGTCTGTGCAGACAGAGACGGGTCTTTCCTCCGGAGCCTGGGCCTGTCTCTTCGCAGCAGAGAACGGCTCATTCAGGTGAGAAAAAGGGCAGCGACGGTGAAGTCAGGCACGAAACAGGCTTTAACTCAGGAATGTGGCGGCGTTTGAAGCGACTCCACCAAAGTATGTCCCTCATAACACTCACTTTTGTTACCGACGCTTGTTTTTGATCAAGAGGACAATAAGAAAAGCTGCTGTCTCCTCGAATGCTTCATAATTAATTGGTTCCCGCATTAAAGACGTTACTGGAGTCTATTTAAGAGGTTAAGAGGGCTTTTAATACATATCTTTTCACAAATATATGAACTGTTGATTCCAGCAAAAGGAAAAGTTAGGATTTTTTTTCACTCAGGTTTCAGAAATATGTATAGTATTTTTACAACATATAATTTATTTTTTTAGTTGGATTTGAGCAGGTTCTTGTTGGATTTAAAATGGTTTTAATTAGATTTTAATACGTTTTAGTCAGTTTTGTACAGGTTTTAGTGAATTTTAAACAGGTTTTAGTTGGATTTGAGCAGGTTTTAATTAGATTTTAATAAGTTTTAGTTGGATTTAAACTGGTTTTAATTAGATTTTAATACATTTTAGTCAGTTTTGAACAGTTTTTAGTAAAATTTGAATAGGTTTTAGTTGGATTTGAACAGTTTCTAGTTGGATTTGAACAGGTTTTAGTGGGATTTATTTTGTCCCATAAAAACACACAAAACAAAGGCTCCTCATCCTGCTCCTTAAGTGCGACAAATAAAATAAAATAAAAACAAATGCATTCCAACTTACACTTCAGAAGGTTCTTCTGTTGCTGATAACAAACAGGACAATTTAGATTTTTGTTGTGAACATTTTAATTTCAGTAGCATCATTAAAATATGGTAAAAGGTTATGGAGGATTTAATAATGAGCAGTAGAGAAAAAAATGTTATAAATCCAAAAATGAACAGAAAAGGAGACACAGGAATCTGCAGATCTTTCATTTTTGGACATATTTACAAATAGTTTAGTTTATGGAGCCAGTTGGGAATATAACTTTTTTACTATTATGTGATTTATTGTAATATTTAGGTCTAGAAACAAGTCGAGACGAGAAGTGGGTCTCATTTGCATCAAACACTTGCCTTTAATGGACCAAACACTCACTGAAAAAAACCCTCTCAATCATTTCAGGAGTGTATGGGCGTGATCCGACGGCTCTGTTCAGAAGACGGAAAAGGCTCTGAACTCGCCGATAAACTGACGGAGAAACTCAGCGAGAGCCTGAAGCAAACGCTGTCAGAAAACAGAGTAAGAGCCCGGAGCTGTTTGATTCTAAAAAAGTATAAAGTGTGAGAGTCAGCAGATCTTATCCTTTTAATTTTATTTCTCCCAAAGGCTTTGAATCAGACGCTCAGATCATGTGAATTTATTTCCAAAAATAAAACAAAGCCCATGTGACGTTCAGGGTTCCCACGCTGCTCGAAATTCTTGAAAATTCTTGAATTTTAATCTAGTGTTTTCAAGGTTGTAAAAGTCATTGAATTTTGGATAAAGTGCTGGAAATTCTGATTGTGTTGCTTTAATAATTCACAATCTTAAGCTTGAAGAGGAAAAGTACAAATTATGGCTAAAACATGGATCAAATCTTCGAAAAGAAAGGGACACTTCATATCAATAACAATAACTATAATAATAGATGATAATAATAATAAATAATAATCTTTTTAATCAAACAAGTTCATTTTTGGTGAACTGTCCCTTGTCTTTGCTCCAAACTATTCAACAATTTAAACAATTTACGTTGGAAATGTCATATTGGGGTCTTTTATATTCCACATTGGGTTTGAATGAGAAAAACTAAATACAGTAAATATACTGTGTGTCAACATTGCAGTTGTAAGGTCCTTGAAAAACATGAAAACACACCTTGAAAGTGCTTGAAAGTTCTGGAATTTGAACTTGGTAGGTGTAAGAACATCTTAAACATTGTCATTTTTCCACTTTCCCTTCATCAAACTTCAACAGAGCTCTTCTAAATATAAATTCTCGTGTCGTATGTGGTTGGTTTTTGCGCAGGCCGCTCTGGACAGACTGACCTCTGACCTGTCGGAGGAGAAGAGGAGGCTTCAGGAGGAAGTGGAGGCTCTGAGGAAAGCTTCCAGAGACAGAGAGAAAGACCTGGACACACTCAACACTGTGCTGCAGTGCAACCAGGACGTCATCAATGTACAGCTCCTCCTGCACTTTCACTAAAACCTGTGTTAGACTCATTTATTTTATTTATAGAAAACTCCAGGTCGGTTTACAGCGCTCAATACAGACACAGAGCAGTTTAAAACCATAAATAATACGTAAAATATATTTGGATTTGATGATGAGCAGTTTAAAGTTGATCTGTTGTTTTATGGCAAGTCAATGGAGCTGGATTTGAACAGGTTTTAGTTGGATTGGAACAGGTTTTAGTTGGATTTGAACAGGTTTAAGTTGGATTGGAACAGGTTTAAGTTGGATTGGAACAGGTTTTAGTTGGATTTGAACAGGTTTAAGTTGGATTTGAAAAGGTTCTAGATGGATTTGAGCAGGTTCCAGTTGTGTTTCAACAGGTTTTAGATGGATTTGAACAGTTTTTAGATAGATTTATACTGGTATTAGTTGGATTTGAACAGGATTTAGTTGGATTTGAACAGGATTTAGTTGGATTTGAACAGGATTTAGTTGGATTTGAACAGGATTTAGTTGGATTTGAACAGGATTTAGTTAGCTTTGAACAGGTTTTAGATGGACTTGAGCAGTTTCCAGTTGTATTTGAAAGTTTTTATTTGTATTTGAGCAGGTTTTAGTGGGATTTGAACAGGTTTTAGATGACTTTGAATCGGTTTTAGTCAGTTTTGAACGGGTTTTAGTGGGATTTGAACAGATTATAGTCGGATTTGAGCAGGTTTTAGTTGGATTTGAGCTGGTTTTAGTATCATCTGTAGGTCGATTAAAAACTGCAAATCTGTTTTAATTTGAATAATAAAAATACATTTCTTATATAATGTTTTTTGTAGATGAATATTTGAGTTCAGCCGAGTTCAGGCAGTTTTAAAAGACCCTTGTACATTTTAATAATGAGCCTTTGGTTTATTAAATTATTAAAAAGATAGAATTAAAATGTGTTTATTTCCAGGAGCTGCGTTTGTCTCTGGGCGAAAAGGAGCAGCAGCTGAAGGCCTTTTACTCCGAGAGGGAGGTTTCCACACAGAGAGAGAGGGCCCTGAACGCAGCACTGAACGATAAAGACGCTCTGCTCCTGTGTCTACAGCAGGAACTGGACAGCTGCCAGAAGGACGTCCAGGTATTAAACACACTCAGAGACGTTTATTAAAGAGAGAACATGACCTCTGACCTGTCCCCTTCTCCTTCAGGCTCTGTCCGAGTCTGTGATGGGTCAGAGCTCGTCCGGAGACAGGACCCAGGCTCTGGTCGCTCGTCTGAAGGAGAAGGAGACTGAACTGGCCGCTGTGTTAAAGGACAGAGAGGAAAACAGCGCCACCATGTGTCAGGAGGTCACCAAACTCACCACGGCTCTGCAGCAATATCAGAGTCTGGTTCAGGTGAGACAGCTGCACCTTTCTCTATTTTTATCTTTTTTTAGCTGTTTCTCTGTAAAATAAGACGTATTTCCAACAGAATAACCCATTTCCTTGGTTTATTTCCTTGTTCCTTCGTTGTTGACATCAGTGTCGACCAATGGGAGCGCTCCTTTTTACCTGAAGTGAGCTGTGATTGGACAAAATCCTGCTGTGGACTGATCATTCTCATCTATTAAAATCCTTCATTATAAAGACTAGATCACGTCTTAAGGTCTCATTTGTTCAGATGATTCCTGTTACAATAAACTTTAGGAGATTACACTGAAAAACTAAATGAGACACTAAAAACATCAGCTTGTTTTTTGCAAAGGTTTGTTTTTCTGATTGGATTTATGTTTATTCTGCATCTTTTGGTACTGTTCCTGAAAATCCAAATCCACAAAGACCAGGTTTTACATTGAATAGAAAAAGAGGGTAGACAGTCCCCAAAAATCAATATAATCTTAAATCCTAGTGTCAACAGCGCCTCTCTCTGGCCACAGAATGAACAACACTCTTTCACCATTAACCCTCTGTTGTGTTTTCAGTCTCAGCAGGAGAACCACAGTCAGAAGGTGTCCTCTCTGACGAACCAGCTCAACGACACTCGGAAACAGCTCAGAGACAGAGAGAAGGAGAGAAAAGAGGCCAACAGAGTCTGGACAAAGGAACGAGACGAGAATGAACGTCAGCAGAAGAAACTGATCGAGAGTCTGGACAAGAGGGACAGACTCATAGAGGTAATGTTTGATCACTGTCTGGAAACATTCAACTGTCTCTGTTTATTCACATCTTTCTCAACATTAAATTCATAGCTGCAGCAGTTTCCTCTCATTTAGACTCAATATTAGAGTTTGTACAGGTTCTGATTGTGTTTAATGCAGTGGAGACCATAAATACAATGTACAGTACAGTCCTTTTGGGAACACTTTAGACCACTTTTACTGTACTGTCCCAGTGGAAATAAGTAAATCATTCACGTCTTTACTTTCTGGTTGTCCTGGTGTAGTCTTCTTTGACTCGTAAATCCATGGTTTAGTCCTACTTTAGTCTTGGTTTAGTCCGATATTTATTTTTAGTCCTTTAAATTCATGAAGCGAGAGCCGTACGTCTGTTTAAAACCACAAACACTAGCTTTGTGTCGGGAAAAAGAACAACATTTATCATGTTTTCTGTTTGAATATTAATATGTTTTATTTTTTACTTTTCATTTTCGCTCGACTGAGGATTATCAGACTGTAATGTTTACCTTTTCCAAAGTGTTCCACAAAGCCAAACCCACTTAGGACTTAGGAGGAGTTTAGGAAGTGGTCCAGTTCTCTCTTTAGATGGAAATGCACCAGAACCAACCCAGACTGTACCATCCCAGTGAAAACAGGACTTAAACAGATCTATGCCCCAGTAGTGCCCCAGTAGAAGCTACATCGCTAACACAGTCAATATAAAAACACACATTTGAATACTTTTTGATCATAATTAGACACACGACTCTTGTAAACGTCTTTTTCGTTTGCAGCAAATCCTTCAGGACGCAGAGGAGCAGGAGCATCTGTTCAGAGAGCTGCAGCACAACCTCCAGAACAAGTTCCATCCTGCGACCGGCTTCAAGCACACACTTTAACAACCCGCACAAAACATTTGCACTTTGACCGCTGCTGCATTTTCACTGCTCTGACAGTGGTGCACCAAGAGTCTATTTAATTATTTATCTCTGTTCACAGCCAAAGAGATTTTCTAATACTGGAGTGCATTAAGTAAGTAAAAATAGCTCTTTTAATCCTTCTATAAACAATAATCTTATGTTTTTTGCCCTAAACACTGACATTCATTCTCAACATCAATGAAAAACTAAAAATAAACAAGCGCAGTCTTACTTTTATTTTGAAAATGGACCCTTAATCTCATGCATTCTTATTAAAATATGCCTCTGTATTTGTTGATATTAGCAGTTTTCACCACTGAACTTAATCTGGTGCTCATTTTGACCAAAGAGAAATGCAGTTTTTTACATTTGAACTGCTACAAAATCATCAAATTTCAGTATTAGGACCAAATTAATGCCTTTAGCTGCTTTATAATAAATCAATAAATCACACAGAAACACGAATGCTGCCGACTGTATTGTTCCAAACCTGATTTATCTCATTTGTGTTGGAGCTGATGTTTTGTTTAAATGTGTTGGGAGCAAGAATGGGTTTGTGACACTGGACGAACTTTAACCAGAGTAATTATATTATGTAGAGATTAATATATTTTAGGACCAAATGGGTTGTGATTTATGAGATTTTGCTCTTTTTCAAATTTTTTGTGTTGTTTTTTTGTAACCACAGAGGCTTAAAACAGTTGTACTTGTGAGTCTCTCATGAATATTTTGGACAAAGCTGTAAAAGACCAAGCATTTTTAACATTTATTTCACTACTTTTTCCATTAAATTGATTGTTTACTATATGTCAGGTCTTGTAGCGAGACATAAAGATCATTTTCTTTCAACTTTCTTGTGAATAAAGCCTTGGACAATAACAAAGGTCAAGGTATAAACACTGTTACAACCCTTTTGTAAAATGAGCTGAAGGAGCAAGACTAGAAAAAAACACATTTACATATTACGTTATAGGAACCCAAACATTTGCAGATGTCCCATTCACCTGGAAATTAAAAACATCTATAGCATTTTGCATTTTTCCTGAAGTAGAGATTCCAGTCTTTCTTGAGTAAGACAAAGGAAATTATTCTCAATTCAAAGTCTAATAACAAATGTAAAATTGCAAAAAGAAAGCAGCTTCTTGCAGATTTACAGAAACATGGTCTAAGCCAGATTTTTCTATTCACTTCTAAACTACAATATAATATGGTTTGTAATTATTTATGAATATTTTACTTTATTACTTCACAAGAATAGCCCACTGCAGCTTCAGGAGAGTCATCATCTTAAGAAAATCACAAGGTCATAAAGGCTTAATCTTAAAACAGCTTTAAACATACGACTGTTTTAAGCTTCTGTAAAAGGTGTGGTACTAGTTTAAATGGGATTTTTCTCTTTTTTTATTTTATTTTTGTGTCCGTCTTGTTACTGCCAGCCTTTGTTTACAGCGTTCTTTAATGGATCTCATTGTTTTAAACGGCTTCACACAGTGGTTGCATTTTCTAACTCAGTTTCAGAGCTGTTTTGAATTAACCTTTTGTTGATGTGTCTCACATTTGTTTTACCTTAAGAGGAATAAAAACTCTGATTCGACTTCAAAACTCAGTCTCATGGTTTTTTTTTTTCTTTAGAACTAAAGAGGTAGAAATGTACTCAAGTAAAAGTAAAACTATCAAAATAAGTATTAAAATTCTCACTTAATTTAAAGTATTAAAGTACTTGGTTTTAAATGTTCAAAGTCAATCATTACGTGACTAATTAAGTTGAAGTTCACATGTGTCTGTTTAATAATTGGACAGATCACTGAGAGTAGAAGCTATATAGCTCATATAAAGCTGCTAAAACTCAGCGCTATAGGTTTAGGTAGATGTTTATGTACCACATTTACATTTAGTTTAAGGTGTTGCACATTTACAACAATTTAATAAAAACTCAAATTTACTTGCCAATGTAAAAATGTAGTGCAGTAGAAAGTACAGATATTTGTTCTAAAATGTTGTGGAGTGAAAGTAAAACGTACCTCCTTTTAAATCAACTTAAGTTAAGTACAGTAATTAAGTATTTTTTACTATATTTACTTATAGCTGAATTTTAGTGCTTTTATTTTGAATGCCAAAACTGCCAAAAAAAAAAAAGGACATTCAAGCCTAAATAAAACTGACACTTGAGCAGTTTGAATACAGCTAAATAATCTATACAGGCCATTCTTTTAGAAACGGGCCACTGGATGTATAGGTTACTGTGAAATATTAGAAGACACGGAACTAAAGTAAAAGCGGTGTTGAATGACGCTGCGCTCTGCCGTCATTACGTACGCTCTCCCATCAGCCAATCAGCGCGCAGCTTTGAGTTTCTGCTTACGTCAGTTGCCATGGCGCCGACATTTCAATGGTTGTCAAGTCTTCTTCGGACAAACTTTAGTAACGGACACAAAAACTGTCCTGTTCCTCTAAAAAATAGTCTTTTTCGGATTAAAGTAGCTTAAACCGAGGACATGGAGGTTCAGTCGGTTCCCCTGGGCTCTGTTACCATCGGTGCTCCGTCCTGGCGGGATGTAACGGTGCGGTCCATCCGGAGAGCAGAGCGGCTGGTCCGACAGACTCGAGCCGGGGCAGCGGCGGCCCTGAGCCGGCCACAGACCCGCAGCGCCTCGGTCAAACTCCCAGAATCCGCCGCTGACACTGATCCAGATAAAAACCCACAAGAAGAGAGTCCTGACACAACCTGCAACAATAAAACAGTATCCAGGCCACAAACTACAGCAGCTACGGTGAGAAAAGTGCCAAGTATTATGAATGTTTAACTGAGATTTAACCTAATTATCCTTTATATGAAATACAACCGAGATGCTTATAAAAGAACAAATACAATAGATTTTTTGAAACGAGTAGTTATAGCCTAAAATACATTAGATGGTTTAATAATATAAATGAATGGGATCATCTGCCAGATAATAATAACTACATTTAACTACGTTTTGCACCATCTAGGAACATATTACCATTTACCACAAATTTCATAAATATAAATAAATAATATTTAATTTGAGCTATAACAGTCCTGTGTGTTCGTCCAGTGCTTTTAGGGCCAAGACCTAAAGAGCCACACAGTGTTGCTTTAATTACATCTTACAAGTCACCAATGACATTCATATCTATAAAGCCCCTGGAAGATGGACATTAAATGTGCTTTAGTTTTGACTGAACCAAGTGTAAACCCAGAACCAAACCTGGACTAAATCAGAAATAACCAGAAAACATTAAAGTGCTTGAATTTGATTTTGGCTTATATGTACAAACTCACTCAAAACAAAGTATACTGAAAGACTGACTGAACAAACTAATATCCTCAAACTCCATTTTCTTATCTTTTTCCTTTAAAACACACACTTTTCTCCAGTTCCCGTCCTGCAGCCAGAGGTCGTACGGCGCCCCGTTTCCCGCCTCCAGTTTCCGTGAGCGGTGTGCGAGCGCGAGCGTGGCTGTGGCCGGTGAGTACATGAGGCGTGTGAGGGAAGTGGAGGGGCTTCTGCGGAGACAGGCCGGCAGAGTGGCCCAGGAGGGGGTCCGGCTCGACAGAGAGAAGGGGCACCTGGAGAGGATGCTGCGCAGCCTCAGGACCAACCTGAGCATCAACAAGAGGAGCTCAGACGAGAGGAGCAGGAGGCCGTCCACCACCGAGACTGTGAGTTATTCATCCACCTTCTGCTCAGTCCTGTTAGGTTTAATATATGAGATTTACAGAGATACATTTAGTAACTGTGCTTGGTTTAGATGAAAATGTGTTCAACACTTTTTTACCCCCTCATCCTGTGGTAGATCTCAGACGGAGCGGATCACCTGTTACTCTGTGAGAGGCGGGAGCTGCTGCAGCTGAAACAGGATCTGGACCAGACTCTGGGGACGACTCTGACCCAGCTCCAGGTGAGTTGTCACAGGTAACAGCTGGCTCTGGTTTCCTCTCACCTCCAGCGCAGAAAAACATCAATTATTCACACGCCTCCTGCATTCCTCCACTCTCAGGTCTGGACTGATTGGATGTGACGTTTTTCAAATCGCTGCATATTTTTACCCACTTTCTGACCTCGTGAACCTAAAAGACCTCATTATCCTCGTGGTATTTGTGTCTCCTCAGGCCTTGGCTCAGAGCAGTCGGCAGCTGCTGGAGTGTGCCTCTGAAAGAGCTCGGGTCCTGGATCTGGTGCCTCACAGTGGCTCTGCAGGAGGCCGAGCTACAGCCCAGAGCTTCAGTAAACCAGACCCCATCAGCCCCTTCACTCCAGGTACAGCCCTGTACAGGCTTTAGTCAGGAGAGTCCATTAAAACCTGCGTGGAGACAGAAACAACACATGTATGTCCTAAATATATCGTTTGACTGTAAACATTCCTACAAATCAGGAGACATCAGTGTTTCACTGAGTAACGCCCTTCTGTTACATTAGCCATAACATAAGTATAATATAAAGGTCTAGTCCTTGCAAACAACATTTTTACAGTAATTTAAACATGGGTCAATTCAATTCCTAATTTTAGTTATTATTCACTATTTTACTGGAAAAAACACAGTCTGAAACACTCAACTGCATTTAAATGGCTTAAAATAGTCTAAACTAGGACTAAGGCCAAGGTTTATGCATTTATTACCACGGCTGAAAAACCGAGGGAAACTGTCAGTGTAAATAAAGGTTACTTATACTTTCTTGTGTTACTTCTGTTGCTCGTGTTGTTGCTTGTGTTCAGAGTGTAAACAGGTGTTAGACTCGTCCAGTTCCACCATTAAAGAGTCGCAGCAGCTGAGACAAACCATCAGAGAGGCGTTAACCAGCGCCATCTGCAGGCAGAGAGCAGCACATCAGACGGTTAACGACGGCCTGTTGAAGAAAGTGGCCGAGACCATCAGCCTCCAGGTAAAAACACACAGCTTCGTCATCAGACTGGGACCTGGGGCTCTTTATGTGAACAGGAAGTATTAGTTAAAGGCTAATGGAGATCTTTTCTTTTGCAGCAAAACCTGGCCGTGATGTCTGCAGCCACGAGGCAGGCCATGTTCCGCAAACAGAGAGAGATCGACTGCATCCGCCACAGTCACGGCAGAGCTCAGGTCAGTGTCAGTCAGACAGTTCATTTCACTAAAAGATCACAGAGATGAAAAATGAAAAAGAGTAACAAGTGGTTTTGCAGGATACACATTTATACAATAAACTTTTAGGTTTAGGTTCAGTGTAAACGTTGATTAAATTAATTGATGCAAAAATGTAATGCTAAATTAATCATTAATTAATACCTTTTATTTAAGTAAGTAAAGTACTTGTTGCTCATTGTGTTTTTTTTTTTAAATGCCTCTATGTTACACATAACCTGTGGGCTCTTCAGGGGCCGGAGTACAGCGGAGACGTTCTGTCCAGAGAGAAGCTGAACCGGCCTCTGGTGCAGGTCTATCACAGACATCCAGGGACACAGCTCCCAGAGGCTGCACACCTCATTCAGGTAAGACTCGGGGCTCAAGGTTCATTTAAATAACTGGGTTCCAAGGTAAGACCAGCTGAGAACTACATTACACTAGCGCCACCCACAGGGCAAACAACCAAACATGTAGTGGCTTTTAGAGCAACAAAGCAACTAATATTTGTTCATTTTACTCTGAAGCTGGGTCTGGGCTTTACTCTGGGTTTTCTCAGAAGCTGGTTCACTTTGTGTCGAGGTAGAGCTCTGTGAAAACTTACACTGAACGACTGAACTGCTGCGAGAGAAACAATAAGACTTGGTAAAAAAGAGGCCTAATGGAGAGATTTTTTACTCAGCCCTGTGTTGGTCCTGTGTGCTTCAGGGCAGTGCGGTGTTGGATCGCTGTCTGTCGTCGTCCGAGGGAGAGTTTGGCCGTCTACAGCGCTCCTGTCTGCGACTCCTCACCGACCTCCAGATGAAGAGGGCGGCCGCTGACGTGGACTCGTCCGTGCTGCGGATGAGACGGCAGCAGGTCGACAAACGGGCCGTTCCCACGTTTCTCCAGCAGGACGCGCTCAGGAGTCGGCCGGGCCTGTCTTGTGTGCAGTAGAGGCCTCGGACACAAGGACAGGGTAAAGAACAGTTTAGTTTGCTTTAAAAATGATCAGGTTTAATGGAATAGTTTTAGGAAGATGATTTGGCTGAACCGAAAGTGTGTTTTTATAGATGACTGTTTCTGTGAAGATAGACAAAAACAAGCGAGAAAACGGGAAATACATTGACATTTCTCTCAATAATGTGCTCTAATCTGGTTTGGCTGAGCAAAAGTTGTTTTCTTTTCTCTAATCCACATAATACTAAGGCTAGCTGTTAGATAGTGTGTGTAGATATTTAGAATTTAACTCACTAATCAACAGCAGGAAGGAGTAGTAAACAAAGAAATCCAGTGCATTACAAGTTTGGCCCATTATTCAGTAAATAAATTGTCCTTAAAGTGTAAATAATAATAAAGGTAGAGCTGGGCCATATCTTGGTGTTTTAAGATGTTTTGTAGGAGATATTGTTAATATTGATATAATTAATACTGGAAACATAGGGAAAAGTATGTTAACTTTGCCTGTGCACCGTTCACAAGCTGCTTTCACATCAACTCTAAGAACAGCCTAGAGTCACAGATGTACGGCCACAGAAAGTGTTTATACGGTTAAATGACAGAGACATATATCACCCAGCCTGGCGTACAATGAAAGAATATAAGTTGAGTTTAACTAAGGCTGGTGCATCGGACCAATCAGAGCAGACTGGGTTTAGAAGGAGGGGCTTAAAGACACACAAAACAAAGTGTTTGAGTGTAACTCTGTTCTCAGGCTTTTAGGCTGAAACTAAAGTGAATTATAAAGTAGTAGAGCTCATAAACTCCATTAAGCCACATATGAGTGACATAAAGAGTTATATTTGAGCATCAGCTGTAATAACATCTACAAATCTCTCTTTCTTTGTCTGGATCTTGGGGAAAAACTTATGTACAAATTAAAAAGTGTGATGTGTATTTTTCTGCCGTAAACTCCACACAAATCTATTTAATACATAATCCATGAAAAAATCTGATCTGATTCCAAACTTTTATCCACTTTTATCTAATTGCAGAGATAATTGCTGTTATAAAACATGACAAATCTAAAACAAAGGCCTTTTTATTCCCTGTGAACGAAGTGTAACTGAATTACCTCATGAATCTAATAAGACCATCAGATTTCAGGCCAAAATGTTAATATGTATTTATTAAACTAACTTATCAGTATTTGTTGGAGAGATTGTGATATCAGACAATGTTTGGTGTTATTTTATAAGTTGTGGTTTTAAATTTGAAGCGTACCGTGTTAAAAAGAGCTGCTCTGTTGTTGCTCTGGGTCATGAGACTGTGATCACTTGACTGCTCTTCCACTAAACTCTGGCTAAAGGTCTTTCATTAAGAATTTAAGACATGATTTAATAAAACTGACCGGACTTTACGCTTGAAATCCTGCAGGAAAAACATGCAATAAATGTAAAAAGTTAATATTATGATGCAGTTTCCAACATAAATAAATCTAGAATTTGCTGTCTGTGTCATATTTTTATGTAAATACTGTTTTTTTCCACTTGTTTAATGGCTTAATTCAATCAGAAGTTTCGTCTGTGGTGATTCTTTGAGTTAATTGGTGCAATATTAGACAGACCTTAACGAGATTTAGCGTCAGATCTTCGCAGTCGGACCAGATCATGAATTATCTGAGCACGAACTGAAGCAGGATGAGAGCAGACGGTGTGTTGTAGAAAACTGGAGATTTTTGCAGATCCGTTTCCTCCTTGTTCTGGGACCGAACCGTGAGAGTGATGCCGAGGCTCGTCTGTGTCCTGCTTCTGCTGAGTTCACTGCCGACTGTGGGTAAGTGACGCTGGAATTCACATTATGACAGTACACTTCTTGTTGGGGACACAATTCTGATCAGTACAAGCTACAAATCTTTGCATTTGTTTTATTTTTATAATTAATACATTTAGCAATACACACAACTGCAACACAAAAAATAACAATACATACATTCAGTGACAAGACAGAAGACAGACAAGTCAAATTAAATTCTACGATAGAGCACAGGAGTATATAGTATGCACCAAGGGCTACTGCTGCGTTATTGGATTTTCTCATTGTGAGTAAACAGAGTGACTTTTTTGAGTAGTAGATGTATATTAGCGGCTCTTAGACTTTCCAAACCAAGTAACACTGTGGAAATATTTGTCATTTGTATTTGTGGCAGTAAAGTCTATGCACGTTTAATACATATAACATAATATTACCATAGATTGATAATATATTGTCTGAATTCTTTCAAGTTCAAACAATGGATTTGGTTTATGGTTTTATTTAATAATATATTCCTGTTACACCAGAAGGAAAAAAAGCAGGTTTCAGGTCATTTATCCCATTTATATAAAAATAAAGTGCCTATTGCTGGAAAATTCTGCTTTTATCAGTAGATATTTAAATAGGTATAGAATTTGACTTGCTCTTATTAGCCATAATTTGTAGAAAGTTATTGCCTTGCTGCTGCTGTCCAACAAAATTACCATGTTCTTTATTTTTTCCCCATCCTGGACAATACACTGTTGAATGCAGAGCTTAGAGACACTTACCGACAACCATTTACTCCAAAATTCATTCACTTGGGCAATTTAGAGTCAACAATTCATCTCTACGTGCATGTCTATGGGGAGGGAAGAGAGAACCCACTTTAAAACGGGACAATCTTTCACCAACCTGTTCCCTCTGCAGCTCCTCTCTTCTGCTACACCTGTGTCTTCCCGGCCGTCTCTCCTCTGGACTGCATCCGATTCCCGGTCAAATGTCCCTCGGATCAGCTGTGTCTGTCCAGTCGAGCTGTGGGCAAAAGAGGTAACCACTTTTAAACACACCTCTGCATTTGTCCTAGTGCTTCTTCATTAATCACTCATTTGTATTTGCAGGAGACTTCCAGGTCGTGCTGTATGAGAAAAGCTGTGTCCTGCCTTCTATGTGTGGAGTAACAGGAGAGAAATACGCCATGGGGCTGAACTTCACCTTCACAAACGAATGCTGCGACACAAACCTGTGCAACAAGGCCCCGACATCCACAGCATCCTCCTGGACCGGCCCCCTGCTCACCTTGTTAATCACACTCTCACTGTGGTGAATTTAAATATGGCTGAATATAATAAAGAAGGTGCAGTTATTTACCTTTTCAGTAAATACTGTTTGTAATGTGTATCTCATGTTAAAAGTCCACTATTGTTTTTCTCTTTGCTTTTATAAAACTTCTACACCTTCATACTTTTTTCTCTAAGCTTCCTAAATGAATAATTTAATGTTTAGCCTGGCATCCAGTTAAATTAATGTCTAAAATATTGTCAACATTTACAAAATTAGCAATAAATAAGAAAATTAGTTAAAAAAAAGTAAACCAAAAATGACAATAAAAATTATGCACAATTAAAGCTGTGGTAAGAGCCATATGCTATATAACCAGTGCTGAACAGCAATGAATAGAGGTTTTCAAAGCTAGATAGTGAGATTTTTACTATAATTAGCCAAGTTATTTATAGTTAATATGCTACATGGGTTAGCTTTTAATATTCATCTATTGATTATTTATTTTAAGTACTTTAAAATGTGTACTCAATAAAGTTTATTTGTTATGTAAGAAAATAAACCGATGTTCTGCTGTTTTTAGCCGATTGCTACGGCGAAGGAGCTAAGCTACTAGTTAGCATAAAACCGCACGTTACCATGGCAACAGTAGTAGCTAACGAGCAGCGTCAACTGCCAGAAATAATTTAACAATTTATGGTAATCTGATATATTTTACAGAGGAAATCATTTTTGAATTATGTTCACATTGTCATTAGTTTTTATGTGAAATTAAACTGAAATAATCTCGTGTGTATCTTGTAAATTAGCTAATTAACCGTTAGATGGCGCCGTGACAGCGGTTAGCTTCTCTGTTCAACAGGTGAGCTTAATTTAGCTCCAAACAAACATTAAACCGCTAAACTAGAACTGTTAAAAATACAATAAAATGCGAATAAACCTTTCAAACAAACTCTTTATCAGGGTTTACTTTTTATTGCTTCTGCTCGTAAACTTCTTGAGCTCCGCGGCGGCGCTGAAATCAAGTCTCAAAACCCGGCTCAAGAGTCCGAGGCTTCCCCGGAGACAGCGCTCCACTCTGCCGCCGCCGTACCTCCACCTGCCCGTGTACGTGGACTCCAGGGAGCCGCTGCTGGACCCGGAGCACTTCTCTCCGGCTGCGGGCACCGGGCTGGAGCCGCTGCCTGAGCCGGTCCAGGACCTCCTCAGACCGGGGAACACCAGCCCTCCTCCAGCAGAGCCCCAGCCGGAGGTCTCGGTGAGGGTCGACTGTAAACTCAACACCGTTTACCTGGAGCTGGACCGGGGCGTGTTGGGGAGCAGTGACCCGGAGACCACGCTCAAACTGGGGACGTGTCCTGTCACTAAATCCAGCCAAGATTATGTTTATTTTGAGTATGATCTGACGCAGTGTGGAACCAAACAAACGGTGAGCCTTTACTAAAAGTGCTATGAAGTGTTCTCTGTTTGTCTAAAGTCCAAGTGTTTAAATCCAGTGAGTTTTGTCTTAAAAATCTAGATAGTTTGTGTTAAAATATTACAGTCAAGAGTAAAATCAAGTCATTTTGAGATAAGTGTGTCCAACAAGATGTGGATTATTTTCCAAGTGGCTGTCCATAATGTGATTTATAGGCCAAGAAAATGTTTTTTTCCATACTACTGTTTTTATTTTAATGCATAGTGTAATATTATAAGCAAAGCTGTTCCACTGGAAATACTTTAACTGCCAAAAAGTGACTTGATTTCAGTCTAGAGTGCTTTATTTAACAAATTTTAAGCACAACTTGTCTCTTCGATCATTATTTTTTTGGTCACAAACAGACATTGGCTTTGTCTTATTCAGTTTTCCATTGGTTTTTGTTTTTTTATCTGCTTTAGAATTTTTAGTTTTGTGTTTGGTCATGTTTGAAGACAAGCATTTGTATGGATTTGTTAGTCCTTGTTCAGTCTTTGTATTCGTTTTAGTAAGGTCCTGTTTAGTACTAGGTTGCTCTTCTTCTTGATTTAGGCATTGAGTTAGTCTATGTTTAGTTTTGCTTTAGAGCACAGTTTTGTATAGTTTAATCCTGGTTTGAAACTCTTTTGTCATTAGTGTAGTCTTCTGTAACTGGGGTTTCTCCTGCTTTAATTCAGATTTTGTCCACTCAGTGCACAACCCTCTTTAAAAAATACCATATTTTATATATTTTTAGACAATACAGGACCAAGTGGTATTTTCCAACACTCTTCATTATGAACCAGAGAAGATTCGAGGCCCAATCAGACGGACTGCTCCCTTCTCTTTGCCCATTTCCTGTCACTTCAACAGGTAAGACTCCTATTCCACTATTTAATCTACTTGTATATTAACATTTATTTGTGTTTTCAGGTATCAGTACTCCTACAAAATCGGCTACCGTCCCAAACTCCGGATCCGGAACCTCTTCAAAAGGATGAGAAACAGAGTAAAATTCACCCTCAGTCCTAAAAACGGTAAACAAATAATACTGTAAATAAATTAGTACATTTCTTCAGAGCAAAATTTGAAGAAGTATGAAGTCTTACCCTGGTATCTGTGTAAATTGGTGAAAAATTAAAGCTTGCTGTTGTTTTTTTTGTGATTATCCTGCAGCTCTGTGGGAGCGTCTCTCTCCGTCGGACACGTTCACGCTCGGGAGGCCCATGTTTTTTGAAGCGCAGGCTCACTTCACGTCTCCGGATCAAAGGCTGTACGTTCACTCCTGCTACGCCACTCCGGATAAATCCCACTCCTCCAAACCGCAGTTCCCAGTCGTCAAGAACTATGGGTAATACAAGCTGCTGTAGTTTGATTGCTTTGTAGTTGTAGTTTTGACCCTCTAAAGCTGCTGTAGTTGTAGTTTTGACCCTCTAAAGCTGCTGTAGTTGTAGTTTTGACCCTCTAAAGCTACTGTAGTTGTAGTTTTGACCCTCTAAAGCTGCTGTAGTTGTAGTTTTGATCCTCTAAAGCTGCTGTAGTTGTAGTTTTGACCCTCTAAAGCTACTGTAGTTGTAGTTTTGACCCTCTAAAGCTGCTGTAGTTGTAGTTTTGACCCTCTAAAGCTACTGTAGTTGTAGTTTTGACCCTCTAAAGCTGCTGTAGTTGCAGTTTTGACTCTCTAAAGCTACGGTAGTTTGAGTTTTGACCCTCTAAAGCCACTGTAGTTTGAGTGTTGACCCTCTAAAGCTACTGTAGTTGTAGTTTTGACCCTCTAAAGCTACTGTAGTTGTAGTTTTGACTCTCTAAAGCTACTGTAGTTGTAGTTTTGACTCTCTAAAGCTACTGTAGTTGCAGTTTTGACCCTCTAAAGCCACTGTAGTTTGAGTGTTGACCCTCTAAAGCTACTGTAGTTGTAGTTTTGACCCTCTAAAGCTACTGTAGTTGTAGTTTTGACTCTCTAAAGCTACTGTAGTTTGAGTTTTGACCCTCTAAAGCTACTGTAGTTGTAGTTTTGACCCTCTAAAGCTACTGTAGTTGTAGTTTTGACCCTCTAAAGCTACTGTAGTTTGAGTTTTGACCCTCTAAAGCTACTGTAGTTGTAGTTTTGACCCTCTAAAGCTACTGTAGTTGTAGTTTTGACCCTCTAAAGCTACTGTAGTTTGAGTGTTGACCCTCTAAAGCTACTGTAGTTGTAGTTTTGACCCTCTAAAGCTACTGTAGTTGTAGTTTTGACCCTCTAAAGCTGCTGTAGTTGTAGTTTTGACCCTCTAAAGCTACTGTAGTTGTAGTTTTGACCCTCTAAAGCTGCTGTAGTTGCAGTTTTGACTCTCTAAAGCCACTGTAGTTTGAGTGTTGACCCTCTAAAGCTACTGTAGTTGTAGTTTTGACCCTCTAAAGCTACTGTAGTTGTAGTTTTGACTCTCTAAAGCTACTGTAGTTTGAGTTTTGACCCTCTAAAGCCACTGTAGTTTGAGTGTTGACCCTCTAAAGCTACTGTAGTTGTAGTTTTGACCCTCTAAAGCTACTGTAGTTGTAGTTTTGACCCTCTAAAGCTGCTGTAGTTTGAGTTTTGACCCTCTAAAGCCACTGTAGTTTTATTTAATGTTTCTTTGTCTGACACGTTTCCTTCTATAAAAGCTGTATGGTAGAAAGCAAAGATGGCCGCTCCTCTTTCATCCCTCACACTAACAACGCAGTGAGGTTCTCTGTGGACGCCTTCATTTTCAAGGGATTTGAAGGACAGGTGAGTACTGCTCCAAGGGTCATAGGTCGATCATTTATATTGAACGTTAAATTGAGAACTTTTTCTTTCTGCAGCAGCTCTTCATGCACTGCACCATGTCAGTGAGCCGCTCCACTCCCACAGCCACAGACAAGTCCTGCAACTACGACACTAAAACTGGGAGGTAACGTGTTGCATTTGACAGAGATTTACTTTAAAATAGATCCTGGTTTAGTCTTGGTTCTGTTTTGACCCGTGGAAATTATCCCAGAGTCTTGCATTTCTTTATGAATTCTGAAATCTAGTTAAATTTTTTATTTTTTTTTTTATCTCAAAAGGTTCATCCATTTCTCTCAAAGTAATAGTATTATTGCAATATTCAACATAACCTCACACTAATGTCATGCAGCCTTTTTACAGTAAAACCATGGCGGCCATATTGTTTTCAGTTTAGTTTTAACCTCATTAGATTTAATCGTGGTGCATTTGTGTTAAAGCCTTGATCAGTGATGAGGCAGTGGTTCTCAAAATGTGGGACGACTGTTTTTACTTTTTCTCCTTGTGTCTTGAAGATGAATAAAATAAATATCATTTTATTTGTTTTATTTCAGGTGGGTAGAGCTGTATGGATCTGACTCGGTTTGTTCCTGCTGTGACTCCGACTGTAGCTCCACTGCTTCCACAGGTGAGTGTTTCTTTGGATCTTTTACCACCGGGTGGCGCTGTGGTGTTATATTAATCCTCATTTACAGCAGGTGTGAGGTTATGCAGTCTTTATATTGTCCTTATTTAGTCAACTGTAGAAAGAGTAGAGTTTGTGCAATGTTGTTATACCTTACACAGAGTTTTTATCTGACATGCTCCTCAGTGAAATGGTTTTTAACGTCTGAATGAATTGCTTTCTTTACATTTTTATTTCCAGAGACAGTGATCAGCAGCAGAGCCTGGAACATCAGGACTGAAGTGAGACCTACCGTCGTCCCAGAGACAGAGGACACAGGTAAAGCGGAGGAGACGATGGAGGGTGAGTTCAGGGGAAGAGTGAGCTGGGTCGTGGAGAAAGGAAAAGAGAAGCAGGTAACGGGCTCCGCTGTGGTCGAAGAGGACGAGGAGGGAACGCACCGGATATTTGAGGACATCTTTAATTTAGACTTGTATAATCTCTCTGAAACTGAAATAAATGGCTGATCACAATTATTTTATCTGTTTATTTTTTGGTTTTGGTTTTTTTTTTTTACTTGAAGCTGGACTGTTTCAGAACCTGAGTCAGACTTTTACACAGCTCTTTAAATCAGATCAGAAGTATTATATAAAGACGACTACATATATTCTACTGATATTCACCCATCAGGCCTAACATTCCTGAATAACTGTTCAAATCCAACTAAAACCTGTTCAAATCCAACTAAAACCTGTTTAAATCCAACTAAAATCTGTTCAAATCCAACTAAAACCTGCTCAAATGCAACTAAAATCTGTTCAAATCCAACTAAAATCTGTTCAAATCCATCTAAAACCTGTTCAAATCCAACTAAAATCTGTTCAAATCCATCTCAAACCTGTTCAAATCCATCTAAAACCTCTTCAAATCCATCTAAAACCTGCTCAAATCCAACTAAAATCTGTTCAAATCCATCTAAAACCTGTTCAAATCCAACTAAAATCTGTTCAAATCCATCTAAAACCTGTTCAATCCATCTAAAACCTGTTCAAATCCATCTAAAACTGATTCAAATCCAACTAAAACATGTTCAGATCCAACTAAAATCTGTTCAAATCTATCTAAAACCTGTTCAAATCCTTCTAAAACCGGTTCAAATCCATCTAAAACCTGTTCAATCCATCTATAACTGATTCAAATCCAACTAAAACATGTTCAGATCCAACTAAAACCTGTTCAAATCCATCTAAAACCTGTCCAAATCCATCTATAACCTGTTCAAATCCATCTAAAACCTGTTCAAATCCATCTATAACCTGTTCAAATCCATCTAAAACCTGTTCAAATCCATCTATAACCTGTTTAAATCCATCTAAAACCTGTTCAAATCCATCTATAACCTGTCCAAATCCATTTAAAACCTGTTCAAATCCATCTATAACCTGTTCAAATCCATCTAAAACCTGTTCAAATCCATCTATAACCTGTTTAAATCCATCTAAAACCTGTTCAAATCCATCTATAACCTGTCCAAATCCATTTAAAACCTGTTCAAATCCATCTATAACCTGTTCAAATCTATCTGAAACCTGTTCTGCTGCTCACACCTTCAGGGTCTAGTCTAGAGTCCAGGCCTCGACGGGTCTGGGCTGTTTTGGACCAACACAGTATTAGGCTCATAATAATCTCATTAGAGTCCACTGGTTTGGTACAAGCTCCATTTATTAACATTACATTTTGGATAAATGCTTATTGCTACATGAAAGATTCTGTACATTGAATTTATTTTTTACAAAGTCAGGTTTAACAAAGTGATGAGAGCTTTGTATGAACAGTATTTGGTTCAAACAGTCTCCTGCAATGTTTTTTTTTTTTTTTTTACACTAACATACATAAAAACATTGTACTTACAAACAAGAACTTGGTTTGAAAAGAACGGACTAAAACAGTATATATTTAACATTTTCATCAAAGTCTCAGAAAAGGCACATCCGTGAGTTGTTTTTATTGGTCCTTTTTTAATAAGTGAGTCTTAATGCCGAGACCATTGACCTTCATTCAAATGCTTCAGCTCAGGTTCAGAATTACAGACAGAAGCCGGATAGTGGACGAAAAAACTGTGATGTCACTTATTAAAACTCTCAATGGACCCAGGAAGCTGCTGGTTTATGAGATTATAGAGCCAGAAGTGATGACCATATTTGGAAAAAAGGGAGGAATTCAGGAAGCAGGAAGTGTAATAGCCTCAAAGTGCTAATGCTAATGATGCTAACAGCCAGTAAAGTGGTGGTGAACTTTGTTGAAAACATTATATTTGAATAACCCTGAAACCTTTGTCTTTGAATGATTGGTCTGAGGAGGATTTTACTTTGAAATGTTGGAGACAAATGCACAAAAAATTAAAACTTGAAAAAAAGACACTAGCAATAACAAATCCATGAAACAGAAATGTGATTTATTTTGTGTTGGACTTGAACAGTTGGATTAAATAGCTTATAGTTGGATAGTATGTTGGATTTGAACAGGATTATTATGGATTTGGACAAGTTTTAGTTGGATTTTAAAAGGTTTTAGATGAATCTGAAAAGGTTTTAGTTGGATTTCAGCAGGTTTTAGTCAGATTTGATCTTCATTTGGATTTAAAGAGGCTTATTTGGATATGAAGTGGTTTTTAGTTCATCTTGAAAGGGCTTTAGTTGAGATTGGACAGGTTTTTGATGGATTTGGACAGGTTTTTGTTGGATTTTACAGCCTGTTAGCATTAGTATCTTTGGGACCTTCATGTTTTGTTCTTTCCAAAACCTGACTTTATTCTAAACCTCAGTCCTGCAGCTTCATCGATCCATTCCCAGTTTTAATGTCAAAGCTACAGTAGATTTATCACACATTTCCTACATCTCCACCACCGTCCCGTCTTCGTCCCGTCCTCGCTCCGTCCTCGTCCCCGGCCCTCAGTAGTAGGAGCTCAGGTGGGAGTGTCCGGCCGGGTGTCGGGGCATGGGCGTCCCGGGGTAAATGGGGCTGTTGGAGTTCCAGTACGTGGTGGGAGGAGCGAAAAAGTTCCCGGGAGAGACGGGCACCGAGGCGGGATGGCTGCCCATGAAGTTCATTTTGGGCTGGTGGCTGTGGTACGGCTGGACGTAGGCGATGTCGTTCTGGTACTTGACGAGTCCTCCGTCGGCCGTGTGGTTCTGGTGCGCCTGGGAGATGCCCTGGAAGTCGAACTTGTAGGCGTATCTCTTGCCGTGGACCTTGGTCATGATGTTTTTGTCGTAGTAGTAACGCAGCGCCCGGCTCAGCTTGTCGTAGTTCATGTTGGGTTTGCTCTTGCGCTCGCCCCAGCGTTTGGCCACCTCGTCCGGGTCGGTCATCTTGAACTCGCCGTTGGTGCCTTCCCACGTGATGATGTTCGCGTTGTTGCTGTCGGACAGAAGCTCCAGGAGGAACTGCCACAGCTGGATCTGACCCGAACCTGAGACACGGAGAAGGACGGAAAAACATTCAAGTTTAGGTTTGGAGTTACTCTGCTTCATGGAAGTGAAAGTACGTTGTTTTGACTTAAATGGCAACAAGACGCCTGAGAGGAACCCTGAGAGTTTTACTTGGACCTTAACAGGTTTTAGTTATTTTTGAATATGTTCTAGATTGTTTTGAACTGGCTTTTGTTATACTTTAACAGGTTTTAGTTGTATTTGAACTGGTTTTGGATGGATTTAAACAGTTGTTAGTTGGACTTAAACAGGTTTTAGTTGGTCTTGAACTGGTTTTCTTTTGATTTGAACAGCTTTTACTTAGACTTGAACAGGTTTTAGTTGGATTTAAACAAGTTTTAGTTGCATTTGTACAGATGTTAGTTGGACTGGAACAAGTTTCAGTTGGACTTCAAGAGGTGTTAGTTGGAGAGGTGTTATTTGGACTTGAGCAAGTTTTAGATGGATTTGGACAAGTTTTAGATGGATTTGAAAAGGTTTTAGATGGATTTGAAAAGGTTTTAGATGGATTTGAACAGGTTTTAGATGGATTTGAACAGGTTTAAGATGGATTGGAACGGTATTAGTTGGACCTGAACAAGATTTACTTGGATTCGAAGAGGTTTTACTTGGACCTGAACAAGTTTTAGTTGGATTTGAGCAGGTTTTGGTTGGATTTGAGCAGGTTTTAGTTGGATTTGAGCAGGTTTTGGTTGGATTTGAGCAGGTTTTAGTTGTATTTGAGCAGGTTTTAGTTGGATTTGAACAGGTTTTAGTTTGATTTGAGCAGGTTTTAGTTGGATTTGAACAGGTTTTAGTTGTATTTGAACAGGTTTTAGTTGGATTTGAGCAGGTTTTGGTTGGATTTGAGCAGGTTTTAGTTGGATTTGAGCAGGTTTTAGTTGTATTTGAGCAGGTTTTAGTTTGATATGAGCAGGTTTTAGTTGGATTTGAGCAGGTTTTAGTTGGATTTGAGCAGGTTTTAGTTGTATTTGAGCAGATTTTGGTTGTATTTGAACAGGTTTTGGTTGGATTTGAGCAGGTTTTAGTTTGATTTGAGCAGGTTTTAGTTGTATTTGAGCAGATTTTTGTTGTATTTGAACAGGTTTTGGTTGGATTTGAGCAGGTTTTAGTTTGATTTGAGCAGGTTTTAGTTAAATTTCAGCAGGTTTTAGTTGTATTTGAGCAGGTTTTAGTTGTATTTGAGCAGGTTTTAGTTTGATTTGAACACATTTCTTTGGTAAGTTTGTAAATCTCAGTAAAACACAGAAAAGCATGTATTAGTCTGAGACAGTCTGCTCCAAATGTGACCTTTCCACCGAGTGCTGGACCTACCCACAGGCCTGTGAGCGCTGTCGGGGAGCTGCCTGTGAGCACTGTGTTTGACCGCGCGGGTCTTGGACGAGCTGACGGCTTCTGCGAGAAAACAGCACAGGGTTTATGTATTATTATTTTTTGATTTTTATTATTTGGCTGTTATCTGAGTCGGATCGTGTCGAATGATGTGCAAATGTGTCATTTTTTCAGTTTTTGTTGGAGTTGCAGAAGCAGACAGTGTAAAGGCCTCATTTGTTTCATGGGTTAGTTATTTTTTGACTCGTGCTTCTTTAAAGTTCGTACCTGGGTTTGCGAGTCGACTGCTGAGAGGACCTAACGTCTGGTACGGATCTGGGAAGAGATGACAAATAATACAAATGCAGCCTTAGACCAAACTAAATCTGGAAAATCTGAGATAAATCCAGAGCTAAACACAGAATTATACAATCTCTGTATAAAACCATGATCAGCCAAAGCTAAAACCGGACTAAAACTGGACTAAAACTGGACTAAAGCTGGTTTACCCTGGATTAAACTAGTACCAAATGAAGACTAAACCAAATGAAACAACACTGACAACTAACCTAAAAAGTAAACAAAAGCTCATCCAGGACAAAGGCTGGTGTAAACCCGTGGGGCTGGTCAGTACGGGGCACTTCCTGGTCGTGGGGCGCCGGTCGAATGGACGTTTTAATAAACAGGCAACGTGAGGCTGGACTGGTGTGTGTTTGAGATGAATTCATCTTAAAATTAGACACCAAAGCTTACTCTGCTTCCATCACAGAAGAGTCTTTGGATTAATCACAGATTTATGCAAATGTTTCAGATAAAAGTTGAAGCTGCAGCGAAGAACTTTATCTTTGACTTTCCTGCTTCTTTTATTTAAAAAAGGGTAAAACCAGACCACTTTTTCACTACAAAATACTAATAAGTAAGATTAAATCAAAGTTTAGAGCTGATTTGAAACTTTTATCTTTGTTTACTGTTGTAGGCTGTAGTGATCCACCGCTTTTCTCTATTTTTATCTTTTTTGAGCAGTTTCTCTGTAAAATAAGACGTATTTCCAACAGAATAACCCATTTCCTTGGTTTATTTCCTTGTTCCTTCGTTGTTGACATCAGTGTCGACCAATGGGAGCGCTCCTTTTTACCTGAAGTGAGCTGTGATTGGACAAAATCCTGCTGTGGACTGATCATTCTCATCTATTAAAATCCTTCATTATAAAGACTAGATCACGTCTTAAGGTCTCATTTTTTCAGATGATTCCTGCTACAATAAACTTTAGGAGATTACACTGAAAAACTAAATGCAACAGTAAAAAAATCAGGTAACTTTTAACTTTTTTAACTTTTAACTTGTAAATTTGATTCTGAAACAGCACGACCAGCCGCCACTGAACTAAACCAGAACTAAACTAAACCAGGATTAAAGAAACACAAAACTATAATGTATGATCACTAAAAATACAGTCTTTTCACACAAAATATTGTATAAATAAGGACTGTGCACCTTGGACGATCCGCGGAGCCGTCTCTGTGACTCTGCTGTGATCGATGGAGGAACCTTCAAAACAAATCACATGAAGACGTTGAGCTGAATGCAAAGCGGTGGTTTCTCAGGATCAAAAACGAACAAGGTGATAGTTTCGTGTCGTACCTTTGGGAACCGAGACCATGCTGTTCGTGGGCCAGCTGTTCCTGCGACTGATCTCATCAAAACCACTTTCTGCGGAGACAAAAACATAAGCATGAGAGAAATATAGAAAGAAGACACAGAGAAATAGGCAGTTTTTCCACAGACTGTGACATGTTTTTGCAGATTTAGTGGTGTCTCAGAACTGTCTTTAATGGCTTCGGTTCGTTGGCAGCACGTGTTTTCAGCTCTGACGGTTGTTAGTCGAAGCTGCAGTGATTTAATCCTGACGTTATCTTTTTTGACTCGGCTCTCTCCAAATGTTCAGTGGGTTTTATTGAACGAGAATGACTTAAATGTTTTGAGAAAGACCAAAGCACTTTACCGATTATTGTCGTTCTATTTGATTTTTTTATATAAAGTTTGCTGGAAAGGGGTTTTCAACATTTTCCACCTTCGCATTTTCAACAAATTATACATTTTTTGGCATTAAACGTCATCTTTTATCTCCTGAAAGTCTGCACCAAGGTCCTCACTCAGAACTCACACAGAATTCAGTCAATTTTGGTTTGACTTTACAGTTTTTAAAAGCAGACTATGTGGCTTTCCCTGACGCTGCGTTCACTGTCTTCTGTAGATTCTCTGCAGAGGACTGGAGAAATACACTAATCAGACTGGAGCAGGACCTATAGAGACATGTTATTATTAATATAGGATTAATACAGACATGATTTAAATCACTATAACGCAATCTGCAGCAAAAGAGAGAAAAATAGAGCCCAACAAAACAGAAAACAACTTAATCTGTGTTGTATGTGTTTTTTAATCCGACCGATATCTGTTTTCCTCGATTTCTTCCTCCGTTTACTCTTCTTCGTGTGTATAATTAACGATGGCTTCTTTCATTTTGCCTCCAAACTCTTTTTCATAAACGAAACCGGACCTTGGTTCAGTTTGTTCCTGGAGCTTTCACACCTGAACATTTGGTTCAAATCAAACGGGAAAGTCCCAAAGTCCGGACCAAAACGTGCAGGTGTGAAATATCAGATGTGAAAATGACAGATTTAAAAACCCTCCCGTTGACCTTGTGTCTGCTGCAGAGCCCTTACTCAGCCTCTCTATAAATCCGTCTGAACACAATGGTCAGGTCACGTTTAGGGGTCCTCTGTTTTTGCTGAAGCTGGTGTCTTCTCTCGGTCTTTGAAGGTGACGCTGGGAGGAAGTGTGTGTCTCTGAAGATGACCCTCCGTTCGTCTTTTGTGAATTGTTTTCCCGGGTTTGGAGCCGTTTCCTGCTCGACTCGCAGCTGTTTCCTTTCTGAAACTAACTGTTGAAGGTTTTTGGTCCACGTTCGGTTCACACATCTGAAAACTTTTGCCCTCGTCACAAAAACAAACCTCGCTCGGTTTCATTTAACGGCCGCTCTGTTTGTGGCGGAGGCTGTTTCTGAGATCGGTATCAGAAAAAGACAGACGACAATACGAGTCCTGGACGCGATGAGAGAAAAACGGAAAGAACTCGGCCCGTGTTTTTAGAAAGAAGTGGAACGAGTAAAGGCTTATGCAGAGGTCATTCTATAAATCACTTACATCAGAAGTGAATGAGAACACAGAGTTGAAACCTAATTGTGATTTTACTTTGGCAAATCCATCTTAAAATATTATTGATGCCACTTATCGACACAGTTTCAGAGCACGCACCTGAGCACATTTATTCTCATTTGTTAATAATAGTGTAATATGTACAAAAGTATGGTTTGATCTTGAGTCAGAATAAAGACTGACGCTAAATCCAGGTTTGAAATGTGGATTATGTTGTCCTTTTAATGTACAGTACTGAGCAAAAGGTTTATTCAGGTGTGACCATGTAATCCCAGACTAAACCAGACTAGACTGGACTAAACCAGACCATGTAATCCCAGACAAAACCAGACCAGACTGGACTAAACCAGGTTAAACTGGACTAAACCAGACCATCTCACCTGCTTTGACCTGAAGGCGAGGCTGTTGTGGCGTGTTGTTGGTGGGGGTCGAGGGGTAAGAAAACGTGGGGCTACCTGCAACAAAACACACAGAGAAACACAGGAAATGAATCCAAAATGAGACGTAATAATCGTCAGAGTTAGAGTTATGTAAACTCAAATGAAATGTGGTGAATACAGGAAGTGTGCAGCAGTGAAGAGGAACAGTGGTCAGCTCTGACACACTTTAAACTGATCGTGACTCCGCCCACTTCCTCCAAAAAACGACCAGAGTGAAAATGAAAATCTGAACGTAAACAAAGAGACACGCTGTCGGTAAAAACGCTCAACTCTGGATCTGGATGAAGACGGTGTCGTTATAAAACTGTTCATCGCTGCAAAAACGGTGCTTTCCGTCTTTACTCTAGAGTCACACCAGTTTAGGTAAAAAAAAAAAAAGGTATTTGTGAGAGTTTCTGTTCATCCAGTTCCATCTTTGTCTTTCTTCCAGTTAAATCAGTTTATTTTGTAGAAACACAATAAATGTTTTATCCGTGTCCTCCTGAATTCTTCTACGTCTTCTACCTTCGACCTTTTTTACAGAAAGTGAGTAAATTTGTCTATAATCCACTGGTTTTATTGAGATGCACAGCGACTTCTTTACTTCCTTTTGTGATTTATTATAAATTATACAGAGCTGCAACAACTCATCAGATTAATCTATTAATATGATCAACTCATTTAATAATCGATGCATATTCATAGACTCTACATAACGTGCAGAGAAGAGGTTTTATGACGAAACAGAGCTTTGTGTCTCTCTCCTCAGTCTGTGCTTCAGCTTTTATAAAAATGCGTGTGATTGTTGTTGTATCTTCATCAGTTTTGAACAGAAACAATCAAATAAAACAGTTTTTGACACTTGTTTTTGCTAATCCACCAGGTCCTGACACATTTACACACACTTCACATCAGATTAATCCATTCATCGAAAAATAATCAATAACAGAAATACTCGTTTGTTGCAGCGCTAACATTATATATAAGTCTGCCACCTCATCTCACTGAATAGAAGAATAGAAGAGAAACTTTATTGTCTGTTCCAAGTTAAAACAGAAATTTGTCTTTGGACACGGCTTATTCAGACACATTTAAAAACAGAATGTAATTAACAAAGCAGTATTTAATGTCATTTAGAACAGTTGGAATGAATAAAATAACAATAAAATAAATCATAAATATTGATATCATAAATTCTGACATAATGAAACATATGGTATATTATTTATACACATATATACACTGATTTAAAACCATAAATAGTTCCCGTTAGTGGACAGTGGACAGAATGAGTGGGGTCTTACTCTGTCGGAGGTAACTGAGGTGCGACAGCAGGATGTCTGCGTTGTACGCCGACGTCAGGCTCATCATGTCGTCTTTAGTCATTTTACACAGGCCTTTTCCGTCCAGGCCCTGGAACAGAATCACGTCCACTTCCTCCAGAACGTACTCCTTTATGGCCCAGTCCAGCCACTGACGGACGTGGTCCTGCGTCCACACCTCGGGGTCTGAGACGGAGACAGCAAAATACAAAAACTGTCCAAGGAATGCTTTTTCATTCATGGAAACAACCTGGAAATTAATGACCAACTGCAAAGAAATATGGATGAATGTTGTTCAGGAAAATAAGAACCCTCCTCTCTGTACTCTAAAGTTTTGTAGTTTTAGTTTTTTTTTTTTTATTTTTTTTTTTTTTTAGTTTTGACCCTCTAAAGCTGCTGTAGTTGTAGTTTTGACCCTCTACAGCTGCTGTAGTTGTAGTTTTGACCCTCTAAAGCTGCTGTAGTTGTAGTTTTGACCCTCTAAAGCTACTGTAGTTGTAGTTTTGACCCTCTAAAGCTGCTGTAGTTGTAGTTTTGACCCTCTACAGCTGCTGTAGTTGTAGTTTTGACCCTCTAAAGCTGCTGTAGTTGTAGTTTTGACCCTCTAAAGCTACTGTAGTTGTAGTTTTGACCCTCTAAAGCTGCTGTAGTTGTAGTTTTGACCCTCTAAAGCTACTGTAGTTGTAGTTTTGACCCTCTAAAGCTGCTGTAGTTGTAGTTTTGACCCTCTAAAGCTGCTGTAGTTGTAGTTTTGACCCTCTAAAGCTGCTGTAGTTGTAGTTTTGACCCTC
The DNA here is from genome assembly GCA_036850595.1 of Rhyacichthys aspro. Classification (NCBI taxonomy): domain Eukaryota; kingdom Metazoa; phylum Chordata; class Actinopteri; order Gobiiformes; family Rhyacichthyidae; genus Rhyacichthys; species Rhyacichthys aspro. Next base: position 187,539 of record CM072163.1, on the reverse strand, counting down.
TAAAGCTACTGTAGTTGTAGTTTTGACCCTCTAAAGCTGCTGTAGTTGTAGTTTTGACCCTCTAAAGCTACTGTAGTTGTAGTTTTGACCCTCTAAAGCTACTGTAGTTGTAGTTTTGACCCTCTAAAGCTGCTGTAGTTGTAGTTTTGACCCTCTAAAGCTACTGTAGTTGTAGTTTTGACCCTCTAAAGCTGCTGTAGTTGTAGTTTTGACCCTCTAAAGCTGCTGTAGTTGTAGTTTTGACCCTCTAAAGCTGCTGTAGTTGTAGTTTTAACCCTTTGTCTACACAAACTGTTTATTTTTTTTAATACATGAACCTGTATGTTTTTATTAATTCCTGTCTAATTATTCTGAATCATTTCTTCTCTGTGATGCCCAGCTGCTGTGACTCAGGAGTTTTCTCATTTCCAGCAGCAGTCGGTGACAGTGAACTGCCCGTAACGTTCCAATGACCCTGAACGCCACACCCTTTTGTCCCGATTGTCCCGCTTTAACACTCGGCCCTGAGACTTCCACGTATTATAGATCCGATAACTCAGAGCGAGTGAGTCAGTGTGAACGGGCTCAGGCTAAAGTTAGGGACGTGTGAACGGCCACAAACAAACACAGACTGAGCTTTATTTATTAAAGACTGGGGAGAATGAGGAGAATCAGTTTAAAAAGGGAAGATTTTATGTCAAACTAAAACAGGGAAAGGCACTGTCCAACTTTAATAAATTTTAACTTTAAGTTTGGTTAATTTGGGGAGTTTTAAATGTGCACTTGAACTCTGACGGAGACCAAAAAAACTCCTAACTCTGGTTCTGTCTAAAGAAAAATATAAATAGCCCATGGGCTGCTTCTGAATGAACCCCGGCTCAAAAGCACCAAACAATGAACCAAAGGCAGGAACCAACAGCAAAAAAAAAAAAAAAAACACTGAACAAATGAGAATGTAGTGTTAAAAAACAGACTGGGGGCAAAAAGGTGATCAAAAGTTACTAAACACATTATATTTTATTTAATTTTTGATTATTACACACATTAATGTACTTATGGTAATGTGCTAATATATAATTTGAGCCCTTTTCACACATTTAACCCAAATGTAATCAGGGTCATTTCACACCATTTTGTGTTTGTTTGACGCTTGATTAGTTTGACCGAGCTAACACGGAGCTAACAGACAAACATCGCGGTGATAAACGGTGATTATTGCTTTAATATTGAAACTACACTTATTCGAACACTGTGATATTTGTGTGGTTTTGACCCAAAGTTTAATATAACAGGAATCATCTGTGAAAAAATGAGACCTTAAGATGTGATCTAGTCTTTATAATTAAGGATTTTAGCAGAAATCAGTGGGATTTTGTCCAATCACAGCTCACTTCAGGTAAAAAGGAGCGCTCCCATTGGTCGACACTGATGGACCAAGGAAATAAACCAAGGAAATGGGTTATTCTGTTGGAAATGCGTACCTGCTGGGACGATGACCCTCTTCTCTTCGGTGACGCTGCTGCCCGGAGGAGAGCTGGGGTTGGTCTGAGGGCTGTAGGGCGTCTGGTACGACATGGACGCATCGCTGCTCATGTGTCTGGAGCGTTTGGTCACACTGCAGTCGACGGGAGACTCACGGCTGGAGACAGAGAGCAGCAGAGGCTCAAACCAGGAATAAACCCAAGACGGAGTGGGATTAAACCTAAAAGACTAAACTGAGACAAAACTATGAAAAAACAAGAGTAATCCAAGGACTAAAGTAAGATTAAACATGAAAAAACAGGATTAAATCAGGTCTAAACCACAAATAAACCAGGATTACACTTGATTCAAAACCAGGACTAAACCAGGATAAACCAAATCTGAAGGAGAGTTAACCAGGAATGAACTAAACTAAGACTAAACCATGAAAAAGAAGAATAATCCCAGGACTTAACCAAGACAGAAGCAGAAGCACTTCAACAGGACTAATTTAGGACTAAACCTGGTCTAAACTACAAATAAACCAGATTAAATTGAAGATTAAACAAAAAACTAAACCAGGATTGAATCAGGATTAAATTAAGGCTAAACAAGGACTAAATAAATGAAAACAACAAGAGTAAACCTGGCACTTAATCAGGTCTAAACCAAGAATAAATGAGGATTACATCCAAATCCTGACTAAACCTAAAGCTAAACACAGGACTAAACTGGGTTTAAACCTAAATGAAACCAGGTCTAACCCAAATCCACAGTCAGACGCTCACTTAAATTCAAAAGGTTTACAACAAAGTGGCTCCTCTTCGTCTAAATTAAATCTGCCAGTTCAAAAGAGGTTTTTACGCTTTTAAAATGAGTATTTTAACTAAAGAGACGCCATGTTTGGCCAATCACACCCTCGAATAAAACGGGAGGCTTGAATAATGGACGCTCCCATTGGCTGTTGGTCTGTACGGCTCAACGGAAGCAGATTATACCGAGAAAGTGTCTGTTCCCGCTCTGGACACGGATAAATGTTGGGTCTGTCGTCTAATTTTACATAAATACGTGCAAACCTGGGATGTTTACTGTCATTCTGACGATCCATGACGACATTTACCAACAGCTCCAAGTGTGTTTCCCAAAAAACTCAGGTAAAGACATGACTCACAGAGGAATCCCACAAAACAATGCACTGGTCGTCTTTGTTCCCAGATTCACTTTGACGTAAAAATGGAAAATCCCAGCTCCAGAGACTGTCCAGAGTCTCTGAGCGGCCCCTGACTCACCTGGTCCCGTTCACGTGTTCGGCCCGTTTCCCAGAGTTCTGTGCGGCCCACTCGGTCTCGGCTGGAGGCGGGCTCTGGGTCAGCTCGGCCTTCATGTGCATCAGCGACGGAGGAACGAAGGCCGGCTCGAATATGGGCTGGTCCTCGCTCACCACGGACAACGCTTCCTGTCGAAACACCGCCAGAGGATTTCAGTGAGAGGAAGACACCAGAGTTTAACCAAGAGTTTATGGTGAAAAACAGCAGCTGCCTCCAAATTATATTCAAAATCACCATTAGGCACAAAGAACACATCTAAAACCTGCTTAAATCCAACTAAAACCTGCTCAAAACCAACTAAAACCTGCTCAAAACCAACTAAAACCTGTTTAAATCCATCTAAAACCTGGTTAAATCCAACTAAAATCTGCTCAAATCCAACTAAAACCTGTTCAAATCCAACTAAAACCTGCTCAAATCCAACTAAAACCTGCTCAAATCCAACTAAAACCTGGTCAAAACCAACTAAAACCTGCTCAAATCCATCTAAAACCTGCTCAAATCCATCTAAAACCTGCTCAAATCCAACTAAAACCTGCTCAAATCCAACTAAAACCTGCTCAAAACCAACTAAAACCTGGTTTTATCCAACTAAAAACAGTTCAAAGACAATTAAAACCTGTTCAAATCAAACTAAAATCTGTTCAAATCCATCTTAAACCTCCTCAAATCAAACTAAAACCTGTTTGAATTCAAATAAAACCTGTTCAAATCCATCTGAAATTCTGTTTATTGTTGACTGAAACGAAACAGTTAGACTCGGTTAATGTGAAAAAGCAAAAATATGGCTTTTTATTGACCATTTACTGTCTATTTATTCTGTTTGTATTTATTTAATGTGTATTATCTCTAGTTATGTCCAATAAAATAAAAAAGGCCACAGTTATCATGATTTTCCAATGTATATTTATTCAAATAAAGACAACCATAATAAAATACATAAATATACAGTATCTAAATGGTTAAATCCCCACCTGGATTTCTGATTACCTTCGAACACGTCAAGAGGAATTATATGATATTGTAAAAGCGGTGTTAGTGTTTTTCCGTTGTTTAGCTTCAGTAAAACCAGCCTAAACACGGCCGAGGACTGGTCTCGGGCCGAAGCCGTCGAGTTGAGGCCTGTTCGTGTGTTTGTTTAGACGACTGAACCATTGTCTCGAGTTTTTCGGACGTCAGCGCGGTGCTTTTCCAGCGACCGACAGGAAACCTCTCCGCAATCTGCTCGGGAACCTTTTGGCTCCGAACGCGAAACAGGAAACAAGGAGGGGCCAAGAAATGTGGGTCATTTGTTAAAATACGATGGAAAACAAGCGTAAAGCGTCCGAGAGAGGAGCGCGGCCCTGATTGAAGTCGCATTGTTTGGAAGTTTTTTTTGTTTTTAGACTAATTGTTGGTGGTTTCATTGTGAGCGGCTCCTAATGCAGGCCACAGAGTCTGGCATTTCCTGAAGCAGCTCCGAGTGGGATCTGAACCTAAGAGTAACACTGAGACAACAATAAAGTCCAATTATTAATACATTCACACAGACCCATTTGCAAACGTCTTCATCAAAAAACACAGAAGAAAATCTGATTTTTCTGAATAAAATGTATTATTTCTTTTTTTTTCTTTTAAAAAATCACCAATGGTGGCGCTAGAGAGTCCATCAAAGCCTTGGAAACGTACAGACGCAACTGGAGCTAAGTTTCAGAGCTAACGCAAAGGAAAATATGAATAAAACAACAAAAAACATGGCATGCATCATCTTTTTTCAGAGTAAGAAGAGTAAGGAGCAGACTTTTCTTTGAGCGCATATTCTCTGCTCGGATCCAGCCCTCATTTATTTATTATCCCTTGGTCCACTTTTCTTCTACAGCACTGAGCTAAGTATCATTAAGAAAATGTCTTTAGGACCAAACCAAGGACTAAACCTGGACTAGACGTATCCAGCGCTGAATATACATTTTTAATCTGCAGCCATTACTTCCTTATTGACATCAGTATCGACCAATGAGAGCGCTCCTTTTTCCTGAAGCGAGCTGTGATGGGTCCAAGCTCCCAGTACGAGCTGAGCATTCTCATCAATTAAAATCGTAATAATAAAGTCTAGATGACATCTTAAAGTTTTGTTTTTTCACAGATCATTCCTATTTTTGAGACTAAATGATTTTAAGTTTGAGTTTTCCCCAAAAAGAAGAAAATAAATTACACAGAGTCCGTTTAATCAACAATAAACCAGGACTAAAACAAAAAAAATTTGAATTTATTTCAACCAGGACCAAATTAGGACTAAACTGGTTTTAAATCAGGTCGAACAAAAGCCAGTGTTTCTTCTCCATGAACTAACAAACCATTAAAGCTATTAAACAGTTCACGGTGTATTTCTGACTTGTTTGTGGAGCTTGAGTCGATAAAGTTGTGCAACCGCAAACGCAGTCTCCCGCTCTTTTTTTTTTTTTCTGTGTGTTTTTCTGTTTCTGATACAAATAGACCGACGAGTGGCCGACCGCGAAGCCGCAGCTCACTTCCTGTTTCAGGCAGTTTCAGATCGAACGCTGCTGTTATTATTGTTGTTGCTCAGAAACGACTTTAAAAAACAGCAGCTTTTTTAAAACGACGGCCTTTGAGTCTCGCTCCGAAAATAACACCATCAACACATTTAAATAAGAAACAAGTGATGTGATAAAGGTCAATGGTTCAGATAAGACACTGTTTTAGAGAGAAAAGGGACTAAAGACTAAAGACAGAACTTAAGTCCAGAAAAAAC